>CM077256.1:14825513-14910513 GCA_039654775.1 Spinibarbus caldwelli | reverse complement strand
ACAGGAATAAATTACATTTTAAAATATATTCAAATAGAAAACAGTTATTTTAAATAGTAAAATATTTCAAAATTTTACAGTTTTTGCTGTACTTGGGATCAAATAAATGCAGGCTTGGTGAGTAGAAGAGACTTCTTTAAGAAAAAAACATTAAAAATCTTACTGTTAAAAAACTTCTGACTGATGTGTGCGCATGTGTTTATATATATATATATATATATATATATATATATATATAAATATATATATATACATACATACATACTTATATTATATTCTATATATATATATTTTTTAAAATCATAATTATTTATTTATTTATTTATTTAAAAAAAAAAACATATTTAAAAAAAAGAATCATGAATTATTAATTAATAAATATCATTAGGCTTTTGGGGAATCAGAATTCATATTTCTGCATGGTTCAAAGCATCACATGACTTACATTTTTGCCGAGAAAGTTTTTCAAATATCAATAAGCAGCTTATTAACATATATAAGATACTGTAATGGACAATTATACCAAACTACTTAAGGTCTTTATTTTTAAATAAATAATAGATACGAGCATCATGTTATTGATCCAACTACTTGAAATCCTTTATAATCACTCTGTACTATGTGGTCTGGTTTTACCTTCCTCTGCTGATCCATTCATCATGGCTGTTGTAGCACCAGCTGCAGACAGCACGATAGCTCCAGCCCTATCATCATGGCTACGGCAAGCATCTGCCATTATGGACACCGCTTGAGTCGACACAATCTCATCCTCCACCTCTTCATCCTCTTCCCCATCCATTTCAGGTGGGGGTTCACAGCTTACCACAGTCACTTGGGTACACTTCCCATAGAGGTCCACCACGGCCCACAAACGAGAAGGAAGTCCACTTGCCGCCGTGCCACAGTCCTGTCCGTTCACCCACAGATGCAGCTCTCCTTTCCCATTCCGCTGGATCCCTACACGGTCCCCTTCCCCTAGCTGGTCCAGGTCGCGACCGTACTCCTCCAGGACTGAGCGGCCGTCCTTTAGCACAGAGCAGCCGGACACGATCCACGAGCCCCCCTTTAGCCCTGTAGCACTGCTGGGAAATTCCAGACCGGCTGGGTCCAACGCAGTCACTCCAATCTCTATAGAACCGCTCCACGAGTTCACCTGGACCAAAGGGAATAGAAATGCTAATTAGTTAGTCAATCCCTTTATGACTCTTTATAACAAAAATCTCAACTTCCTGTGTCTTATAAAAAGAGTTTTAAAGATAACTTATAAGTATTATTACATTTAATGTATAATACATACACACAATGTTTGGGTTCAGGAAGTTTTTTTAATGTATACTTATATTTAGCAAGGATACATTAAACTGATCAAAAGTGGCAGTAAATACATGCATAATGTTACAAAAGGTTACAAATGATATCTGAAGGATCATGTGACACTGAAGACTGGAGTAATGCCTGCTGAAAAATCAGCTTTGCCATCACAGCAATAATTTACATTTGAAAACATATTAAAATAGAAAGTGTTTTTACACTGTAATACAATATAATATTACTGTTTTACTGTATTATTTATTACATACATGCAGCCTTGGTTAAGCATTTAAAGAGACTTCTTTCAACATTTTTTTTTATTCGTAGTGTGTATGTACACTACCAGTCAAAAGTTTTTGAACAGTAAGATTTTTAATGTTTTTTTAAAGAAGTCTCTTATGCTCACCAAGCCTGCATTTATTTGATCCAAAGTACAGCAAAAACAGTAAAATTTTGAAATATTTTTACTATTTAAAATAACTGTTTTCTATTTGAATATATTTTAAAATATAATTTATTCCTGTGATCAAAGTTAAATTATCAGCATCATTACTCCAGTCTTCAGTGTCACATGATCCTTCAGAAATCATTCTAGAATGCTGATTTGCTGTTCAAGAAACATTTATTATTATTGTTGTTATTATCAATATTTAAAACAGTTGAGTACATTTTTTTCAGGATTCTTTGATAACTAGAAAGATCCAAAGATCAGCATTTACCTGAAATAAAAAGCTTTTGTAACATTATACACTATGCCATTCAAAAGCTTGGAGTCAGTATAATTTTTAGAAATTATAGAAATTAATACTTTTATTTAGCAAGGATGCTTTAAATTGATCAAAAGTGACGATAAAGACAATGTTACAAAAGATTTCAGATAAATGCTGTTCTTCTGAACTTTCTACTCAAAGAAACCTTTAAAAAAATTCTACTCAGCGGTTATCAACATATTAATAATAATAATAATAATAATAATAATAATAATAACAACAACAATAACAACAACTGGTTTTTGAGTAGAAAAACAGAATATTAGAATGATTTCTGAAGGAACGTGACTGGAGTAATGATGCTAAAAATTCAGCTTTGAAATCACAGAAATAAATTACAATTTAAAATATATTCAAATAGAAAACAGTTATTATAAATAATAAAAATATTTCAACATTTTACTGTTTTTGCTGTACTTTGGATCAAATATGTATATATATATATATATATATATATATATACACACACACACACACACACATATTTTTAACATTAATTATTAATCAATATTAAAATATTAATTATATGAATTACATTAATTTTCTTCAAAATTATATTACAGTACATATAAAAGCTGTCTAAATCATCCTTTTAGCTGTGGGACTGTTCTAGTCAAACAAACTTTGTTATCCACCATTGAACTTCCTGCATGTGGAGTTAGCTCCAATGTAAACAGTAATTTGTAAATGCGTACTTCCCTTCTGGTATACTCTTGCACATATGAGCATTTCATAGTCAACACAGGCAAGTCTTTTAGCTACTTGCTAAACCTTCAAAACAATATTTTACTGTTTGCTCATGGGCATAGCTTTGTCCAACAGACTTCCGTTGCAAGTGCAAACATTCATTCCTCGAGGCCAGAATTGAAATTATTTTCATTGGTAATTAACATGCCACAGGTGGCATTAATTGAGCTAAACCCAGAACAATCAGTTAAACAGATCTCTATCTCACACACTGAAATTCTGTCTCCAGCTTTTGCATCATCACTGCATTCCTCAAATGTCTTTATGTGGATGGTATGTAGGCTGTCAGTGTAGCAGCAGGACTGTGAGTATCTGGGTTAAGGCAGACTGAGAGAAGGGACAGGCGGCACGGAATGTGATACAAGTTATTTCTCTAATCTGGTTACATAAGTGGCCAGTAATCTGTTCATTGTCTTTTTCCCTCTGTCTACAAGTGAGGAAACAGTAAGACTGAAAAAATACAGGAAACTGGAATAATATCAGGGAACAATAGGAATAATATTGTTTTGCTGTGCGCTTCCTTTCTCAAGCTTCAAAAACTGAAAGTCATTCTTTTAAACATTAGGCGCAGACAATCATAAACTTGTTTAGGCTGCATTTCATATGAGCAAATCTGACTAAAACATATTCTCTCCTGAAAACATTTTGTGTAGGAGCTGACTGGATGCAAGATGATGTCAAAAACATAACAAAATATAAAGAATCAAATTATATAGTGCTCCCTGATGACAACAAGAAAGTACTATGGCAGTACCATGATTTGAATAAACGGTTCATATTAATTTGTAATTGCATGGATTATTTCGTATTTGTATGCACACTTCTCACTAAAAATTACAACACTTAATTCACAACACCTGCATAAGCACATGAATGTGTTAACCTTGTTTTAATTTTAATGAATTTGGAGCATTCTACATGAGCGATGATGTTCCCAAGGTTAGTCATTTAAATAAAACATGCCCAAATCATCTCCATATAAGGGCTTTCCTTACAGCCTACAGCTACAGAAGTCCTTATGTCAAGAGCATTGAGTGATTTTGTCTTTGTCTTTTGTTTGATTAATATTAAGCACACAGTCAGCAGCAGGAATATAGCCCACTGTCACTTTAAGAGCCGCATGGATCCCATTTACTGTTACACACATATTTTCCTTCTCGACTGTTTACATTCATTTATTACATAACCGATGAGGGTTTACGTGAATAATCACCAAGCACCGCATTTTGGCAAATTTTTGTGTGTATTTGACCATTTAGGTGCACACCTTGAGCTAAAAGATGACTTTAAATGTCCGTGTTCTGTTCCGTCTCTGAGCGCAGCTTTAATAAATCAAGCACATCCCATTTTGCAATAGTCATGTTACATGATTTTACTGTTTTGCACATGAAGATGGGCTTTTATGGAGGAGCAAAAGCACACCGCTGGGATAGGGCGGAATGGGGTACAATAATTATTTTAACTCGATTATTGTATTTTCATAATCGTCGGAGGCCGAAATCGAAATTGAAACTGAATTTGAATTTTAAGACAGACCCAGATTACAGATCTCTCCTCAGCTCAAACTATAATGCAAGCTTTCCTTACTTTTTCACTGTAAATGATGAAATACATTTAAGATGAAACACCTACCTATGTATAAAATTTCATCTTAACATTTTTATAAAACCCCCAGAGTTTGGCTGAATCCGAAATTGCATACTTTCGTACTATATAGCAGGCGAAAAACAGTACGTGTAAAGATTATTACTTTGTATTACTTATTATTTTGTATTACTTTGGGTGAGATTCTGGACCCCTTCACTATCCCATGAAGCCACGGGAGAGGATTTGTGAACAGCAGTTAAGCAACACAACTGTCACATGACAATGACAACATCTGTATTAAATTCATACTATACAGAACAAACTACTTGTTCAAATTACTTATTTAAAAGGAGTAGGCTATCTACTAGAAAATGTGTTTTCTGATGCAGTCTATGTGCTTTTTGTTTAAGTGTGGTTTTGGTTGTTCCTACATTTTTTCTGTGAATCCTGATTTGCTTGTACGCAAGTTTTCACGCACAAATTTGAGTGTATAGACACTTAGTGAATGAGACCCATTGTCTTGCTTTGTTTATTAATATTAGCTAGTACTTCTTTTTTCAGAAATCTTTCTGAAATGCATTCTTGTCTGTTCACTGTAACACAATAAATTTAATTATCATGCATTGACACAATTTGAAAAAACAGGGTTTTTATATATAACAACATCATCCTGCTCTGCTGGTCAAAACCAAATTCCCAGTGAATATCTTACTTCGGATCAAGTGATAATTTGTTGCCTTCTTATGCCCTTGAATAATCATTAAATCACCCATTGCATTATTATATTCACTATTAAAATCACAGCTTATTCACTGCAAAAAGCAAATGGAAGTGGCAGCGGCAGTGTGAGAGATGAATATGGTACATGAGCAGACAGCAACGTCACTCTTAATTAAAAATCCATAAACAACACTACAGACTACCAACATGAACTAAACGCTGCTCAGCCATCTACTGAAATGCATTAACGGATAAAAGTAGGATTTCATAGGTAAGAAAGGTTAAACGTGTTTACATGAATCACCTGACTGTCTATCAGCCTTCAAATGTGTGAAAAGAAACTGACTGACTAGAATCTGAGAGCTGAGAATGTCAAAGAATAAACTTTTCATCATTATGAGACATGTAAAATAATATTACAGTTCGATTTAAACTGTTTAATGGCTGCAAGGTTGATGTGAGGCTAACAAGCAGTATGTTATGACAATGAGCACCTGCATACAGGCAACAAATTTTACATTTTGTTCGACAACATTAATTACGAACACCTTGAAATTTGAAGCCAGTGCTTTTTAAAAACACAAGCTGCTAACAAAATGACATGCCTTGAAAAAGGCATTATTATTACTACATAAATAATAAATATTAGGTATCTAGGCTACAGCTGTTGTCTTTGATTTTGTCAACTGACAAGAAGAAAAATTAAAATATTCATATGCAAGATGTGTTTGTGCAATCTTTCTATTCATAGATTTGTAAACACACAAAATGTAATAAATAATAATTTCAGCACCACTACTACAACATTGAGACAACATTTTGTGTGGTCCCCTTCTCCCACAGTCCCAAATGAGCAGGCCTCCCTCTGGTCACAGGGAACAACCTTCTTAGTTGTTCTTTCGGACCATGCTTTGCTTGCTTTGGTCATCTTGTTTTTGAACGAATCACCTGACTGAACGATTCAACGACTGACTCACGACACAGTCACTTGATATAAGGGTCACTGAACTCATCAGTGAATTCAAAAGAATCGATTCACTGGAATGAATCAAAACCAGTAGCTAAGGACACAACACACAGTGTGTGTACATGTTTACACGGGCTTCCAGTGGAACATATATAGTAGTATTTACCCAAGATATACAGTGTCTATGCAGACTGTTGTGATCAGATGAGATTCATCTCGTTAAGGAATAGCCAAGCAGACCAGCATCCAAACATCAACAGCACTCACAAAGCATGACAGATCACTACAAAAGCCGCAGCACACGCACGTCCTGGGACATCCACACACCTAAACACCACGCATGACCTATGAATAAGCTCTGACAGTAACGACCTGACACACACTCCCACCCTTTTCTCCATTTCTCTCTCTCTCTCTCTTTGGTGGGACATGCTTGTTTACCTTCTTGTCGATGCGGACAGTGAAGACATCGCGGTCCCTCAGCGGCTCCCGACTGAGGACCAGGCCGTGATTGAACTCCTGTACCGGCTGATTCCGTTGAGCGGTTCGGTTGGAGTTCGACAAACCGATCAGTTTTCCGCTGCGCGGATGCAGCTCAGCCGCCATCTTCGCACGGGCGGCGCGGTGCACGACACCGAGAGTCGTTTTGCGACAGTGGAGAGTCGCTTGTGGGCAATACACCATTGAACGTTGAGTATATTTGTCGGCATAAATAAATATCAGTGCATTGACGCTTGAGAGTGTAAATAGAATACAGCAAACGTGCATGAACCGATAAAACTGGATAAATGTGCTGGAGATGGGTAATATGTGAGTACAGAGACAAATAAATACTCACACGCCACAGTTCACAACATCACAAATTAAGTTAGTGATCATGAATTAAATAACACTCTCACACGAAGAACTCGATTATATGATGACTTTAACAACTCTATCAAAAACTGTACTTGGGAACTGCTTAAAACCGAATATTTTCTTAAACAGAAAACTGATGAATCTATTACCGATATTAAAAAATATCCCAATTTTAAATTTTACGTTTGTTGAGAAACTCCTCTAGATGGCAGCCGATCACAGATAAACCTGATATATGAAGCTCATGTAGCCAAAACCATTAGATGGGTGTTTATTAAACTTTTTGTGTTCTAGGAGGTTTTTTTTTTTCTGTATAAATTATGTTTAAAATGTCTTTTCTTAAAAAAAATAAATAAATAATAATAATAAATCAATACATAAAAAAATTGTTCCAGGGGTTAATTTATTGTTATATAAAGATAATGTTTAAAATTATTTAAAACATAATAATAATAATCTTTTCCTGTTTCCTGTAATTTTTTTTTATTGTTGTCATAAACTTAAAAGTCTTAAAATATGATCTTCCACCATGCAATTAAGAAGTATTAACTATGTTTAACTATGATAACTAGGAACAGAGACATAAAAATAAACCATTTCAATTAATTTTTCAAACATTATGACCTATAATGGTGCATCAGTTCCACATATATGTATGTATGTATATATACAATAAATATACAATATATACTTCCCGACTTCATATATATGTATATATATGTGTGTGTGTGTGTGTGTGTGTGAAGTTGGGAAGTATCTTGATACACTATATTTTAGGTTTATATATATACCCATAAATAGTTAATTAATTAATTTTATTCTGTTTATTTATTTTACATAACCTGCACATTTTTTTGGTATTTGCTTCATGGAATATACATTAATGAAACAGCAAGGAAACAATGAATCTTTTATTGATCTTGATTTATTTTGTTGACTGAAAGATGTTCATTGAAAACCATTCCCTTTTAGATGCAATTGTAAAGTTCAAAGAGATTTACCTTTTACAATCATTAATGTACTGGAAAGATGTGCCATTTAATTTCAAATGTATTTCATTGCTCAGTGTAACATAACAGCCCATCAGTACATTTTTGGAGGTTTTGGGTCAACTGAACATTGAGCATTTTTAAATAGGGCTACCTATGACAGGGCTACCTTATATCTCTATTAAGTGAGTTCATTCATTGCTTCTGTAGGACAGCTGTGAGATGATACCGCTGTGTGTTTGTACAATGCCCGATCAAGATCAATGACCTGGCCTTGGACAAGGATTTTCTCCAGACACCCACGCAGGTAATGTGTACTCTTTGCCTTCTCGCTGTCACCTGAAAAAAAAATGGTTCAGTGAATCAACTAAAACAAATCCTCTGCTTCAATGTGAAGTAGAAGGATTTGTTTAATACAAAAAAGCTGTACAAGCGAAACATAGAGAATTTAACACAGAACATAGAGGATATTGGAGAATGGAGGAGTACTTGAGCACGGAAATTCTTGCTTACTTCCACCTCGCAAATTTACCTGGCTCTCCCCCAAAAGTCAGTAGCATCCCCTTTTTCCACATGGAGAAAAAGTCCAGACTTTCCGTTTCAAGCTCTGATTTGCTGTTTACCACAAGTGAATGTTTCAATATGGTGAAAGTAAGTGTTGCAGGTTCACGGGGAGGGGCAACACTTTCCGATCCCTCTTTCAGGCCCAACTGCACCTCCTGTTACAGTGCAGATAAATGGGTAACACTTTACAATAAGTTCCCATTAGTTAATGCATTAACTAAAATTTACTTACGTTGTGCAAAGCATTTGTTACAGTATTTATTAAAGAAATAGTTCCCCCAAAAACTCACCCTCATGTCGTTTCAAACTTGTATAAGTTTCCTTCTTATGTTGAACACAAAAGAAGATATTTTAAAGAATTTTGAAGAACTAAACAGTTGTTGGTCCTCATTGACTTCCATAGTAGGGAAAGAAAGACTATGGAAGTCAATGGGGACCATCAACTGTTTGATTACCAACATTCTTTAAAATATAAATATAAATATTTTATGTTTAACATAAGAAAGAAACTCATACAGGTTTGGAACAACATGAGGGGTAAGTAAATGATTTTTAAATTTTCATTTTGGGGTGAACTATTCCTTTAATCTTTGTTAATTTTAGTTAATTAAAATACAACTGTTCATTGTTAGTTCATGTCATCTCAGGACCATTAAATAATATTAGCAGGTACTCTTTTTGATTTTTAATCAAGTATTAGTGGATGTTTATATTAACATTAACTAAGATGACTAAATTACTAAATGCTTTATTTTTCATTATTAGTTCATGTTAGCTAATGTAATGTTAACAAATGGAACCTTATTGTAAACTATTGCTTGTAATAGACCTGTGTACTTTTAAACAAACAATCTCTAGTTTTCTTTGTAATAATCATTAGTGGTGTCATCATTTAAATATCAATAGCATTTCATTAATGATAGGATTTTTTTACTGTGTACATACCTTGTCATCTTTATTCCCATCTAACTCTCTCAAGACATACTCAAACCCTGTGCTTTGGAGACTCAGTGTTGTCCCAGTCCAGGATCCGAAGATCTCGACTGTAATACCGGCCTCTTCCGTCTTAAGTCCAGGAAGATCTGTCATGATATGTGCATGGAAGGATAACATCATCTAATCTGCAATGCAAGTTTAAACATACATGATTCCTCACTCACCAGATGTATTAAACGTAGCCACTCCAGTTCCTGGAAAATAGCTTCCTTTCTTGATCTCAGAGAAGCAGGGCCGGGGTTCCCATGTTGAGTCTGCATCCCAGGGGGTGCTGAGATTTAGCCAATGCCCTCCTCTTATACAAGCATCCATTTCTGGCTCAAACTGAGAAATAAAATAAAGAAAAGGACATTTTATGTGGTCAGTCAAAGCTATTAGTGATAATTAGTTAGATTTTGCTTTTCAGTTAAAATATTAATGGAAAATACAAGTAAACTTACTGGATAGAAGAGCTTTTGTTTGTCCACCAGCATGCCACCAAGAGCAAGACGTATCTTTCCTGTTAGTTCATTTTCCGCCAGTTTAGAATGGAGACCGACTACAAGCTCTACACTGTTGTTTACCTCTAGCACCACAAATTTGCCCTCATTGCGCAACTCCAGCTGTCCAAAACCAACAAAGAATCTTTAGAGGTTTTATCACTAAGAAATGAATGATGATGAAATCTGAATGATGATAATTGTTCCAAAACAGAGCTTTAATTGCTTGTCTTAAAAGTCTGGATATTTAAATAAATAAATAAATAAAATAAAACTTTTTTTTATTGGAAAAATATATACACTACCTTTTAAAGGTTTGAGGTCAGTAAGACATTTTTTAATTATTCAGCAAGAATGCATTAAATTGATCAAAAGAAAAATTTTCAACATTGAAAATATAAAGAAATGTATCTTGAGCATCAGACTAGCTTATTAGAATGATTTCTGAAGGATCATGTTACAGTGAAGACTGGAGTAATGCGTGATGAAAATTTCTGTTGTTTTGAAAAAAATAGAAAACAGTTCTTTTAAATTGTAATACTATTTCACAATATTACTGTTTCACTGTATTTTATCAAAGAAATGTAACATTGGTGAGCATAAGAGACTTTTAAACCAAGAAAAAAAATCTTTTAAAAGCTTTTAAACTCTGGCGCATATAGCAGCATATACTGAGGATTGTTGCTTTAAATTGCTATCAGGCTTCAGAGAAATCAGTAGAGATTAAGAAAGATACAGTATTTACCAAATGCCAGGCCCCATCATTGAGTTTGCGACCTCCTTTTATGCTCACTAAGATGTCTGCTTTCCCAATCTGCATTTCAGGTATGCCATCACGCAGTGAAAGCACAAACCAGTCCTCTCCTCCTTTGGTGTCTCCATAAAAGACTGCCCCCTCTGGGTCAAGGGTCCGAAACTCAAAGAAAGATCTGATGCTGTATGTGCGAGGTAAGAAGACATCTCACATTCAAATCTGCCACCATGATGTTCTGTATGTTTGAATTAGATACACACCTACTGCACCTACCGCCAAGAAAATACGATTTAGAAAGTGAAGCGAAATCGAGTCAACTCACCTTGTGACGTCAGAGAGATTTGCGCTCATCTGCATTAAGGGAGTCCATTTGGACTGTCTGTGTGCAAGATTGATGACTCCCTTGCCAGATATCTGTCTCAGTCATCCCAAAAATCAGAGAACGGTTTTGACATCATACAACAAACATCATACAGCAGCCAAGCATGCTCAGATTACGTTTAGACATATCTCACGCACTCCCGCTAAAGGCCAGGTAAACACAAGCATCTGCAATATCCCAGACAAGCCGCCAGTGTAAATACTGCTGCCCCGGGCAAGTGTGGAACCAGGGTTCAGCGAATTCAGAGTCGAATACGCTAACCGTGCAACGACTTTGTCAGCTAAAGTTGCTTCCAGACCAGCCATTTAGCTCAAAATATACAGTGTGTGCTGTGGTCTGTCTTGTGCAATATGTTTTGAAATGTAGAATTTAGACATGTTAGCAGATGCATATTCCAAAATGATTTCATTTAACATGCCAATACTGGTTCAGGATATTTTTTTAAAATAGGAAAAATATAATTATTACAAGAAAGAGCTTAGATGTTTTTCATAAACTGCATACATTCACTATATATTAACAAATACACTAAAAACGTTTGTATATAAGTATATATAAAATTTTAAGAATACATATGTGAAATAAAGAAATTTAAATGAATAGTAAAAACTAGTTATAAAATTTCATGTAAATCCAAACAACTAATGTTTTCAGTTTATGTGATATATTTAATATCGTGTATTAAATAACTAACCAATGAAATTGGTTTGAATAATTTTAGCTTTAAATACATTACATAATTACATAATATATTACTTTACATTTTGTCTAAATTAACATAAAAATGTGGAATTTAATTGAAAGAAAAATCTTGTTTTTGTAGCTATTTCACAAAATATTAAAAAGAGGGGGGAATACAGCCTTTTAAAAGGCAAAGCAAGTATATTTTCTTTGGCATTACATGAACTCATTTCATATGTCAAAGTTAAGCTTATTTAATAAAACTATTATTTCTAATATTACCAGAAGTCATTTTTAAGTGTAAAATAGGTGAAGTGGATCAAGCAAGCAAGCCTCAGTACACATAGAATCTTCATTCGTATCTGTGCTGTCAACTTTAGCCTTTATCTTTTAATTTCTGTTGATTCAGATGCATGGTAACAATTGCCTCTGCAGTTTTACGCTTGCATATTATATTTAACATAGTAAAAAACACTAGTTTCAAAATAATTGCCTAGTAACAAACAAAAGGCCTTGTGATTATATATCTCTTATATCTTGTGAAACTCGTTAAAAAAGAAATTTTTCTTTAGACCCATCATTTAGAGATCTCATACTCACCTGTTCACCTGACACTCTCCTGCACAGCAGAATCAGGTATGGGCCTAACAGTAGTATGACCACTTCCTTAAGATAATTCATTCTCTTTTAACTCCAGAGGTTAGAACATGAGTAGAAACAAAAGGGAATGGAATCAGAACATAAGCTAGAGGACTTTGGTTTAGCCTACTGCCATCAGACTACCTTTCCCTCTCTCGTTCTCAGAGAAGTGAGTAAACTCCAGTTTAGCACACAGCTTCCCCATAAGACCAGAGGCTGAGGATATCGACATCACAGCACTGGAAAGTATTGATTTTGGGCTTGTTTGTTTGAGTGTACAGGTCTTTTGTAGGTTGATAACATGGTGATTCATTTTACCGGTGTACTATCACAATAGAATAATTGGCATTCGGTTGTATGTTTGTGCTATGGTCTTTAATGATTACAAAACAAGAAGTGGGTGAAAGTAGGGAACAAAATGGAAAAAAAAAAAAGAATGACTAAAATGGGTGTAGAGTACACTGTGAGGAAAAAAAAATCCAAAAATTGTACGTTTAGGGACACCATGTGTACCTTTAGTACAAATAGAAAAAGTCGTAGCGCCAAACACTCGTCCAAAAGTCCAGTAAACCAATAATATAAGGTGCGTAGATCCAAAAAATACAAAGGTATATACACAAAGGAGATCCGCACTCATCCAAACAGTCCAAAAAAGCTTATATCATTTATTACTCAGAGATCACTATATTGTGCAAAAAAAGTGTAAAGGTGCAGGAGTGCAAAACGTTTTCGGGTATTAACCCATACTCAGTGCCATGTGCTACCAGGCACACACCTGCGCTCATTAAACCATGTATTACCGTAATACACTTAATATCACTAAGATACAAAAAATACATGTATATCTCCCAACACACAAATCCCAATATAACAAATACATTCAAAATGATCCATATATAACTATATCAAAAAAGTATACAAATACATACAGGTGCATCTCAATAAATTAGAATGTCGTGGAAAAGTTCATTTATTTCAGTAATTCAACTCAAATTGTGAAACTCCTGTATTAAATAAATTCAATGCATACAGACTGAAGTAGTTTAAGTCTTTGGTTCTTTTAAATGTGATAATTTTGGCTCACATCTAACAAAAACCCACCAATTCACTATCTCAACAAATTAGAATACTTCATAAGACCAATAAAAAAAACATTTTTAGTGAATTGTTGGCCTTCTGGAAAGTATGTTCATTTACTGTATATGTACTCAATACTTGGTAGGGGCTCCTTTTGCTTTAATTACTGCCTCAGTTCGGCGTGGCATTGAGGTGATCAGTTTGTGGCACTGCTGAGGTGGTATGGAAGCCCAGGTTTCTTTGACAGTGGCCTTCAGCTCATCTGCATTTTTTGGTCTCTTGTTTCTCATTTTCCTCTTGACAATACCCCATAGATTCTCTATGGGGTTCAGGTCTGGTGAGTTTGCTGGCCAGTCAAGCACACCAACACCATGGTCATTTAACCAACTTTTGGTGCTTTTGGCAGTGTGGGCAGGTGCCAAATCCTGCTGGAAAATGAAATCAGCATCTTTAAAAAGCTGGTCAGCAGAAGGAAGCATGAAGTGCTCCAAAATTTCTTGGTAAACGGGTGCAGTGACTTTGGTTTTCAAAAAACACAATGGACCAACACCAGCAGATGACATTGCACCCCAAATCATCACAGACTGTGGAAACTTAACACTGGACTTCAAGCAACTTGGGCTATGAGCTTCTCCACCCTTCCTCCAGACTCTAGGACCTTGGTTTCCAAATGAAATATAAAACTTGCTCTCATCTGAAAAGAGGACTTTGGATCACTGGGCAACAGTCCAGTTCTTCTTCTCCTTAGCCCAGGTAAGACGCCTCTGTTGTTGTCTGTGGTTCAGGAGTGGCTTAACAAGAGGAATACGACAACTGTAGCCAAATTCCTTGGCACGTCTGTGTGTGGTGCCTTGATGCCTTGACCCCAGCCTCAGTCCATTCCTTGTGAAGTTCACCCAAATTCTTGAATTGATTTTGCTTGACAATCCTCATAAGGCTGCGGTTCTCTCGGTTGGTTGTGCATCTTTTTCTTCCACACTTTTTCCTTCCACTCAACTTTCTGTTAACATGCTTGGATACAGCACTCTGTGAACAGCCAGCTTCTTTGGCAATGAATGTTTGTGGCTTACCCTCCTTGTGAAGGGTGTCAATGATTGTCTTCTGGATAACTGTCAGATCAGCAGTCTTCCCCATGATTGTGTAGCCTAGTGAACCAAACTGAGAGACCATTTTGAAGGCTCAGGAAACCTTTGCAGGTGTTTTGAGTTGATTAGCTGATTGGCATGTCACCATATTCTAATTTGTTGAGATAGTGAATTGGTGGGTTTTTGTTAAATGTGAGCCAAAATCATCACAATTAAAAGAACCAAAGACTTAAACTACTTCAGTCTGTGTGCATTGAATTTATTTAATACACAAGTTTCACAATTTGAGTTGAATTACTGAAATAAATTAACTTTACCATGACATTCTAATTTATTGAGATGCACCTGAATATACAAAAATTCTTAGCATCAGTTTTTATATATTTTATATATTTTCACAAAGTGCTGATAATATGCATCAAATGGTCAAAGCAGGACAATCAAAAGCTAAACATTATAATTTTCTGGCATAAACTATCTTTTCTTAATTAAATATTAAATGGATATTGTAATTTCTTAGGTTAGTAAAAAATGATTTTGAGTGGCAAATGAGGAACCTTCTTAAAGGCTTACCTTGATGCAATATTTTTAGAGTAACCATTGTGGCTGCACTCTTTTAGTGTATAATGTAAAAAAAGAAATTAAAGAAAAAAAATATAATTTTAAACGTAATTTATATGCAAATTGTTCTTTCTTTTTTTTTTCTTTTTCTTTTTTTTTTTTTTTTTTGAAGACTTTACTTATCCCCATCCTCGACCTGGCAGTTAGTCTGATTACATAACAAATGAACTTTGAAAGGTGACTGATGTTTGTTCGGCCAATACAATGAAACCTTGATGTATGACTAGTGAGGCGTAGGTGTTTTTTTTTTTGTTTTATACTTGAAATGCTAAAGTAGAAGTACCGGTGTAGTTTGGTA
This sequence comes from Spinibarbus caldwelli, assembly GCA_039654775.1. Taxonomy (NCBI): domain Eukaryota; kingdom Metazoa; phylum Chordata; class Actinopteri; order Cypriniformes; family Cyprinidae; genus Spinibarbus; species Spinibarbus caldwelli. The sequence goes on along the minus strand of CM077256.1, from coordinate 14,894,988 downwards.
TATTTTAGACTAAAACTAACAATTATTATGAACAGTGGTCAAAATAGTTTCTGAAAAGTTCCACCATTTTGTTTAATTATTTTATAGGTGCACATCATTGTTTGTGTGACCCTTGGTTGACTTTCCAAATTCCATGGCCAGTGCCAAAAAGCAGGAAAACCTGGCCATAGCCCATATCCCACAATCTGTATATGATCCCACTGTCAGAAATAATGTAGTAAAATGATACCTTTCGCTTGTCAGTGGGGCAGTGCCTACCCATAAAGGGCACATATTAGTAGCTTAAGGATACTAATATGCACCTTTACTAAAAAGATACTAATATGCACTCTCAGAGGGGTAGATAAGATACAAAGGTGTACCTTGAGGGTACAGCTCCAGTAACAAGCTGTTGTACTTCAAAGGGTAGCATTTTTTTCTGACAGTGTAAAAAATCTAGTTATTTTGCTTTAAACAGTTAAACACATTCTGTTTTGAATGTGGTCAAAACTGTGCCAGCACTGCATATTAATGATGAATTCAAAGATATTTTGCACATCATCAGGTTAATACTTTATTTGTATGGTTGTAGCGTGGACAGAGGGAGTAAAGAGAACAGGAGCAAAGAAATTAACTGCTGATTGTAGACTTGAATCGGCAATGTGTGCCAACAAACCTTTGTATTAAATGGTCACAAAGTCAACAAGACACAAATAAATTTTTTCAAACATTTCACTTCTTTGAAACTGCCCAAATATAATGGGGACCTCTAAAACAATGGAACAATATAACATTGTCACAAAATACCAGACAATTTAGTCACATGCCTACAACTATGACCAAGTGCAGAACATATGCAGCTGGTAGATTTTAGTCACTTTGATTGACAATTGAAGCCTCCAAAGGGTCCTTGTTCTGGGGTGCATTTCTCAAAAGCATCGTTAGCTAACTATGGTTGTAAGTTCCATTGAACTCTATTGGTAACGACGGAACTTGTGACCATGGTTGCTTTTGGGAAACGCACCCCTGGGTGGACCAAGATGATGCAAATTTTTTTGTAGTTCAGGTATTGTTCAAAACCAAACGTACTGGACAGATCTGTGATTATTTAACTACATATGTCCCCAAAAAGCTTAATTTCTAAAATATTTTTAAGTCTTTTTTTATAGGTCTGTGCAAATATTCAGTAGTCTATCCAGATGCTGACTGATAAATATTTTTTTAAAGTAGGACTAGTAGTAGTAGTAGTAGCCCACACAGTCACAAGTGACCTCTTTCAAGCATACTATCCACTGAATTTCATTGAATGTCTGCTGATGGATGAAACAAAACATGAGAACATAACTCGTAACTCATTATGTTGTTCCTCAAAGCAATACTTAAATAGAATATTTTATAGAAAATGGTATGACAATTTTTTCATTGTAAGGTGCATTCAGATTATGTGCATATTCTTATTAGCTTATTTAAATAAAAAATGCAAAGGCATCTTGTATGTAAACATTAGAATTTTAGATTTAGTCATTTTAATCAGTTACTGATTCAGAATTTAACAATTGATATTGGGGCCAATATTTAAACCTAATCAGGCTTAAATAGTCAATGGAGACAAAAAAAAAAAAAATTACAAAGCCAATGTTATTAGTTCTCTAAAAATAATTGTCAGATTTTTATGTGAACCTCTCAACAACATATGCTTGTTACTGTTTTTACATTCGTTTACACAAATTTAACATTTACTTTTTTTTTTTAACCAATCACTGGTACAAGTGGTTGACACAATTCATTCATTTATACATTTCTAGAATTCATGTAAAAATTTTGTCATGGTGGAGGAAATACAGCAAAAATAAGAGGTCCAAAATCAAACACAAGCTTGTTGGTAGCTATCAAGGGAGATAGACCTTGTTTTGGTTTCCTTTTCCTTTACCACCACACACCCTTTCTCTCTCTCACACACACACTTTTACAATGCAAACAAAAGGCTTGTACTCATACCCGAGTGAAGCTACATTATCCACAACCGTTCATTGCATTGTGTTTTACCCTCAGGAAATGAACAGTGCTGCGGCTACATTGCACAGTTTCACACTTACTTCAAAGGGAGAAGGTAAAATATTGAGAATAGACAGGGAGAGGGTGTTGGAATGAAAAAGAGTTGGAGATGGAAGGGTGGTGTTTGAAAAGCTTTCGCAATGCTTGGGGAAAAGAAATAAGGCAACATAGGAGTTTGTCTTTTTGGTTTTAGATTTGAAATTTTGATACTGAAGGGTTAAAAAAAAAAGGAGCCCAAAAGGTTTTGTGAGGACATGCCTCAAGAGAAAAAAGCAGGAGAAATGAAGAACCACATATGGAGGAAAATGGAGTTTTGTGACAACACCAGAAGATACTGAAGAAGCAGTTGTTGCTCATGCGTTGTGGTTATATTGAATCCAACTTCCTTGACATGTCTCTAAGACTACTGTATATATATTTATATATGAATACCTCATAGCGGTTCAATATTACATGTTATTTTTCAAGTCAGCATACAGAAATGATCTACCATACTGTCTTTATTTTTAACCTCATGACTAAATTACATTCATATTCTTGTGTACTTGAATGAGCTTCAAGTACAAGCCTTTTCTCACTACCAAAAAGGGAAAAATATGTAAATCAAACAAATAATATAGTGAAAAACAAAAGAAAAAAAAAATCAAGAAAGTACAAGGGAGAGCTTAAGCCACTCCAGTGCTATAAGTCCCATAGTGCAAGCCCTGCAGGGGCGTCAGGACTGACGTCCTGTCCCTCTCTTTTCTCTGCTGCGGAGAGAGAATCTGCTAACCAAAAGAAATGGTGGCTTGCTTGTAGTAGATTTATGTTTTTCTAAAACTAACATTCACCAACTACTGCCTCTTACAAGTGTACGATTCTCTCTGTCTTTATAAAGGAAGCTCCATTTATGCTAACGCACTGCCCAGCTGCGCTTTTCTCCACTTTCCTCCCATTTTTGCTCACGCTCTCACTCTGTATCATTGTCTGTTTGTCTCACTCGGTTTCTCCCTCTCTGTTGCGTCTCAAATTCAGTCAAGTGAATGGAGTGTCTTTGGTGGACACCAGGGGGCAGTGGGGAGGAGAAGGCCACAAACATGAAGTCGACTGGAACGTATGTTGTTGGAAGAGATGAAACGGTTGGCAGGAGTACTGGAAGTACACAGACTTATTTCATAAATGATCAAGGATTAATACCAACATCCTACAAACCGAACTATGCGAAACACAATCTGTCTCTAGACATAACATGCTCAAATGTAGAGTGGATTCTACATCACCATACATTTGATCTTGTCATGATGATCCTGGTTAGTGAAGGCATCACGTAATAATATGTTTAATCCATATGACATGTAGCTACACCATCAAGTTGCTATGCTATGACTTACGAAAGAAGAACTTCATCTATGTTTTCTATTTACTGACCTATTAAGATTATAACAGCTTTCCAGGAATGGTGTTTTTATGTGAACTTCCATGGAACTGACCAAGGCTGATGCAGCACAAATGATTTTAAGTGTGCATGCCTACACCCCCAACACACCCCACAAATACACTTACACAAACCTGCAGGCACACATAAAGCCGAAATACTGAAAAACACATGACTGGAGTACCGATGTTGTAAGATATGACACTATGAGCTACCCCAAAGTCTCCATGCATTACCTCTATACAAAATCGCACACTGTACACACTCATGCATACACACGCACGCACGCACACAAAACTGCTGCTGCATCTTCCCTGTGTGTCGAGTATGTTGAGCCTCTTCAGGCATAACATTTTGCTTTCAATGATAAGCCACCCTTGTATTACTGTAAGCAGTATAATTAACACAACTATTATTATCATTATTGTCGTTATACTGTCCTTATTGTGGGAAGCAGACAGAATTCATTTAGCGAAACACATATCCTGTTAGCTGTTATTTTTCATGTGTTATCCCTCATGTTGTATTGATTTTGAGAGGACAGATATCCAAGCTCTAACAACACTACAGAAGAGGCAAAGAAGTGGTGTGTTGGAGGTGCATCTTGGCAGCGCCTGAAGGGTGCGTTATATCTATTGTTCTTCACCCCCTTGTATCCTTTCCTCCTGTCGTCAAGACACCTCTCCATCTTTCCACCACATTTGATTTCTAGGTATGCCTATGCATTTACTGCTTTACAAAAGAGAAGTAAGAGCTGTGCAAGAGTGTTCAGTTAACAAACAGAAAAACATAACTTCCACCCTTAATGGCCTCCTCTGCCCTTTTACAGATATTCCCTTGCTGCCATTGTGTACTCACTTATGGGTTGTCCTGCTTTGTGCTACTGCTGCCACCACTGTTGTATAGGCTGGGGTTCACCACTAAAGGATGGGGCATTGTGCCTGTTAAAGGGGCAGCAGCGGCGGCGTAATTGAAAAAAGGCAAGAAGGGTAAGGGCTCTTTGTCCCCTGATGCCATCATATTTAGAGCCATTGGAAGGGCAGCAAGGTTATAGGGGTATGGCAGTAGCTGTGGGCCATACAGTAGGTGATAGGGGTCAGGGTAAAAGGGCAGTTTGGTGGAGTCAGAGTGGGGTACCATCTTCCCAAGTGGCGGAAAGGGTAGGGGTCCAGCAGGGTAAGACATCAGGATTTGCTCCTCCTGTTTCTTACCGGAGCAGTACCCTCCTGGTATGACCAAGGGAACAGTAAGCTCCTGGACAGGGTAGCCTGAGCCTCTGTGGTGTCCTGTAGGAGTGACAGAGGTGTGGTCCTTTGATTCAGGCTCTGCTGTGGGCACTTGAGGATGTAGCAGGTTGTGGGACGAAGGTGTATCGCTCATCCCAGCTGAATTCGCTGGCAACATAAGACCCTGTTTTTCTGTATTGTGCCTTCCTCTGTGTGTTTGGCTTTGCTCCACCTGTGGCCGCAACTGTAGGTCCAAGGGTCCTGGAGAGTGACAAGGTGACTTTGAATACCTTTGAGAAGATCCTTTTGGAGTGGTTTGAATGACAGAGCATGTAGGAGATGGTATAGGACTGAGTGGTTCCTCTTTGGGTACTAGCAACGACACCTCTTCATTACAAGACTGTTCCTTTGAGATGTTAGATGGATGTTTAATCTTAATCTGTTGATCAAGCTCCTTCTTTTTTGCCAGTATTGTTGGCATGGATAAGTCTTGGGCTTGGCTGCTGGATTGAGGAAAGATTCTTAAATCCTGAGCATCTTGTAAATCACTGAAATCTACATTTGGAATATTGTCACCTTCTCTAAACCCATAACCTTTGCCTGTTTTTAGTGATATGGGTCCAGATGGAGTTGTTTCTCTTCTTATCTGAGGCTCTGTCAGCATTTGAGAAACATGGATTTGCCTGTCGCTTGGCGTTGGGCTTCTTTTCTGCTGATCTAGTGTGTCTAAATTGCGTTTCTCTGGTGTCCTGTAGTCTAGGCACTCTGCACCATTCATTACTAGTACACTAGGGAGGTTAGGAGAGATGATGTTAAACCTTTCTAAAGTGGGGCTGTGCATAATTTGGGAAAACTGTGCACACAATGGACTGTGGACTTTGTCATTGGCTGCCACTTTGGGGCTTTCACAATTTCTGACTCTTTGGTGTTCCTCCATCTTCTCACCCAGTTGGTTGTCAGTGATTTGACAGTCTGGTTTGGAGTAATATATGACAGACACGGGCTGTACCTGCTCACAGTTGGTGTCTAAACCTCTGCTTGGTGTAGTCTTCTCTGCAGAAGGTGCGCAACTTGGCATATCTTGCTTTTCCTGTGTATCTTCAACCTCGGTTGAACTGCCTAACTCGTGTCGCTTGAGGTGGCAGTTAAGTGCAGCAGAGGTTTTACAGACCTTATCACATTGTGAGCATGTATATCTGATTAAAGGCCTCCTGCCCAAGCGAACTGGGCTGCCTTTCTCTATAGAACGTCCATCCACTCCATTCTCATCCGCTTTCATTTCCAACTCATTTCTTGATGACTGGGAAGTGAAGAAAGTAGGGGCAGACAGGGGCTTGTTTTTGGGATGCTGTGTTCTCTGATGATCCTCTAGTTTGGACTGTGAGGGGAATGGAGCTCTGCAAAGCATGCACACAAACTCAAACAGATGTGTCAACTCGTGTTTGTCTCGTTTCCTTGGGCTGGAGAACCAGCGCCCACATGTTCCACACTCAGAAGCCTGATCTTCTGACCATCGTTGTTTGATGAGGGAGGATGCTGTGTTTTGAGAATTGATTGTAGCCTGCGAAACAGACGAAGGGAGAGGAAGATCAGGCTTTCCATGGGTTCCCTTTTCTTTTTCCTTCTGTTCTGTTTTTGAAGAGACGGGATAAGTGTGTGGCATTTCTTTGACTTCAGTTTTCTGTGGATCACTAACTTCTCTCCGCTCTTTCTTTATTTTCTGTCTCCTCTCATCTTTCTCATCTGCATCTTCACCGTCAATTTCTTTATTCAGATTTTTCATGAGTCTCTCAGCTCTCCTCATAGGCCTCAGGGATCGTGTGTAGTGCAATTTGCGCTTCCAGGCTTTAGCCCCTTGCATATGAAGGGCCTTTCGCTTGGGTTTGTAAGAATAGTAAGGCCTCCATAGGTTGTCCTCCACATCATGGTCATTTCTGTCCTCTCTGACCTCCTGCCGGAAGAAGTATTTCCTCACCTTGCCTTTTAGTTTAGGGTTTTTCCATTTGGACTCTCCCTCCTTTCTTTCCTGACTGGAGTTACGGTGTTTACGTTGGTGGTGATTGGTGTGCCGCTGCTCTCTCTGATCCTCCTGTGAGAGGTTACTCTTTTTGGGTTTGCTGCGTGTAGGGCTTTTGTCTCTCCTTAGATCTGTTTCAGAGATGCTCCGTTTGACAATGGCCTCCTCCCCTATGCGCACAGTAATCTGACAAAGTGGGCCGCTGCCTTTGACTTCTGATCCCACTGCTAAAGGTATTGTCTTACTTGACTCTGTTTTATTGTGAACTTTTCGTCCCTTGTGAAGTTTCTCTGTTGGCTGTCTGATTTTTGAGGCCTCTGCATCTTCACCGATAGCATTCCAGTCCCTGTATGCCTCTGCGTGCTCTCTCTGGCTATGTTTTTTAATCAGTTTTTTACCTGTTTTTGCCATTAGATGATTTTCTGGACTTCTTTTTCTTTCCTCAGAGTCCATCTTGTTTCTGTGAACAATGACAGAGGAAGAAACTGCAGCACTGTGCATGATGACCGAGGGTTTACTGTGTGCAAATGCAATGACTGAAGAGACAGCTCCTTCTGGGCACTTTGGAGTTTTGCTTTTGCCACTGTTACTACCTGACTGCCATAAATCTGACCCCTCTGTCTCTCTCGCTTCTACTGCCATGTCTGTTTGAGGAGAAGCTAGTTTTTTACCCTGCTCAACACCCACCCTGATGGGAAATCGCTCAGGCTCAGTCTTAATGTCTGGGGTTTGAAGATCTTTCAGGAAAGACTCCAATTTCTTAGTGTCCAGAGGTTGTGGGAGGCTGCTGTCTATAGATGAAGGCAGGGTATCTGATGAATCAGAAGTAAGTAGTCCATCAGCCATTGGCTGACTGTATGTTTTGTAAGGTCGCTTTAGAGATCGCATGGGCAGCAGGCGGTACAGTTTAAGGGCATTGATCTTCTGCTTGTAACCACCATTGGCTGTTTTTTCACTTGATATCAAGCCAGGATTGATACCATGGAACGCCTTTTGGTGTGTTTTAAGGTTGTAGTAAGTAGGAAATGCCTCCCAGCAAAAGATGCACTGGTAACGCCTTTCACCTGTGTGCCACACCTCATGTTTGGTGCGATACTCAGCCAGAGCAAAAACCTTGTCACAGTAGTGACAGGGGTACTTCCGGCGCCATGAATGCACATTGGAGTGTCGCTTCAGGCTAGACAAAGTCATGTAAGAGCGTTCGCACACAGAGCAAAAGTAAATGATATGTCCATCCACCACTTTTACAAAGTGATCCTCTTCCTCCAGGGCATCACTGCAAGTCAGTGTTCCAGCATGACGGGCGTGAAGGTCTCGCACTTTCTTTATGGGTCGGCCAGGCCTTGTTCCTTGTCCAAGCTGTTCTGGCTCCGCAGCCTCATCTGCTCTCTCCCCCTCCACTTCACCCTCCTCCAGGGTCTCTTCTTTGGGTGGCACTGGAAAAGCTGGCAGCCCTTGCCTGCATGTGGCCTCATGGGATTGCAGTCTTTTATTATGGATGAAGGCTTTGCCACAGTGGCGGCAGCTGAGTACTCGTCCCCCCCGATGGAGACGCATGTGGACAGTGAGGGACGAGGCAGTGCTGAACAGACGGTGGCACACCCCACACAGTAGTTCTGGCTTCGGCACTGCCCTAAAGGAGTCATGGAAAGATGACGTGGGGATAGTCAAGGGGGAGGAAGTTAGAGAGACAGAAGAGGGCGATGGAGGAGGAGGAGGGGTTGATGAGGACGAGTGAGGGTTAATGCTAGCGAGAGGAAGGCTCAGTTCAACATGGAGGCTGTTTGCCTTGCGTTTTTTGCCTTTTGAACTCTCTGGATCCTTCACACCTTGGTCCTGGTAGGCTCTTGCGCTGAGGTTGAAAAGGATATGTGCTGTTTCTGTTGTTGAATGCTCTTTGTACCCATTATTGAGACTAACCCCAGCTGTCTCCTTTGAATAGTCAATTTTGTTAGAGTGTTGCAAGGGAGATGTTGAGTATCTGGAACCACTACCATCAACAGAAAAGGACAGAGATGACTTGCAGTTCTTACTGACCGGAGCAGTTAGATCGACAGGGAAGGAAGAGGAAGTGCATGGCAGGCGGTCAGTTTTTGATGACGTCTTCGATAACTGTTTGTCTCTGAATGCTTCCCCCATCCATGACGTGCCATCTGAACCATCTCTGTCGTGCACGTCAGTGGAGGAAGTGGGGTGGGATGAGGAGCAGTGCTTCTGTGCAGAAAAGCTAGGCAATCCAGCACCGAGGGGAAAACTGAGCGATATCCTCGTAGTTTTGGCACCATCCGCCTCCTCTGTGCCCTCTCCCATCCTGTCTCCTCTCATGTGTTTATTTCTGTGTTTCATTGGATCCTTGTACAAGTCCTCTGAGATGCTCTCCAAGGCTATATTTGGCCTAAAACAGAGCACTAGACAGTCAAAGGATGTATCTGTAGTCCAACAAGGTCCAGGAAAATGCTTTAAAGAGGGTCTGTTCTAGCTATATCTTCAGTGCAAAAGTTGACAGTTGAAGGATGGTAGAAAACCAAAGTGTCAGATCAAGAAGACGGCAGTTCCTGGAGGTCAAGCCCAGAGACAACGACTCCTAGATGTAGGTAACATTGTGCATCTTTGATTATCTTTGTATAAAACAAGATGAGGATTGCCATGTATTGCACATTCAGCTCCAAGAATGCAGTGCAGGTGTGGAGAGGGTCCCAGCTATCCTCTCCCGACACCATGACCCCGCTCTTAATCCTGCAAAACAACAAAAGATAGTTCAAATATTCTGTTTCAATCACAGGAAACATTGTAAATTTTAGACAACCACAAACCAGAGAATGTAGTAGTATTATACTGACAAGAAAGGCACATGACAAAAAGTGTGCATTGTGTGGTAGCAAATCAGAATGCTAGAATTTAAAACAGATTGACTGCCTATAAAATACAGGCTTGCATAAAATAAGCAATCCATTATGGTAATTATACACAGGAAACTTAGTCAGACAAGGTTGGTTGCAGTCATCTTAGTTTCTGAATTTGGCATGACAAAATCTGAAAATGTGGAAAGAATCTCAACAATCAACCCCACTGAGTCACAGCATTCCCTTCACCTAATTGAACACTGCTAAAATTTAATTAAGATTTCCCCAAAAGAGTGTTATTTATAGTCAAAGTGCTCCAAATATGCCTAGACTGAAAAGGTACCAAAATATAGATGGCCTTTTGAACCAAAGCATCATGTATTCCTGATGCTGATCTTTTAATATATGTATAAATATATATTTTTACTACACTTTATAGCATTTAAAGCAAAAGACCATGTGATGAGTACTGTCATGGAGTTTTCTTTAGCGGTCTGAGAGTGAATAGTCCACAGTGTTGCCGTGTTCATAAACCCTCTTTAGTTGCTATTTTAATGATCATCTTGTTTGCTTAACCTGTTTTACCAAAATCTACCATAGATTTTGGTGAGCGTTCTTAGTTATCACTAATGATGCGACACCAGAGAAAATCCCCAGTCATGGTTTTCTGCCTGCGTTTTAGCCAGGCAGGCAGGCAGGCAGGCCTCTGTAAAATTCCACAAGCAGCCCTGAACGCACTGAAACTAGGTCAGCACTGTTATTGCAGAGAGAGAAAGAGAGGAGGAGGGAGAGCAATGGAGAGAGAGAGAGACAGAGAGGTGGGGAAGAAAGCAAGATCCAGGCCTGGAGACAGGAACAGCCACAAACACACACTTACACATGCACAGAAACACACACATGCACACACACACACACACACACAGGCAGTCAACAAGCTGCATGCACACGCGCGCACACTCTCCTCTCAACATGCAAACACATTTGCAGGCGTGCAGGCACATATGAACCGGTCTGTCTGTAAACAAGTGGCTTGACAGCTAGCGTTACCCAGCATACCACAAATGCAGCTGCTGAGAGTGTGCAAAGGATGTATACCAGAAGACCTGTATAATAATAGATGTTATGTAAGAGTACATTTGGACAGGAAGAGTTGAATATTATTTAAACCTGTCCAGCGCTCGTTGTGGCTGTGGCTGCTAAGGCATGAAACAAGGCCTAAGAATGACACAGTTTTATATGGCGTTTGCATAGTAATGGACAAACGCATCTGCCACCCCCTCATTTTCTCTGTACGTCTGTCCCTATTTATCTCTCCCTCTCACCCTCCTTTTCTCTTCACATATGACGCACACACTGCCTCTCAACAAACAGTCCCTGGTGCAAGAGGCTGGCCAAGTGTGACAGGGCCTTTGCCTCCCCCCTCTGACTGCCCCTACTTAAACATGCGACCGACTGAAAGAGTTAGAGCTGAAGTATTAAGGTGTTGCATCTTGCACAATAAAATATTATGTCAAGTCTATTTAAGCAAAGGTTAACAAATTGACTTTCTCCCAAATGTAGGAAATTGAAAACGAGCGTCAGAACCATGTCATCAGCTGGAACATGAAGTGAAGATTTTCAATTTAAGCACATGAGATGACTTGTTTTATAATGCGGTCACCAGTGGGTTAGGAACCGAGAAGAGTCTCGGAAGAAGCTGGGTAATGGGCTAAAGGTCTTGCATTTAGCTGTGCCACTGAAAGAGACCATGCACTGAATGGCAGTGGAAAAGGGTAATGAGTGAAGGCCGCCTGTTTCCGTGTGGCCGTGACGGGGCCCACCAGGGTGAGGCAGACTGTGAAAAAGGGGCTGTCGCTGGATACTGAACTCTGCACAACCCCCTGCCAAAAACATGGTGGAGCCAGCCAGAGGAGAGATGAGGGATAGGCATAAGAGTGAAAATGAGGAGTGGGCTGTTTTGGAAGCAGTTGGGAGATGGAGCCAGTCCGAGGTTGGGTTCATGGTAAGATTTCCTCGCTCCTTGCTTTCCCCTCTGAGCAATTTATGGTATCTTGGTGATTTGGCATGACGGGCCATGCTCTAGCGAGTCTGCCCGTGTTACACGCTGTGTTCGACATGGTCCGATGAGTTTAAACTCTACAAGTTATTCCCATAAATCTGTTGCTGTAATATGATGAAGGACAATATTCTAAGTAGAGCAAAACTGGAAGAAAATTGCCATCACAGACAGAGTGAGATACTCGGCTAGTGACCTGGCTAAAGCTACTTCCTTTAGATCATGCCTGAACCTGTTCTATAACGCTTCAGTTTGGTTAGGAAGGCGAGCAGCACTGCCATGTTTCCATTCTAACTTGATGCCTCTGTCGCTACAGTATGCCAGAAACTTTATGCTAACATGTGCCAGAGTTTGAATAGCAAATGTCCCATGATAGCTGACTTGAACCCTTAAGCAGCAACAGGAAATTCAATTTGATTCTGGCGTATGTGCAACTCACTTCAGCAAGACCATACAACTTGGCTGCTTGGCTTCTAACGACCTCTGACCCTATGGCCTTGTAGGGGATATTAATAGTGCACTATGCTACACAGGAAAAGACAGTGCATATCTGAACTCTTTAAGTGCATCCAATAACATCCACCTTACGTAAACACGGGTAGATGCCATTTTTAGGAAAACGACTGGCTCTGTATTTCAAGATGCCGCTTGATCGTTAATTCTGAAAACGTATCCTTCGCTATTGAGATGACTTCGTCAGATGTGAACTTTCCACGACATAAAGTATCCAAATCCAGCAGACCAGAAATTATGATAAGAGAATGCAAAAAAAAGTCTGAAGCTTTATTCTGATTATACTTTAATCGTGGAGCGACTCACCAGCCCTGAAAAAGAACTGCGTGGTTCAGCCACAACAGCCGAGGATAAGGGAGACAGGCCTTGATTAGCGCACACACAAACCCACACGCACACTCATTTCTGGTGTCTACACAGAACCAAAACAACATCGATATGATATGAGAGTGGCATAGAAATGCAAGAAGCAGGAAGAGGTGAAGACAGAGAGATAGATCAGAGGAAAAAGTCTCTCCTTCTCACTCCCATTCTCCGCTAGGCAAGCACACAACAAGACAACGTACCTCGAAAAACCTTCTGCTGCATCTCGGCTGCGATGTGTTCTCTCTCTCACTCTCTCACTCTCCCTCCCTCGGTCTGTGTGTCCTGATCTGCGTGTTCCCGCGTGCGTGTATGAGTGAGAGAGAGAGAGAGAGAGAGAGAACACAGGGAAAGACGAGCGCGTGCACACAGGCAGCGCTATGTAGAGGGCAGAAACGACTCTCTCGCACTCTGACTCTCCCCCTCCTTCTGCCACTCTATCTCTCTCCTTCCCTTGCCTGCTCTCTCTCGCTCTCTCACACTTCAGTTTGCCACTGACACATGATTCTGGGCTGTTTTTGCATTTTTTATCTCCCCCAGCCTTGTACCCCTCACTCACCCGCACCCACCCCCCAGCCTCATTTTAATTCCAATTCTCTTTTTATTCCAAATTTTTTTGTTCATTAGACACACATTTTCAGCATGCACACTCTCTACTCTACATACACCAAGCCTGATGATAGCAAGGAAGGGAGGGAGAGCCGGAGCGAGGGAGAGAATGAGCGAGTGAGAGGACGCCATTTAAGCAGTTTGTTACGAGCACTGCCAGTCCCCAAAATGGCTGAAAACAAACAGGAGCCATGCCAACAGAAAAAAAGCTTGGCCATAGAGACACGAAGGGAAAGAGATAAAGAGTAGGAGCGGGGAGAAAGAGAGAGACGCCAGACAATACTTGGGTAAAACTCTTTAAATAAGTGAGGTAGCCAAAAGAGAGATCAAAGAGAAGGGCATGGACATGCACTTTGGTTTCCATTTTCTCCTCTCTCCACTTCCCTGACTAAAGAGGAGGACGTTTATGGCAAGAAGTGGTGGAACAGAGGAGTAAACATTGAAGTTTTTGGCCGAGACGGCCTTCTGTGACAGATTTGGCCTTCTCGCCATTACGCCAAGCAGAGAAATAGCACCTCTGTGCACTTTTTGTCCTGCCCTCGTTTGCCGAATCAATCCGTCTGGCGTTTGCCGGATCGATCAATCCCACTTACTCTCAAACTACAGCTACTGAAAAGTTCAGGAACCACCTGTTTTAAAACAGCATTGTGTGTGGAGAACTACTCAAAACGGTCTGTCTTGACATTCAGAACATTTTTTTCCAGTCCAAACGGACCTGCGGAGAGAGCAGGGCAACAGGATAAGTAAAATGAGGGTTCATACTGAAATTTTTTCTCGCTTCACTCTTCCTCTTCTGTCCGCTTTTTTCATGCCCAAATTTCTGCCTAACAGCTCATTATACCCCCCATCCTACGTTCCTTTCCCCTGTGCCCCTCGGTCCTTCTCTCTATTTTTCCTTTCTCTTTCGCACTCATTCTTTTTCTTTTCTATTGTATGCCAGCCCACTTGTCTCCATGGGAACTCCGTTTGGAAGGGGTGTTGTTCTTATGATCTCTCCGACTTGTTGGAACTTTGTCACTTTTCTCACACTTCTGCGTGGTTCTTATTGTGAGCGTAATTATAGAACTTTCGGTTCACATGCTTGTTTTTTTTGTCTTTTAAACTGTTTGTTTCTGAGTTTATAATAGTTCAAGTAACCTATTCAGTAAGGTTTACCCCAAAGTGATTCTGCTTTTACGCTATGAACTGTTTGGGAATTGGAACATGGATAAAATGCAAGATATTTCACCACAGTCAATATTAAGAGCATGGTGCCAGAAAACATGTCATGATATGTAGACAAGGAGGATAAGGAAATCGAGTTGTTGATAAGGAAGTTCTATGGAAGTATGAAGTATTTGTTTTAAGGTACCTTTGGGATAAGATCTTAGTTCAAGTCAAAGTCAGTTTGATAGCAACTCTTCAGGGATTATGCATTATATTATTTAAAAATCAGAAGTAGGCCAAACAGAGGTGGTCTTCACAAACTGTCCTCTTGAATCAGCCATTCAACTCTGTAAACAAGCTTTGTCATATTCCAAATGATTGTATTTGTCGTTTGATTGCCTCTAATCTTTGTCTGCTGTGAAAATAGGTGGCTCAAATGTTTCCCTGCTCACTGCTGATCAAAGGCCGTCTTTAACATGACATATGGATCAGCAGACACTAATGAGAGGGCAGTGGCCAGCTGAATCTCCACGGTAACAAAAGAGGCTGGGACATCTGGAGTCAGCCACACACAGACTCCTGGTGAGTTTTGGGGAAGAGGGGGCTGCCGAATGTCCGCCTGTAATGGGAGGGCTGGATAACAAATATGGCAGTGGGCAGATGAATGAAATGTCAAGTTAACCCTCTGACGTTTCATAGTTTTGTTATCAGTCTGAGGACAAATAATCAGTGTTTACATGAGATTAGCATTACTACCCAGAGCATAGAGAATCTTTTCATATTTATCAAAAACTGCACAGATGACATTGATTTAAATGCTTCCTCATGCTGTAACTGCTGTAACTGCTCTGTAATTGTTCTAATTTTAATTTTTTAACATTTTTCCTTTATTGTCCATTTTTTTGTTGTAATTTTCCATTAATTTAAAATGTATTTTAATTATTTATTTATTATGGAATTATTTCCATACTATTAATGTATGATATTAATTATATACTTCCTGTTTCCTGCAGTTTCTTGATGTTATTTAAAATGCTGTGATTCTCAGTTCATCCCATATACTGAAAATGGCATTTTCTCACATTCTTATCTTATAATAAAAGATTTGCTCTGCTTGTGTAGCTCCAATCCAAAATGTTTGTAACAGCTTACATGAATTTAAAAAAATATGTATGATTGGCAGCCCTTAGTCACACTCTGTCCGAACACTATGGAGTAACTTTGTATACTTGGATGATTTCTATTGTCATTCTCATATTCATCTTCCAAGCATATTCTTGCCAGAATGGAGACTGTGAATTGCTGAATGGTTCTTTAAAACACTGTTCCCATCCCTTGTCTATTTGTTTCTCACATTTCTTAAATATTGGGAATTGCCCGGCCCCAACCATCCATTTCTGTATTTATTTTTAAAACATTTAGTTTAACTAAAAGCTTTTAATTTTTTTTTCAGTCCCTCTGTCACAATACACAGGATTAGGAACAACCAATGGTAAGTTCACTGAAGGCAGAAGAAATCAACACAATGCAGGTGAGTAATGAATGTTAGAATGATAGGATGAATATTGACTTGAATGTAACTGTTGAATGTGTCTTACAGGATGGTCCAGGAACACACACACACACAGAGGAGCAGTCAAGATGTAAAGACCAGGAGATGACTTGGATTCGACTTGGAAAAAGGAGACAGCGTCAGAGATAATCCAAGGAGTTTATGGACCGTTTCCCAAGGTAAGTTACCAGGTCAGAGAGTTGTGACTGTGACACCCTCTTGAATTCATTCTTTTTCTAAATAGCCCCCTATTTGCAGTACTCCTGTCTTATTTAAATGTGTTTATATATGGATAAGCTTCTATGCTATAAACTTAAATTTTATAATATCACAGTCAAGGTTTTAATTTTATGTATGTCTCTCTCGACTTTAAGACATTTTTTTTTTGTATTACAGTTCTATAGATAAAGCAGATAATGGATTTCCTTGTCTTGTGTCTGTCAATATTTAAAATGCTTCCAAAATATTTTCATTAGCCATCACTCTTACTTTAGCTTGTTAACACATCCCTTTAATCATTGTAATAAACTTTTGTTGAAAGTCAAAGAACTCACACATTTCAAAAGTAAAGTGTCGTAACAACCTATCAAAGGCCTTTTCAGTGCATGAACTCTCAGCATTTGTTGCTTTTTTTCTTAATCTGAGACTTTTTGGTTTACTCACCCTCAAGTTGTTCCAAACCTGAGTGAGTTTATTTTCTTGAATACAAAAGTTTTTGGAATAACTTGAGTAAACAAACAGTTGTTGGTCCCCATTGACTTCCCACTTGGAAGAAAAAAAAAATACATTGGAAGTCAATGGGGACCAGACACTATTTGGACAACTTGAGGGTGAGTAAATGATCACAGAATTTTCTTTCTTTCTTTTTTTTCTTTTCTTTTTTTTTTGTTGTGAACTATGCCTTTTTTATGTAATGAAAAAAAATCATAATTTACACACCCTCAAATTGCTTCAATCCTGTATGACTTTCTTCTGTAGAATTCAAAATATTTTGAAAAATGTTTCAACTGGTTATTGTCCATAAAGTGAAAGTTAAAGGAGCCCAAAACAACAGTGGACCCCATTGACTTTTATTGAATGGACAAGTAAACCAGTGAAAAAAATTCTAAATATCTACTTTTGTGTTCCACCAAGTCATACAGATTTGGAACAACATGACAAAACTTTCCTTTTTGTTGAACTGTCGCTTCAAGAAGGTTAAATTAGAAAAAGGTTGTTGATAATGCATTGTTTGTATGCGTGCAGGCTGATGTATGTGATCGATGGGGAAATTGGTGGGAATGCCTTGTTGTGTCTGTCTCATTCTATTTTGTTTTAAGATGCCCACCCAACTCCCAATTCATTATATCACACCTTCCAAAGCATCACATGTAGCCTTGGCCTTTTTTTTCCATAATGCTTATCTAAATAGAACCCATCCGTTAAAAAAAAAAAGAAAAAACAAAAGAATATTTTTGTGTCTTATGTGCTCACCATGACTGCATTTAGTTAAAAAAAAAGGTAAAAACAGAAAATACTGTTTAATAATTACAGTTTCAACTGTTTATTAAAACTATTATATTTATTATACTAATATATTTTAAAATATATTTCTGTGATGGCAAAGTTAAATTTTTAGCAGCCATTACTCCAGTCTTTAGTGTCACACGATCCTTCAGAAATTGCTGACTTGGTGCTCAGGTAACATTTCTTATCATGAATTCTGTGATAAACAGTTGTGCTTCTTAATATTTTTGTGGAAACCAAAAATATTAAGCATTTTTCATTCTTTGGGAAACCAAAAATGGTTCTTCTCTGGCATCACTGCAAAAACTTCCTTATGGAATCTTTAAGAGTGTATCCTCTCCTCAGTTTCTAAGTGATGAACTTATAACTCACAGCGTTACAACTCACCCATGTTGCAACCATTCCCGTTCTGCTGGAATGTAGATGAAATTTCTGCGATCCAAGCTTGGGATGATCAGTGTTTGGGATAACCAGAGACAAACTATAATTTAAGTGAGAAGTGCCATTTAGTGTAATTACTTTAGCACTCCATTTTATTTACATTTTTTGCATCCCAATATTTGACATTTAGCAATTTCTCTTTCATAGTCATAATGATATATTGTGTTAATTCTCACTGGTCTTAAATAATAGAACATTTTGATGATTAAAATATAGGCTTAGAAACATTTCTGCTTGGTGAGCTTAATTTTGTAAAACTTACTTTACAATTCATGGTTATTACCATCTTAAAAACGTATCATTACATTGCCTTGGTAAATGTGTTTTTCTTCTTCTTCTTCTTCTTCTTAACCAAACAAGCTTACTTATGGAGCCTTGTGATTACTAAACTGGAACAACAGGGCTTCCCTGAGAACTCATGATCAAAGCACAGCCCATTTCTGCTTGATTGTGGCTTCCGCTTGGAAGAGACAGACTGAGAGAACAGGAGAATTCAGCTGTGTCTGTTTTGCGCTCAAAGCTTCCATCTAGTGGTCGTGTCTCTCCTATGATTTGTAGCTTGACGAGTTTCTTAGCATCTCTTTTGCATTTTTCAAATGACTGTAACACGATCATAATGCAACATTTGAGCATATACCTTTAATGGTTACATCAAGAACAACTGTACTGGAGATAATCCAATAAAACCGTATCTGGTATTAAAAGTGTCAAATTTTGGGTACCTGGTAAGCCTGTGTTATTAATAATTTGTTTGGTATCAAAGTGAGATTATACTTTTGCTCTAATTTCTGGAATAGCACTACAGTATTTATTATGTGTGTATAGGCACCCACGGTTATTTAATACAGTCTTATTAATTGTTTATAAATATAAATAAACATCATGTGCTATGAATGTCTATGTTTTCCTGAAGGAACCATATTTCTAAATTGCTTTGCAATGTGTAAAAATAGCAAAAACGCATAAAAAGTTATTTAATGTCTTGCCTTTTAGGGACCAGCCTTGACTTTATAGATTATATTTTGGTCCATCGTGTTAAATTCCACAGAACTTCTATAAAGGTTTTGAAAAAAAAAATGCTATACGATTAGGATTTACAGTTTAATTTCTTATGTTAAAACGCCCAGGCCAAAGATTTTTTTATTTTATAATTTTATTTTTTTATTTTTTTTCAGCGTAGGCTGTAGTGAAAGTGTTCTAAAGAGGGAGTCTACATAACTCAAGCACGCAATTGCGTAATTTTATTTTATTTTAGTGCATGCCACAAGGTGGTGCTGCAGCTCGGTTTGAAATACATACGAGACTACCTGCACAGCACTACTCTATGGAGGACGAGAAATGACTCAAGTATAAATAAATAAATGTAGAAATACATAATTAAATGCTGAAATAAATGCAGATATGCATGAATGAATAAATTATTTTGCCAAGTGTCATTTTTAATTGTACTATTTTTGTACCATTTGTGTTATACTACCTTTATTTCTGCATTTATGTATTTCTACATTTATTTATTTGCACATAAACCTAATTTAAGTACACATATTTTCAGGTAGGTAGGCAGGCTTTAAAAAAAGTGAACCCAAGAATTTGAATGCAATGCAAATGTATTTTATTTACACACATAAAACTTACATGAATGTCATACGAGAACATTTCAAACAATTTAAAGTTAAACTCTGTGACATACATTTGTCTAAATGACAGTGTGTTGATAAAAACCTACTTTAATTAAAACATTAATAAGCCACTTGAAGCAAAATCTCACAACCTCAAATACAATGCATTTAAAGAGACAGCTCACCTATTTACTCACACGTGATGTCAAATAAATGATTTACCTTTGGAATACAAAAAGAAATTAATGTTACTGCATCTTTTCATTCATATCAATCCCTAACATTTTGTTTACCATCTTTTGTGCTCCATAGAAGAAAGTCATACAGGTTTGAAACAACAAATATGTTTTATTTTTACTCATTCAACAAGTAACACGGTAAGAGCCATTAAGCTTAACTTTGTTAGACTCAAATGTAAACGAGATTTTCAACATTCCTACTGAAAAACATCTGTTTGGAGAAAACAGCCTCCATGTTGCAACGACCATCAGCCCTATTTATTTCATGTGGGTTGCCATAAATCTAGTTTTTATCCGCCAGAAACAACAATACCGTCTTCAATTTGATAACTGCGTCACAATGATTTCGTTTTTGTGGAAGAAGGTTTTCAAAGTGAACATAATGCTAATGTTAGCTAGCTCAGGCTCGTTTCACTTTAGTCTGGAGTTACGCAACTCCGCTTCCCTTCTGCCCTGTAAACCCGCCCAAGTACACAAGCACCCGACTCCATGTTTGTTCATCTCACCGCCACTGTACCCGCCAAGATCCCTCACAAATCCACCTTAATGTGAGGTTATTTCTAAGCAACAATCTGATATAAGCGAGGAGACCGATTCAGAGACTTAGAAACAACATATACCCACATTCAAGCACAATGAGGTTTTGACTGTAAACGTATTGGGACTAAAACCGGTTTAAAGCGCTTTCCAACGCCAATAACTCAATAAAACGACTATTTAGCCGATACATTTGGTTTCAAATAAGTCGATTTGGGTTTGATACATGAGCTACAACCAAGCTCTTGTTCCATTATCCGATTAGCTTTGTAGAGATGACCATTATGAACTAACTTTTTCAGCTATAAATCATCTTTCTGTTTTAAGAAATCGGTCTTATTATATAATCGGAAAACAATTCGTGAGTTAGACAACTTATGTATTTTTAATGTAAATACATACACAGCCATCCAAGCTCAATGCTAACAGGCTAACATGAACGTGATATAACTAACATGATCGGTTAATAAGCCACATCCAAGTCTGAAACCATACAAAGACCAAGATTAACGTAAATAGCTTTTTTAAAAGCCAAAATTGATAAAAAAAAAAAAAAAGTCATGAATGTGTAACCGTCTGATATATTTCTGGTGTCTATATTAATGTGTAACTGAGAGACCAAATCAAGTATAAAATGTGACTGAACCTATATGAACAATTTTACTGTTTTTTTACAACCATCTGTCTACACTGTAACCTATAATGTACTTAATCCATAACTATGTAGCCGAATAATACTGGTTATTTACCCTAATATAAATCTATATAGTCAATAACACAAACATACACACTAATATTTTGATGATTTAAACTAATATTTCAAACAAAACAACTTTAAACGGGTGCCGTTTAATGTTCCCGTTCCACAAAGAATGGCGGCTAACAAACTAGCAAAAGCTCACAACAGTCGCTAGGTAACATCACGTTACATTACTACAAATTCTTCATTACATACTACACTTGCGACAACAATAAACTGTTACATTATCAAATAAAATCATTTACGAACTACGGATTTGCGATTATACCGGTAACAAGAAAACGTAAGCTAACGCCTTTTTGTACAACAACATGGCCTGGATGTACAATTCTATTTTTTACTTTACAGTGAGCTACAATAACGTTCAGTTTCTCAAAATAGTTTCAAAAAACATCGAATGTTTAAAACAACATCGTTTCTCGAATGTTTTTTGAGTGAAAATGCACCGTCCGAAGCCCCAGGCTTTCAGCGGAGTTTCCAGCGGATCATACCGAAAAAAGCGCGTGCCGTCCAGCCATTGTTTTTACTCGACCTCGTGGATTCTTACATATTCCCGTAGAACATAAATAAACCAAGAAAATCATAATAAATACTTGGAGAAATCTTAATAAGCGTACAAAATAATGGTAAACTCATAATTTGAATTACATAAAAATCATATTTAAAACAAAAATAATGGTGTTAATCCTCGACGGTACGTGTAGGCCTCTCACACGAGCTTCTTTTCCAGCACTGTTAACTGATCCAGAGCGAGACGGACGGAACTGCACAGGTTTTTTTTATTTTTGCTCAGAGGGTGAAAAAATATCAGTCGGGTAAAATCGGCAATGCTCGTAAAGAAGGCGGGCAGTAAGAAAGTTATTTTACCGCCGTCAAGCGTTGGTTGTAATTGGTCAACTGCTCCCTGCTCATGAATATTAAGAATACGTTTGACGAATTACGTTTAATATTGACGAATGTTATTTAATATTCATGTCTAAAGTTTCTACGGATCCGCCCTTGGTTTTAACGGACCAATGGAATCTCTTCATACGTTTTGCCCCGCCTCCGCCTACACAGGATTCGCAGGAATCAAAAGCGCACAACTTCATTGGTTCTGCGTCAATTTTAATGAATTATTCATTTGCTCCAGTCTCGCAGCCAATAAGCGCACAGAAGGATCGATTCACAACCCGCCCTCTGACTGTTCAGCCCCTGCCAAGTAGGCTGTGTAAACCTGTAGCAAAGCATACAGTCTATATAAAGCCGTGTGAGAGCGGTTTTCTCTCAGATGCGCTTAGAGCGCACTGGAGTGTAGATCGGGGAAAGGGAAGGGGACAGCTGGTAGCTACAATAGCTAGTTTATAAACACAAATTTAAAAGCACATTGAGTAGCAAGATACAGTGGTCACTGGGAAACCGCCATCGGACGAGTTCCGGTCACCATTGGGTGCCAGGAGAGTCTTGGTGGCGTCTCAGAGGTGTGCCTTCTTACAAAGCGGCGTGCCGGGGGAGGACGCGTCTCTTTGAATAGACAGGATGCACGGACCGCCTTCCAGCGACAGCGCATGCCCATTGCGCCTCATCAAGAGAGTGCAATTCGGCGTCCTCAGCCCTGATGAACTTGTAGGTTTTGCTGTTAAGAGGGGGTATTCTCTTAATTCTTTGAGTATTATTGTATTACTCAAATCATCATCGTGTTAAAATCATATTAAATACGGATATTGACATACAGTGTCTTTTGTGAACTTGTGTTTTGCTAACTTAGCCGGCTAGCCACTTCTTCCTCAGTGAGAGCATGTGTTTAGAAAGTTGAAGAAACACTACACAAGAGTCCTGCTTTAACAATTAGCAACAAGACACGGAAAGCCTTGTTTGAATGTATGAAGTTTTAACTTCTTGTAATATTTATTGTTTGTTTACTTTATTTGACCATTTTGGAGTCACATGGCAGACCCAGACTTACTCCCAAGTTTCCAAACTGTTCCCTATGTCTCCCTTACTGGCAATAAAATGTGATTTATTATTATTATTTTTTATATATATGCATGCTTTCATTTATTTAAACTCAAATATGTTCAGTCCCTGAAGTACATTTATGTTTTGAAATAAATGACGAGCAAATGGCATGTTTCTGAGTTGAGCTGCAATGCATTTTCTTTAGAGAGCGATGCAAAGTAACTGGTTTTTATTCAGTAATGTCATTTTTAAGGACTTGTATACCTTTCTCTTTATTTTAAATGAGTGCAGAGTTGAGCAATCTGACACTTCGTTTGGTTGTTATTGTGTGTTTAAGGGTGCAACATGTAATTTGAAGAAACATATTATAAATGGAACATTAAACAGCCTTGTTTACATTTCAAATGAAAATGTTTAAAAATGCTAAATGCGTAATTTGACACATGACATCTAAACTATTGCTTATTGCAAACTTACTGTTGCTCTTGCTGTCCATGTATTTATTTAGTGTACAAATGTTGTCCCACTGTTGAGAAAATGCTGTTTGTTATCATTTTCAGAAACGGATGTCCGTTACTGAAGGGGGCATCAAGTACCCTGAGACCACAGAAGGAGGACGCCCTAAACTGGGGGGTCTTATGGACCCCCGGCAAGGGGTAATTGAAAGATCAGGCAGATGCCAGACGTGTGCAGGTATGTTCATAAACTGATTTATATCTTCTTGGTTGGTATTAAACACTTAAAGCTGAACCTCTGCTTATTTGCTTGTCCTCATTTAGGTAACATGACTGAGTGTCCTGGTCATTTCGGTCACATTGAGCTGGCTAAGCCGGTCTTTCATGTTGGCTTCATCACAAAGATCATGAAGGTCCTCCGATGTGTCTGCTTCTTCTGTTCAAAACTGCTTGTGGACGCGGTATGTCATTTTCAGTTTGCCTTTTCTTATGATTTATTTTATTGTAAAAATGTTCCTTTCTCTATGGCTCTTCTGATCTAATTCCTTTGGTCAAATAGATTAGTAGTGTATTTTAACTTTTCCTAATTTTGTTTTACCCAGAACAATCCAAAAATCAAAGACATCTTGGTCAAGTCGAAGGGGCAGCCGCGTAAGCGTCTGACCCACGTCTATGACCTCTGTAAAGGCAAAAACATTTGTGAGGGTGGAGAGGAAATGGACAACAAGTTTGGAGTGGAGCAGCAGGAGACAGAAGAAGACCTCACCAAAGAGAAGGTACAGAACTAAAATTCTCTAAGTACACAGGCTAAGTTTAAATGCTCTCCTCTGGAAGTTTTAAGACTGATTATAAACTTATACATCTCAAGGGTCATGGAGGCTGTGGCAGGTACCAGCCACGTATCCGTCGCTCTGGCCTGGAGCTGTATGCTGAGTGGAAGCACGTGAATGAAGACTCACAGGAAAAGAAGATTCTCCTCAGCCCTGAACGTGTGCATGAGATCTTCAAACGCATTTCAGATGAAGAGGACATGATCTTGGGCATGGACCCCAAATACGCCCGTCCTGAGTGGATGATTGTCACGGTGTTGCCCGTGCCCCCTCTTGCTGTGAGACCAGCTGTGGTCATGCAGGGCTCTGCTAGAAACCAGGTTAGCATTTCTTATTAAACAGTAGGAAAAGAGTCTGATGTGTTGCATAGTACGGATTGCGGTTAGATTTGTCAATTTTATTTATTTATTTTTTTCTCCCTAGGATGATTTAACACACAAGTTGGCTGACATTGTGAAGATCAATAACCAGCTGAAGCGAAATGAACAGAGTGGAGCTGCAGCGCATGTTATAGCAGAGGATGTCAAGCTGCTTCAGTTCCACGTGGCCACCATGGTTGACAATGAACTCCCAGGTCTACCTAGGGTAAGATTTACACTATGCCTTTGGAGGTCTGAGTCCAGGCTACTATGAGAAGCAGCAATTATACGCTTATTAACAGTGATAATAATGTTAATAATTCAATATTTAATTTAAATCACTGCTACTAAAAATAATTAATTGTTATAGAATATGTATTGAATATAATTCAATATGCATTTAAAAAAAAAAAAAAATATATATATATATATATATATATATATATATATATATATATATATATATATATATATATGTAAAATGCATGTATAATGGAATGCAATTGTGGGGGAAAAAAAGTCAGGGTACACAAAATAAAACTGCTGCATGACATGAGACCTTTGCAGCCAATTAAAGCATTTGATATTTGATCTGCAGTTATGTAGAGTGGGGCAATCAGGAAAATATTAATGAAGACTTTGCTCTCATATGCTCTTGTTTCAGGCAATGCAAAAGTCTGGTCGTCCACTAAAATCTATCAAGCAGAGGCTAAAGGGTAAGGAAGGACGTGTCAGAGGTAATCTGATGGGGAAGCGTGTAGACTTCTCCGCACGAACTGTCATTACGCCTGACCCCAACCTGCAGATTGACCAGGTGGGCGTTCCCCGTTCCATCGCCGCAAACATGACCTTCCCTGAGATCGTCACACCCTTTAACATTGACAGGTAATATTAGTTTTTGTCTCTTTCTGAATGCGCATCTGACTTACAAAATATTGAGAGGTTTCCGTAACCCAGTGCTCTCAATTGTTTTTCTTAACTTTTTTTTTTTTTTTTTTTTTTTTCCCCCGCTTTCAACTGTACAGACTCCAAGAGCTTGTGAGGAGAGGTAACAGTCAGTACCCTGGAGCCAAATATATCATCCGAGACAATGGGGACAGAATTGACCTGCGATTCCACCCTAAACCAAGTGACCTTCACCTTCAGATTGGATACAAAGTCAGTCTTTTTTTTCGTGTTTAATGTAAGAATGTAATGTAATTTTCAGTTACAGTGAGCAAAGTATTTAAAACCTGTTTGTTTTCTTTCTAGGTTGAACGACACATGTGTGATGGAGACATTATTGTGTTCAACAGACAGCCTACGCTGCACAAAATGTCTATGATGGGCCACAGAGTGCGAATCTTGCCTTGGTCAACGTTTCGACTTAACCTCAGGTGACTTGATCAGTTGCATTGTTTATAGATTGATACGACTGGATAGGCACTTTATTGAATTGATGTGCTGTATCATCAGTTATAAGTGCTGATATTGTTACAAATCTGTTTTGAAAGTTAATGGTCATATTTAGCACCATTGCTCTAATATAAGGGTTTTTGTCTTCATGAAGATGGCAAATGCATTTTAAAAGAGAAAAATCCCTTTCACTTCTAGTGTGACAACCCCATACAATGCTGACTTTGATGGCGATGAGATGAACCTGCACTTGCCACAGTCCCTGGAGACCCGTGCTGAGATCCAGGAGCTGGCCATGGTGCCTCGTATGATTGTCACACCACAGTCCAACAGACCTGTCATGGGTATTGTGCAGGACACACTGACAGCTGTGCGCAAGTTCACCAAGAGAGATGTCTTCTTGGAGAGGGTGGGTTTACTAAGCTGAGGTACCAAATTTTGAATGTAATGAGATGTTAGGTTGTACAGGTACATGAGATTCATACTAATAAATAAATTTGTGTGCTTTGTTTTAGGGTGAGGTGATGAACCTCCTCATGTTTCTCTCCACGTGGGATGGCAAAGTGCCCCAACCGGCTATCTTGAAGCCCCGACCTCTCTGGACTGGCAAACAGATCTTCAGCTTGATCATCCCTGGGCACATTAATGCCATCCGCACACACAGCACTCACCCTGATGAAGAGGACAGCGGTCCTTACAAACACATCTCCCCGGGAGACACCAAGGTGCAGCAGTGCAGACCAAATGTGGATGTAGTTTTTGTGCAAAATAAAGTGTTAATGCATTTTCTTTCTCATTCATTTCATTTTGCAGGTGATTGTAGAGAATGGTGAGCTGATCATGGGGATCCTGTGTAAGAAGTCACTGGGAACCTCAGCTGGCTCTCTTGTCCATATCTCATACCTTGAGATGGGCCATGACATCACACGACTCTTCTATTCCAACATCCAGACTGTCGTCAACAACTGGCTGCTCATTGAGGGTAAGAAATTAATATTTTGTGCAATTAAGTCAATTCAAGTCTGTCTTTTATTTACAACTATCTTCTCTGCTTCAGGTCACTCTATTGGTATTGGAGACTCCATTGCCGATAAGGCGACATATCAGGACATTCAGAACACGATTAAGAAAGCCAAACAGGATGTGATAGAGGTGAGTTGACATCGTTTGGTATTTATAAATATGACAAATCATTGCTTTCGTACACGAATGCAGTTGTGCATCATGATTTCTCTCTCACAGGTCATTGAGAAAGCCCACAACAATGAGTTGGAGCCAACCCCAGGTAACACTCTGAGACAGACCTTTGAGAACCAGGTCAACCGCATTCTGAACGATGCTCGAGACAAGACTGGATCCTCTGCCCAGAAGTCACTGTCTGAGTACAACAATTTTAAATCCATGGTGGTGGCTGGTTCAAAAGGCTCTAAAATTAACATTTCTCAGGTGAGAAGACAGTAGATGGGGTTTAAATCTTAAAATAGTTCAAAAGCAAGTTGCTGCCTTTTTCAGACTAAAGGCTGTGTGCCTTAAATGTACATGTAAACATGGTCAATGTCAGGTTTTTTCACAATCTCTGTATTTGTTCTTCCTCTTCACCCATTTAGGTTATTGCTGTGGTGGGGCAGCAGAACGTTGAGGGTAAGCGAATCCCCTTCGGTTTCAAGCACCGCACTCTCCCTCACTTCATTAAAGATGACTATGGTCCAGAGAGTAGAGGCTTTGTGGAAAACTCTTATCTGGCCGGTCTCACACCAACTGAGTTTTTCTTTCACGCCATGGGAGGCAGAGAGGGTCTGATCGACACAGCTGTAAAAACTGCTGAGACAGGTAATGAACACGCATGGACTGAGCAGCTGTTGAGGGCAAATACTAAATGTAATCTGAACTTCAAATCATAATACTTATTTCTAGTCTCTAAGTGAGATGTTATGTAAAATTATCGTCAGATTTGTCTTGTTTAAAGGCTGAAATCTTCATGAGTTAATGACTTTCTTCTCGTTCCTTCAGGTTATATCCAGCGTCGTCTGATCAAGTCTATGGAGTCTGTCATGGTAAAGTATGATGCTACAGTCAGAAACTCCATTAACCAAGTTGTCCAGCTGAGGTACGGAGAGGATGGTCTGGCTGGAGAGTCTGTCGAGTTCCAAAACATGGCTACCCTTAAGCCATCCAACAAAGCCTTTGAGAAGAAGTGAGTGCTCTTGTGTTACAGGAAGGTAATATTGTCAATAGTTTAAACTAAGTAATATAAATATAGCTGTATTAACCCAAATCAATAAGGACATGGATGGTAAGCTATTTAGGAATCTCTTTCAAGTCGTCTCAGGTCATTGTTGATCATCAGCTCAGAGCTCAACTGACCAACGTCATTGATTTAACTTTCTGCCTTTCTTTAATTGCACAGGTTCAAGTTTGACTACACCAATGACCGAGCTCTCCGCCGCACTCTACAGGAAGATGTGGTGAAAGATTTGATGACCAATGCCCATGTGCAGAGTGCTCTAGAGAGAGAGTTTGAGAAGATGAAGGAAGACCGAGAGATCTTGAGGGCCATTTTCCCCACAGGCGACAGCAAGGTCTGACCCAGTATCCATATGTCCTTTGGTTGGGATTGTCCTCATTCTTTTACAACTGTATCAAAAGACATGCATGAATATCACTGTATTTGCACACTGTCCATAGACTCAAACTGCCGTATTTTCCGTAGGTGGTACTACCGTGCAATTTGGCCAGAATGATCTGGAATGCTCAGAAGATTTTCCGCATCAATCCTCGAACACCAACAGACCTCAACCCAGTACGAGTAGTGGAAGGTAGGTTTTGTACTTTGAGCTTGTAAAGGATTTTATTTAGGTATCTTTTAACTGATTTTATTAACTTCTATTTTGACGTTCACGCTTTATACACTGCTTTAACCGCCTTAAGGCGCTCTGTGTTTTGAGTGGGTCTCCCAGCTAAATAAAGACTCCTGCTTGTGGTAGCTAAATAAACCCTGCTGACGACTGATCCCTATAGCTTGCTACTGTCTTGTGGCAGACCTGTGCAAGCTGATTATAAAGGCCACTTTTACATCTTTGTATACATGTTGACTGAAGACATGATGCTAAACTCATGCACTTCACAAATCTGCACCTTTTAAAGGTGTCAGCAATTTAATGTAGCCCTAAAAAATGTCTTTTTCTTTGTCATTATAGTGACAGCACCACTCTTTTTATTGGAGTGAGCTGCAAGTGTTGCATTGTAATGATAGCACGTGAGTATTTGCTCTGTTTTTATGCAGGAGTTCATGAGTTGAGTAAGAAGCTGGTGATCGTAAATGGTGAAGACCAGTTAAGCAGGCAAGCCCAGGAGAACGCCACTCTGCTGTTCAACATCCACCTGCGCTCCACCCTGTGCTCCAAGCGAATGACTGAGGAGTTCCGTCTTAGCACAGAGGCTTTTGAATGGCTGCTGGGAGAGATAGAGACCAAATTTAACCAGTCCATTGTAAGTAATGCATGCTGAGTGTTTACTGCACCTGAAGAAGTGAGAAAATAGGGAGTAATATAGTTTTATCAAATTGTCTGAAGCTGGACACTTTCTTTGTTTTCCTCAGGCTCACCCTGGTGAGATGGTAGGTGCTCTGGCTGCCCAGTCTCTGGGAGAGCCTGCTACTCAGATGACCCTGAACACATTCCACTACGCCGGTGTGTCCGCCAAAAACGTCACTCTCGGTGTGCCTCGACTCAAAGAGCTTATCAACATATCCAAGCGACCCAAGACCCCCTCCTTGACCGTCTTTCTCCTGGGCCAAGCGGCCCGTGACGCAGAAAGGGCCAAAGATATCCTGTGTCGGTTGGAGCACACAACCCTGCGCAAGGTCACTGCCAACACAGCCATTTATTATGACCCCAACCCACAGAACACTGTAGTGACTGAGGATCAGGAGTGGG
The DNA here is from genome assembly GCA_039654775.1 of Spinibarbus caldwelli. NCBI lineage: Eukaryota > Metazoa > Chordata > Actinopteri > Cypriniformes > Cyprinidae > Spinibarbus > Spinibarbus caldwelli. The sequence continues at coordinate 14,865,201 of CM077256.1, read as the reverse complement.
TCAATGTGTACTATGAGATGCCTGACTTCGACGTGACCCGCATTTCACCCTGGCTGCTGCGTATTGAACTTGACCGCAAACACATGACTGACCGTAAGCTGACTATGGAGCAGATTGCAGAGAAGATCAATGCAGGTGGGCTTGGGATTATCATTGAATAAATGCACGTTAATACAACACTTTAAATAGCAAACAGAATGGATGCTGAGGTGTTATGTAGTGTGGGATTTTTAATTTTTTAAATAAACTTTAATCTTTGTCTGTCTCCTAGGATTCGGTGATGACCTTAACTGCATCTTCAATGATGACAATGCTGAGAAACTGGTTTTGCGAATCCGCATCATGAATAGTGACGAGAACAAGTTTCAAGAGGTAATTCATTATAATTTGAATTTTTGCTGGCGAGTACGCAACTGGCCTCTTCTCACTCAGAATTGTAAATGTTGAATCTTGTGTCCAGGATGAGGAGGTAGTGGATAAGATGGATGACGATGTCTTCCTTCGCTGCATTGAATCCAACATGCTGACAGACATGACACTGCAAGGCATCGAGCAGATCAGCAAGGTATTTTTCTTCCCTCTTTTGACAGCCCATGTGGTAGTGCAGGTTCATCAAAAAAGGCACATGACACTTACATGCTCCGGAGTAATCCACCTAAATTATAAAATGACAAACAAGACACCTTAAAGTTTTGTGGACTTCACAGATGGCCATGAGATTGGAGTTTAATTTCTCTTCTCTGCCCTTGTAGGTGTACATGCATCTCCCACAGACTGACAACAAGAAGAAAATCATCATCACAGAAGAGGGAGAGTTTAAAGCCTTGCAAGAGTGGATCTTGGAAACCGATGGAGTCAGTCTCATGAGGGTCCTCAGTGAGAAGGATGTGGACCCTGTCAGAACCACCTCCAACGACATTGTGGAGATTTTCACTGTAAGAATTGTTTAATAGCTTGTCTAAAGATTGTGACCTATTAAGTCCTCAGATCAAATTCAAAAATGTCTGCTCTTCAACTGTAGGTTCTTGGTATTGAGGCTGTGCGTAAGGCTCTGGAAAGAGAGTTGTACCATGTCATCTCTTTCGACGGTTCTTACGTTAATTACCGCCATCTTGCCTTGCTGTGTGACACGATGACCTGCAGGGGTCACTTGATGGCCATCACTCGTCACGGTATCAACAGACAGGACACTGGACCGCTAATGAAGTGCTCTTTTGAAGAGACGGTGAGGCTCTGTTTAATGTTTTAAAATGGTATTATGGTTGGTCTTGTAAAGAAATGTTAAAATATTATCCCTCGTTCTTCGGTAGGTGGATGTGTTGATGGAAGCCTCATCTCATGGTGAATGTGACCCAATGAAAGGAGTGTCTGAGAATATCATGCTGGGACAGCTGGCTCCTGCAGGCACTGGTTGCTTTGACCTGCTGTTGGATGCTGAGAAGTGCAAGTATGGCATGGAGATTCCTACCAACATCCCTGGTATCAGTGTCGCAGGACGTAAGTCAAACTTATTTCCGCTTTCTGAATGATTGCAGGATTAAACCTTACACTCTGCCCCTGAGTTTAAACCTTTGGTTAATCATTGCTTTTTCCACCACAGCCACGGGTATGTTCTTTGGCTCTGCCCCCAGCCCCATGAGTGGCATGTCTCCCGCCATGACTCCTTGGAACACAGGAGCCACTCCTGCATATGGTGCCTGGTCTCCCAGTGTTGGTGAGTGAAGAAATGCTACATACGGTTTTGTTTTACTGCCACCCTTATTTACAGTGCGTTATCATGTCTATGTCTACATTATACCATTTCATACCCTGTTCTTTCTCCCATACAGGAAGCGGAATGACACCAGGTGCTGCAGGCTTCTCTCCCAGTGCTGCGTCTGATGCCAGTGGCTTCTCACCTGGCTATTCTCCTGCCTGGTCTCCTACTCCTGGTTCTCCTGGATCCCCTGGACCAGCTAGCCCTTATATCCCATCACCAGGTTATTTTACTGTCTATTTTGGTCTTGTTCTATTTTTAAGAATTAACGGTTGTATTAGTAGATTGCAAACCAAACAGGCCACTAATGCATTTTTTTTTTTTTTCTCCTTTCTGTTTTTCTCTTCAGGAGCCTTGTCTCCGAATTACTCTCCAACTTCTCCTGCCTACGAGCCTCGTTCTCCTGGTGGATACACCCCACAGAGCCCTGGTTACTCTCCGACCTCTCCGTCTTACTCTCCAACTTCACCATCTTATTCTCCCACCAGTCCGAACTACAGCCCCACATCTCCGTCCTACTCGCCCACATCACCTTCCTACTCTCCAACTTCGCCGTCTTATTCTCCAACATCTCCAAGCTACTCTCCGACTTCACCTTCTTACTCTCCAACTTCACCATCTTACTCCCCGACTTCACCATCCTACTCTCCAACATCCCCCAGCTATAGCCCAACGTCTCCCAGCTACAGCCCAACTTCACCGAGTTACAGCCCCACGTCGCCGTCTTATTCCCCAACTTCTCCATCTTATTCCCCGACCTCTCCGTCTTACTCTCCCACCTCTCCAAGCTACTCCCCAACCTCCCCGTCCTATTCCCCAACATCTCCGAGCTACAGTCCCACTTCGCCCAACTACACGCCCACCTCGCCAAGTTATTCTCCGACCTCTCCATCTTACTCCCCCACCTCACCTTCTTACTCCCCCACCTCTCCCAATTACACCCCAACCAGTCCCAATTACTCCCCCACATCTCCTTCTTACTCCCCAACTTCACCGTCCTACTCTCCATCCAGTCCGCGTTACACCCCGCAGTCTCCCACCTACACCCCAAGCTCGCCTTCTTACAGCCCAAGCTCTCCATCCTACTCCCCCACCTCTCCAAAATACACCCCCACCTCCCCCTCCTACAGTCCCAGCTCTCCCGAATATACCCCAACATCCCCCAAATATTCCCCCACTTCCCCGAAGTATTCTCCCACTTCGCCCAAATACAGTCCCACTTCTCCAACCTACTCCCCAACTACGCCCAAGTACAGCCCCACTTCCCCTACTTATTCTCCAACCTCTCCTACCTACACCCCAACCAGCCCCAAATATTCCCCCACCTCTCCAACTTACTCTCCAACTTCTCCAAAATACTCACCCACATCCCCTACCTATTCTCCAACTAGTCCCAAGGGCTCCACCTACAGCCCCACTTCTCCCGGCTACAGCCCCACCTCTCCAACCTACAGCCCAGCCATCAGTCCTGACGACAGCGATGAAGAAAATAATTAAAGATGTTTGGTGCCAGGGTTTGTCCTACTTCCCTGACTGGCACTCTGACCCTGGGATAAAGACTGAAGGAAAGCCACTCAGCTGGGGTTGTTGTGATTTACAGGGAAGACTGAGGAACCTGGGATCCCACATGTGACATCCTCCTTTTTGATTTTTCTCTTTTGGACTTGATGAACTGTTCTTTAAATAGCCTCACTAAACAGGCTTCAGTGGTTGCATCTGTTGGGTTAGAGGTTTGAACTACAAGCCAAACAAGGCTGCCTTTGTATAGACCGCTTTGGTCACTCAAAGTTTAGAGGGAGAGCCATTTCTCAAAACTGGTGGAAAGATGCAGGAGATTGACTGCTTTTGGAGGAGAAAGATCATTCGTTGTCCTCCCTTTCCACCCAGTCACTTCTGTCTCCCTTACTTTTTCTCAAAAATTCAGTGTTGGATGTAAAGGAAATCTAAGTATTGCCAAAAGCCTTCAAACAGAAAACAGTGGATTGTATCTGAAAAGTTTCAAATGAAACCTTGAAAAATATCTATGACGTAAATAGAAGGGGAGAAACTAACCTTTCTCACATTTTACAGCTTTAGTTTCTTCCCCTGTGTAAATAAGCGCTTGCTCCCAGTTTTGAGTCTTTATTCCAGATCAGAACTGAGAACTGTTTGTATATTAATGTTAATTTTGTCTAATTTGAGTTCACTTATGAAAAAGGTTATTTCTAAAGAAGCAGGAGGTTCAAAGTGGCTGTTTATTAGAAACGTGTTGAAGCTGACACACATTGTGCAGATTAAAAATGTCTTGTTATACTGTAGTCTATGTATGCCGGCCCATGACGTGGGTAAGTGTTGTGTAGTGATTGCCCTCTTTAAGAAGCGGAGAGAGGGAACAGATGCTTGATTTGAGGCATCAACTTTATAGTCAGTTGTCCCCAAAAGATGCAAGCCTTATCCTTCACCAGCATCTGCCCAGTAATTTACAATTTCAAAAAAACTGCAAAAAAAAAAACGGTAACCAGCGTTGTACCTCTGAGTCCACAGAGGAGTGCGAAATTAATCTTTTTGGTTTTATTTGTCTTTTATCCTGAGAGTGAGGTTGGAGCCCGGCTTTACATGAGATGCACCATGTTAAGCGGTTTATTTTTTATTTTTTTTTTAAACCACCTATAGGTTCAAATCTAATGAGTCCTTTCTTTTCCTCAGCACTCAACCCTTTAATATAACAAGTGTATAATTGTTTTTTCTGATATTTGCATCATTACAATTGATAATCTATTGTGTGAATTACTGAGGAAAAGCATTTATTTTACAATATTTTTCTTGTGCTGGCTTCATTGTCGTTGGGTCAGCTTTGCAATTTGGATTAAGTGCTTGGGGAGGGGGGAAAGGTGCAGTTTGGTTTGTTTCCTTTCGAATATGCACTGTTTCATATCTGGTGTCATTACGCCCTTAGACCTTGTGGTCATTTGTTAACCTAAATTTCGTCAGCTGATTCTGAATCATCTTATGCTTGAACAGTAGAGGGCGACAGAGACTGATTTGACTCGGGCGTTAGAGGCATTTAGATCTTTTTGAGTGTTACCTTTTTAAAACCTGAACGCAAGTGCTGACTGTGGTTACCTCAACTCACTCTTCCTTCTGGACAGTGTTAGTTGCAGGAGGTTTTGTTGACTTGTAAAAGACTGATCTTGCATATTTCAGCTTTAGATTTAAGGCCTTAGATCGCATTAGGGAGAGCAGTTCTGACAATGTCTCTTTAATGCCCTTGTTTGCCTTCAGTTTCATGGATGTTTCAAACAAGTAGAGTTAATACTCTATACCCAGGCTCCCAGTAAGGGTGTGTGTGTGAGAGAGAGTGTGCAAGTGTGTGTGTGCATGAAAGCATAAATGGAAAAGACAGGGTTTTCTTGAGTAATAACTGGGTCGGGTTTATGGGGAAAGGAGAATTTAAATTAAGAGAAATTGCCACTGTATAGAAATCAATCTGATACTTCATTCTCTGTATCTATGTTTTGTTTGTTTTTTGACTTGAAAAATAAAAAGTTTGACTAAACTATTGTTCATTTGTCTTTTTTAACATGACTGTTGGGTGTATGTTGTGATTAACCTTAAAAGAACAGTTCACCTGAAAATGAAAGTTATTTTGTGTCCCAAAAGTTATATATGTTTGGAACAAACTGTTTTTGTCTATATGGTTTAGTCAGTGGTTTGAAGTGACAAAGTGTGTAAATTACATAAATTAAAGGGATAGTTCACCCAAATATGAAAATTCTTTTATAAGACCGTTGGAAAGCCGTTTTAACATTTAATCTATAAGCCGTACTAGTATCTATTTTCATGCTACTAGTGCTTATTTTTTAGATTCTAGTATCTTTTCCATTAAGTACTAGTACTTATTCATTAGCTACTAATGCTTATTCTTTAGGTGCTAGTGTCTTTTGTAAAGTTACTAGTTACTACTTTTTTTAGATACTAGTACTTATTACAATAGTGAATAGTATTTAATTATACTCTTCTTAAGAAAAAACAGAAAATGTATTTTTGTCAGTTTTGTAAACCCTAATTTCGTAAACATGGTAGCCTAAGGCAGGATGGAGATAAGACACCAATTTTATTATCTATTATTTTCCTCCAGTAAAAACAATAAATATCAGGGCTGTACGTTAACTTTTTTGCATATTCCACTGGTGCTATTGAATAAGTACTAGTATCTATTTAATAAGTACCAGTACCTAATGAGTGAGGACTAATTTCTAATAAATAAGCACTAGTACCTAATGGATAAGTAGTAGTATCTAAAAAATAAGTACTAGTGTCTTATGGATGAGTACTTGTATCTAATAATAAGTACTAGTATCTAATGAATAAGTATTAGTCTCTATTTAATAGCTACTAGTATCTAAAGAATAACTAGTAGTACATAAAAATTAAGTACTAGTCACTAGCGGAATACATACTATTCAAAACTGAATAGTATTGTGTTATTTTACTTTATATTATGCTATTTACTCAATATGGTATTATCTTACTTAAAATATGATGCATGGTCATGAAAGTAATCAATATACTAATTAATATGTTGAGTTATTCCAATACTGGATGTCCTAATGTAGAATATAAGTCTGAGGGCCCATCTTTTGGGCAATACTGGTGGTTTCCATTGGATTGTATCAGTGAACTTAAATAACCCTATGAATTTTGGGTGATTTCCAGAATATGACGGGTAAACAAGTTTGGTGTATGTCCCATGTGGCCACCTTATTGGCAGCAGAATAAAGGTGGCTGATCTGGCCAAATTCCACCATTAAAATGAAGTGGCCAGGGGAGTAAAAGTGGCAAACAATTAAAATTGGCCAGGTGGGCTGATAAGAAATTGTGGCAAACCAGATAGGTATAGCCAATTAAAAACCGGAACTACCAAGTATGGTTAGAAAGATCGGTATAAACTGGATGCCTCGACGGACAGCAACTTTGTTGCTGTGTTCAATAAAGTCTTATTTTGACATCTGGAATTCTGCTTCTTGAGCTTTATTGACAAATTTGAGAAGACCATTATTTGTTCCACAACAATAGTTGAAATCTTAATGACGGATCTCCATAGAATTTTCCCCCAAAATTTTAAATTTGTTACTATTAACAATATAATAGTTAGTCACTATTGAAATAAGTACTAGTATCTAATGAATAAGTACTAGTACCTAATGAATAAGTACTAGTATCTATACTAGTATCTAATGAATAAGTACTAGTATCTAATGAATGAGTACTATACTAGTATCTAATGAATGAGTACTAGTATCTAATGAATAAGTACTAGTATCTAATGAATAAGTAATAGTACCTAATGAATAAGTACTAGTATCTAATGAATAAGTACTAGTACCTAATGAATAAGTACTAGTATCTAATGAATAAGTACTAGTACCTAATGAATAAGTACTAGTACCTAATGAATAAGTACTAGTATCTATACTAGTATCTAATGAATAATTACTAGTATCTAATGAATAAGTACTAGTACCTAATTAATAAGTACTAGTACCTAATGAATAAGTACTAGTATCTATACTAGTATCTAATGAATAAGTACTAGTATCTAATGAATAAGTACTAGTATCTAATGAATAAGTAATAGTACCTAATGAATAAGTACTAGTATCTAATGAATAAGTACTAGTACCTAATGAATAAGTACTAGTATCTAATGAATAAGTACTAGTATCTAATGAATAAGTACTAGTACCTAATGAATAAGTACTAGTACCTAATGAATAAGTACTAGTACCTAATAAATAAGCACTAGTATCTAATGAATAAGTACTAGTACCTAATGAATAAGCACTAGTATCTAATGAATAAGTACTAGTACCTAATGAATAAGCACTAGTATATAATGAATAAGTACTAGTACCTAATAAATAAGTACTAGTATCTAATGAATAAGTACTAGTACCTAATAAATAAGCACTAGTATCTAATGAATAAGTACTAGTAACTTTACAAAAGACACTAGTAAAGTGTCTTTACTATATATCTTATATTCATTAGATATAAGTACTAGTATCTAATGAATAAGTACTAGTACCTAATAAATAAGCACTAGTATCTAATGAAAACGTACTAATATCTAATGATTAAGTACTAGTATCTAATGAATAAGTACTAGTAACTTTACAAAAGACACTAGTAAAGTGTCTTTACTATATATCTTATATTCATTAGATATAAGTACTAGTATCTAATGAATAAGTACTAGTACCTAATGAATAAGTACTAGTATCTAATGAATAAGTACTAGTGCCTAATAAATAAGTACTAGTATCTAATGAATAAGTACTAGTACCTAATGAATAAGTACTAGTACCTAATAAATAAGTACTAGTACCTAATTAATAAGTACTAGTATCTAATGAATAAGTACTACTACCTAATAAATAAGCACTAGTATCTAATGAAAACGTACTAGTATCTAATGAGTAAGTACTAGTATCTAATGAATAAGTACTAGTACCTAATAAATAAGTACTAGTACCTAATGAATAAGTACTAGTATCTAATGAATAAGTACTAGTACCTAATAAATAAGTACTAGTATCTAATGAATAAGTACTAGTACCTAATAAATAAGCACTAGTATCTAATGAAAACGTACTAGTATCTAATGAGTAAGTACTAGTATCTAATGAATAAGTAGTAGTAACTTTACAAAAGACACTAGTACCTAAAGAATAAGCACTAGTAGTTAATGAATAAGTACTAGTACTTAATGGAAATGATACTAGTATCTAAAAAATAAGTACTAGTAAGGTTAAATTAGATACTAGTGCGGCTTATAGATTAAATGTTAACACTAGAACCGCCACGAGGTAAATTTTACCCGTGGCTGTTTTTCAAATGTACATAACAGATTTTCAACAAAACATTCAAGTCTCCCAGTCATTGACTTTTACTAAAATTATGTAATTTACAACCCAATGTTGTTAAAAATTATTTAGATAAAACCAGATCAAAAAACGGAGCATTTATACCTATAAGCGCTGCGCGGGTCAAATTTACCCGCTATATAATGCATGTATTTTGACGCTGTCATTTTCTTGCCGCTTATGTTTTAACATTGTACATTTCTAGGCAACGCCTTTCACTCACTGATTTAGCGGTTATCAGTTTCATAAATAAAGTCAAAATGACTAAAAGAAGGCGATTTATGGAAGGTAGGTATTAGAAACACTAAATGCCGTGCGTGATGGAGAGTCTGATGGTAAGTTATGCGTCCTGGGTCGGCTCAGCATCTGACGGCTCATCTGACAGTGATCCAGACATCATATTTAGATGTTTTAGCCTAACGTTACGTATAATTGGTCAAACTTTGGTTTTATTATTTAATTTTTGTCTTGCCATATCGTTTATTGTTCGCTACTGTGTTGCTATTTATTCTAGTCTGGCCGTTTCCTGAAGAAAAAAAATCCGATCTATGATGTAATGAATAATTTTTATTAATTTCATTTTTTTTTTTTTTTTGATTTCCCGAAGTTTATTGTTGTTGTTCTCTTATTCAAATTATAAATGATATAACTAAACAAATTAATAATTGGGCCTAGGTGAAGCTGTGTGCTTGAATTTGTCATAGCATCATCCTATGCAGTGTGGAGAATTATTATTGCTCATTATTGTCTATTGGCTATTTTAGTAATTTAAATAACATGGGTTATCCTAATATATTGATTAATGACATTGTATTATAATATTACAGCACCCAAATATTTACTACCTTCTAATTTTCGTTGTCAGTGCAGGCTTTTTTTTTTTTTTTTTTTTTTTTTTTTTAGCTTACTGACCATTATGGATTAGTGTAGGCTGCATTAAAAAGTCTTAAACATAAAACAACAGGGTAAAAATATAGTTGACGACTAGACATAACTTGACATGACTCTAGACACTTCTTTGTGAAGACAGTGGCATAATACAGTGAAATAATATGTTCTTTAGCCATATAAAAACAGTTGCCATGTGTGCGGGTAAAATTTACCCGCTGGCGCTTTTAGGTATACAACGACCTCTGGCGGTTCTAGTGTTAAAACGGCTTGCCATAGGCTCAGCGCATGCACATTCTACAGCAGCAGCATGAGCAATGCGTGGCATGTTTATTTCATCAAAAATATTTTTATAATATTTTAATATTTGTAATATTTTAATATTTGTGTTTTGAAGATAAACTAAGGTCTTACGGGTTTGGAAAGACATGAGGGTGATTATAAATAATGACAGAATTTTCATATTTGGTTGAACTATCCCTTTAAGGCTTAGACTTAATTTTCTTAAATGTCCAGTTTTGCTGAAGTATCTTGTAGCACAATGTTGTATTGAAATGAATTGGTGAACTGCGTGTCATTGTTCACTTCAATTTGTCACATGACTTGTCAACAGGCTGTGTGTTTAGGATGAACTTCTGTTTTACAGTCTGTCGAATGTATAGGAAGAGTGTTTTCCATAAGTGCACCACTTAATTTTGTATGCTTAGCTATCAAATTTCCCATTTTGGATTTCTAAATGAAGATGTACAATTTGTGTATTTCTTTCCAAGGTACTTGAGCCAATGTTACAGACATTTTATGCCTTACAGGTTCTTGTTTTTAATAAACCACTGAAACCATATTACAGCATTTCCTGTGCTCTTTCAAATGTCTGAGCGAACGCAGTCAGTCACAGCCACTGAGTGTGCATGCCTAGTTGCATTTTTTTAAGTTAACATAACTTTTAACTATGACTATGGCTTAGCTATTACATTCATTTGTTTTGTTTCCATGGGCAAGCCCTGACATTATCATGAATGCTTTGTGACTGACTGGGTGTGACTCTTATATAGCTATGTAACGAGAAACCCCTCTGGCTAAATGTGATTTTTAGATATTTTCTTCTCCTTCAGTCCACACAGTCCAGGTCTTCCTGCAGTCAAATTTAGTTAAATCAGGCCATGCATTCGTTGAACTATTAACAAATCCGTGAATGTCACTCTCTGTGCCTTTGACTTTTTCCTAATTTTTTGACATCTGTTTGTTTAGGCGGGGGTGTATTCAAGGGGATGGGCCAGAAGTAACGCAGGAAGTGATTTTGTACATTTTCTCTCCTCTACAAATTCTCTTCCTTTCTTTCTCGAAACTCTACAGTGTTCTCCAACTTCAACAGCAACAAGGTAAGCACTCTAAATCTGTAAAACTGCTCAGAAACTCATAATTTATACATGCATAACCCTCAAAACTAGGCTGTGCCAAAACTGTTCTGCCAAATTCATTTGAGAGCAAAGTAACTTAAAGCAGAGAGAACTTTAAGCAAGAGAGACACTCCCAAAGCTCCACAACTTAGTCCTTAGGCTCACATCTAGCTTATGTGCACTCAAGAGGGTACATTTGAAAATGTGTTTGTTTAGAAATGCTGCTAATTAATGTTTTAAACGTAAAAGTTAGTCAAATACTTTGCAGATCTTGAATTTTTAAAATAGGGAACTTTGTGAGCATCTAAAATGTAATACACTTATAGAAATAGCTTGTCTTTTCTTGTACACTAAGCAAATACTCCACTGTGTGACTGTTATATAATACCACTTTGCATTCTTTCTAAGAAATCATATAAATTTGATTTTTATGGCTCCACCCTTGTCTCTTGCAGTTCATCTGTTCACTATCTACTTGCATGCCACTGTGTAAAGAAGGATATAGGCTATATAACAGATTATTTATCAGTTTGCCTTATCAACCTCTTTATCTGTTTTTTTCTTTTTACTCTTCTTATTTAACTGCTTTATCATCATTGTTTTCTCTATGTTATGTAATAATGCAGTGATATGCTACACATATGCTACACTGACCAGTCATTTGCATTTGTTTTGTAACTTAGAAGCCACTAGGCCAAGCTCCAACTGTTAGCCTACATTTTATTAAGAATTATTAGAGACTTGTGTTACAATGGGGGGAAAAGTATAGAATTTTAGCTGATTAGATGGATGAGCCACAAAAATGTTGTCAAAATTAATAAATCATAGTTAAAAATTGAATTATAAGTTGATAACTGTCTTGACTTGGTAATAGTTTTGCGCATGGTTCTACCACTGGTTCATAGCTTCTGAAAATTCCAACGTTTTGTCTTAGAAACAAAAGCCATGTTTTACTATGTTTCCTCCATCAACTCCCTCTGATGAGTGGGGGAAAGATGGATGGTGCCTTGCAGTAATTATCACGCTAGTGTTTAGCGTTTGTCAAGCAACCCGACTCTCCTCGCTGTGGGGCGTCCTCGGAAGGGCCACTCGGATTATTCCCCCGTGTCCAGTTACTGGACACATATAAGCTAACCAGGCCAGGTAAACTCACACACACACACTGGAACAGGCAGAATGGAGCCGGACTCGGAAAGCGTGCCGGAGCAGGCCGAAGGGGTTTTACAGTTAAGTGTACAAGTGTGTTTCTTAGCTTCGAGTGCACTCTTTACTTATCAAGGGAGACTATGACCTTCTGTTGTCATCGCTGTCTTCACATTATGCGCATGGGCCCTCATTCCACTATCCTACGCTCTACCTGTATGTTTGTCATATTACGTGCTGTTCTGTAGTAGATAGCATACTACTATTTTCAGTGCACTCCCAATATTGGTGATCACTGTTTAAAATTTAAAATGGAAGTGTGTATTTTTTCCAATGCTAAAATGCTAACATCTATGTATACACAGCTTAATACATAGAGAAAACTACAAGTAAACCATTTATAAGTCGTAGTGTAACACTGAAGCTTGACGCATCACATAGTGACAACTCAGTCAACCAATGATGTGGCAGAGGGGGCAGCATTATTTGTTTGCTGACCAGTAGAAATCGGGAGGAGTGTTTAGGAAACATGTCTGAAAACAATCCTAGTGTCTGAACTACTATAGTAAATGAAAAGCAGTTAAATTAGTATGCCCGAATTAGTAGTATTTATAAAAAACTACGCCGAAGTGTGCATTTAATGGACAACTTTGTACTGGCAACATGGTGGATGTAGTACGTCTGGATTGCATTCGTACTAGACATACACATACTTTATATAACATATTTTTTAAAAGTCACAAAGTCAGCACAAGTACATCACAGAGATGTCTATTTGACATTTGCAAGACATTTTTTTAGAGTGTTTGCTCATCTGTAATACGTCTATAGGACGTTTCCTATCAGATGTCAAATAGACGTTTATTAGATGTCTTTAAGATGTTTATGATTTAGAATGTATGCAAAACTGACATCTTAAAGATGTCTTTCAGATGTTTGTACACAGCAGATGCTTTCCAGATCAAGCAATCTTTAACAGACATCTTGTAGACGTACGTGTGCTGTCTAGTAGTACCTACTCTGAAGTTGCATCCGAATTTGCATACTGTCTGAATGGGTACTACATTTGTAAAGAACTTCGCAATCGTTAAATAATATGTTCTGTGTAGTATAAATGTGTGTAGTATGAATGAAATCTGGACTACATCTGCCATGTTGTCGTCAGTTGCACTTCACTGCTGTTCACAAATAATCTACTGTGGCTTCATGGGATTGTAAAGTCTCCTCTGAAGAATCTCGGGCGAAAATAGTAAATCATCTGGGTACTTTTCGCTTTCTGTTTTATGAATACTATGTATTCAGACATACTACTCTTTTCGTGTGCCATTTTTCGCCTACTTATTAATGGGAATATTCAAACAGGGAAACAGTATGCGATTTTGCACAGAACATTATTTTTGAAATTCCACTTGGTGGTGCTGAAAGTGCAGAAGTTACACACGTCACCATTAATGAATATTTGATTTTCTTATTTTATATCACATATTATTTTATTTAATATATTTTTTAATATTATAGAGGTTATGATTTGAGTTAATGACATTGATTCTGAATGGCCACAGAAAGGGATCATTAGATCCATGTTTGCGATTTTGTGGGTGTTGGGGTTGGGTGTTGCATCCTGTTTCAAATCAGACAGTAAAGTGGATGTCATTGTCATTCCCAATTATTATTTTCGGAGATTTTTTTGTGCATCAGCTTGCATGTTCTTTGCTCTGTGGTTTTGCATGACTCACTGCAGTTGTGTCAACACATTTTTGACCACTTTGAGACACTTTGAGATGCTTACATGAGAAGGCAGAATTAATTCCTGTTTTACACCTTGCTGTAGTGTGAGGGTGGGGTGTTAAAGCACTCAATGAGGTGGAGCTGTTCAATCACTGAGGTCAAAACAACATGCCATTATTTGTTCATGACATGGAAGGCACTGTCTAATCAGATTAACAGCTTAATGTATGGCTCTCACACAAGCAAGTTAACAAAATCTCAATGTGCTCTACCACACTTCATCATATGATCATTTTGAAAAGGTTTTGATGACGTTGTATGACTAAAAATGTCTGGCTCGCTTCTTCTTTCCACATTAACCTTTTTTACAACTCATTACATCTGTCTTTAGAAATTACAATTGACTAGTGGATATTAAATATAGCATATTTTATAAACTGATCATAAAATTTGTATCATAAAGTGATGAACTAGGAGGGGGTAGTTCTCTGCTTCCTTGTAGTTTATGAGGCCCGAATGGTGAGTAAACAGAAAAAGTGGCACCCAATGAACAGATAAAGAGGGTGGAGCAGCGTCTTTTAATTCTGTCATAGCTATTTGTGTTCACAACAGTGACTATGTGAGCAAATTCTTTGGCATTGTGTAACTGGACGTCTCTCTATGGCATGTCTTGGAGTGACATAAGATAACATGGGCCACAGAGGCCTCTTCTTTAGATGAGAGTGAAGTAATGCAGCTCTGTTCTAGAGCTCCATCACAAGAAGAGCCTAATTAGACTGATTGATTTATTTGTACCATGCCAATTTATTTGCAAAGCCAGTGTTTATGTTGTAAACCCACATGCCTGTCAAAGGTGATATGCTATCTAATATCACCAATAATTGATTTAGTTTGGTTTCCGTTCGAATTAAAACATTAATAAGCTTATCAGACTATTAATATTGATAATTGAGAAATAACACAGAAATAAGCTATTTTTTATTGGCTTAAGCAGCTTAACAAAGAATAATGGAATAATGCCAAGGAAGGAAATGAAGAAATCTTAGGAGGAACCAAAACTCCACCGTGGAGGCCTTCATCCTCAGGCTGGCACATCCTTATTGTCTCGAGTGTTTCTTTGGCAGCAGTATGCTGGAATCTACATGTTTTCACATGTGCTGCCATTACACTGTGGTGTCTAAACAAACAGATTTCCAGAATCCAGATCATGTGTTTTGGCAGTCAAGTTACTGACAGGTCAAAGAACCAATCAGATAACAACAGTCTTTAACTGAGAGCTCTGTTGGCAAATCAGTGAGAGGAATAGAGCTACAGTGGAGTAGCCATCGGCCCAGAAGCCAAATGCCTAGTAGGTTTTTATAATGTAAGACAGTAATACTGTAAGACAATGATGAAAAACAAACTATACATCAAGGTGTGAAAAAAAAAAAATCTTGTTGAAAATACTGCAAGACAGTGATGAAAAACAAACTGTACATCAACGTGTGAAAAAACATTTCTTGTTGAAAATACTGTAAGACAGTGATGAAAAACAAACTGTACATCAATGTGTGAAAAGAAACATTTCCTATTAAAGAAACGGATGCAGTATGAATGTAATTTACACTACCATTTAAGTTTGTGATTAAGATTTTTTTCGACAGATTAATACTTTTACTCAGCAGTTATACATTAAACTCATCAAAAGGCTTTTGCAGTTAAAAAAAAAATCTATACAAAATAAATGCTGCTCTTTTGAACTTTACAGTCATCAAAAATCATGAAAAAAATCCCTAAAAATATTAAGCAGCATGACTGTTTTTAACATTGATAATAATAAGATAATAATAATGTTTCTTGAACAACAAATCAGCATATTAGAATTTCTGAAGGATCATGTGACACTCTGTAATGGCTGCTGAAAATTCAGGATAAATGGCATTTTAAAATAAATTAAAATAGATAACAATTATTTTAAATTGTAATATTTTCAACCAGTATTACTGTTTTTCTTACTAAATTTATTTATTTATTTATTTATTACAGAATTGGTTTAAAAAATAACAAATAATTATTTTATTTCTAAAATGAGGACTGAAAGCTACACACATGTATATATCATTATATGGCAGAAATATGCTAGTTTTATTCTATTTCAATATCTATCCTTCAAGATGACCAGTGTTTCCTAACCCCTTTACTTTGCAAGTCTTCCTTATTTAACACACCTGATTCAACTCATCCATTCATTAGGGTACTCATCACTGGAGTACTCTAGGAGCAGAGCTGGGAAACACAGGCAATCAGGCTTTAGCTTTCAAACCATAGTTCAAGAAAAAAAGAAAAAATATTAATTTATCAGATGTCTGCTGACTGTAGTCTTTTTGGGGACTTTATCTGTTTCTCTGCAGAATGCTCCCATTTCAGGCCGCTCCAGGACAGTTTGTGGACGAGGTCAGGCAGCCGGGACTGAGATGTTGGCGAGTGGAGAAGATGAAGGCTGTTCCTCTGGCCCAAGCTGAGGTGGGGGCTTTCTTCAACGGTGACTCCTACCTTGTGCTGGATAACCGGGGTGACCAGGGAGCAGACCTCCACATGTGGATTGGTGAGAAGATAGCTGCTGATTTTCTCTGTTAGTTCATTTTATCACTTCTTGTGTTGTCTGAAAGACACAGGATGGACACTTTCAGTATGAAGGGTGACATTATTTCATAATAATATCATATGGCTAGTAGCATTCTGTAAGACATAAGCACCTCAACATTTATTTCACATGGCAGTGACTTAAAGATGACTGATCAAACCAAAATTTATTTTGAAACCTTCAGATTTCTCACATTATCACAGTTTATTTGCTATAGTTTAGAAAATGGTAATGAAATATGACAAGAACTCAAGAGTTAAACTGTGTCAGAACAAATTCATCTTGATAATGTCAGACAACTTTGATAGAAAGGAATATAACAAAACATGGTCAAGTCAAAGTGTCAAATCAAACTTTTGGGCTCAAATTTTTATCAGTTTTACTGGTAGTCCACTATATGAAGAATATTTTGGGTATAATATTTGTTATCCTCACTTACATAAATGAACTATAGTGTCCTGCACCCACTAGTAAAAAAAAAAAATCAAATTATATATGGTGTCTGAATAATGTTTGGTATGACTATCTATCTTATCTATCTATCTATCTATCTATCTATCTATCTATCTATCTATCTATCTATCTATCTATCTATCTATATATATATATATATATATATATATATATATATATATATATATATATATATATATAAACAGTAGTCATCATTTAAAGTGGATCAAAACCTTTCTTCAAAGTTGTTTGATCCACTTCAAATGTTTACTATTTTTATATATATATATATATATGTGTGTGTATATATATATGTGTGTGTATATATATATGTGTATATGTGTGTTTGTGTGTGTGTTATTTTTACAGTTTGACAGACATGGTCTCTATGAACTATTGTTTTAAAGAAAAATTCTCTTTTATACTCCTTTTTGTTGCTTATACAAATATAGTCACTGAAATTATGTTTTATAGAAAAAGTATGCACTTACTTTAGTCTTAATGTTTTTTATACTATTTTCTTTAAGTGAATAAATATTTTTGTTACCTTTGAAGCTTGAAAGACCTAGTTGTTATAAATGTTGCTTTATGGGAAAAAAAGATGCGCATAAATTCTTTAAAATCTTTTATGTTTCATAGGACAGAATTCTATCTAGACATAAAGATGATTAATGATGAGAGAACATTTTCATAGAAATATCTATATTTATTATTCAGTGTTGGACATTTCAACAAAACAAACAACAAGACTACGCAATACTGGTGTGTCATAACTGTGCTTACTATTTAAATAATGTGAAGTACACCACAAGTTAAAAGAAAAAAATGAAGTCCTGACCTATGAGTCAGGGTCAGTCAGATTCATTCTCATCATGTAGCGGGGTATGGGGTCTGAAAGACAATAGAGAGACAATAGCCTGCTGAGTTAAACGATACGCTTGATCAGACAGTCGAGTGGGCCTGACCCAGTCTGAGTGAGCACACAGAAAGATGGGATAGAACGGCTGATGCACATAAGAGAGGGATGAAGAGGGAAGAGTCCCAAGGGAAACAGGCATGGGCGGGTGTTTTCATAGCTAATTAATGTTTCAGCAGGCCCGTGAAAGGACTTCAGTTAGGTCTATTGTCTTATGGTGTATCCGGTGCTTTAGGTAACACTAAGCTGGTTGTCAGCATGATGAGCCATCTTCTCCCATGCCTTCTTGTTAGTCATGCCTCATCCATAAACACCCCCACCTCTTCATTACTCAGAATACCTGGTCTCAGTTCCTAACCCCACCATATCATTCATTCATGAACCTGCTACACATACCACCCTGCTCTAAACATCTACAAACCTCTTAAAGTACAGTAGTCAACATTTGAAGTGGATCAAAACCTTTCATCAAAGTTATACATGAATTTTGAACAATATCCGTTCTTGTCTTAGGACAACTTTGATGAACTTTTTCGATCCACTTCAAATGTTGACTACTATATGACAGTGTACATGAGAGAATTTTTGGCTCCAAGGCTCCTTAATTAAAGGGATAAAAAACTGAACTCACCCTCAAGTTGTTCGAAACTTGTATGAGTTTTTCTTTTGTTAAGCACAAAAGAAGATATTCTGAAGAATGTTGGTTACCAAACAGTTGACGGTAGCCATTGACTTCCATAGTATGGAAAAAAATACTATGGAAGTCAATGGCTACCGTCAAATGTTTGTTTACATTATACATTTGACAAAATATCTTTCTTTTGTGCTTTACAGAAGAAACTTGGGGTGAGTAAATGACAGAATTTTCAATTTTGGGTCAACTATCTATTTAAGGTAAAAAAGCTAAATCTTGATTATTCTAGTTGAGATTAGTTGTTTTAGTTGCTTTGTAAAATTTGGAAACATCATGCATTTATTGAATAAAAAATAATAATAATAAACTTTTTGAACAGCATATTTCCTAATTTCCATATTTCTAAAGTATAATTCACATGGAAAAACAAATATAAACAGTTTAAAAATAATTTAATAAATAAAATGGTATATTCACGATTTAACTTTTGAAACATCATGCTTTTATTGAACTGTTTTTCAGACTTTTAAAAGCCTACTTCCTTGAAAGTATAATTCAACAGGAAAAAAAAATAAAATAAAAAAAAGCTTAAAAATAATGCATGTGCATTCAAATGGATTATATAAAAAAATGAGATCAAAATAATTTTTATGTTGTAAGGCACTTCCATAACTTACTGAAAACTACTAAACATTTAGGAAAGGGCGAAACCTCACCACTGTAAAGGAGAGGGCGGTGCTTGGTTTAATACAAGACAAAACAAGAGCATCATTGCGAAACAGAATGCAGCACAATAATCATTATATATCTATTATTTTTTCATCATAATCGTTGAAAGCCAAAATCATAATTAAAAATAAAGTTTGGTTAAACACCCAGTCCTACCACAAACTGCTTTTCATTTAGGTCAAACGACTCAGCATCTGGTTTATCAGACCAAAAAACTGTTGCTCAAAGTCTATTGTGCAGACAGAGGAAGTGGTTGTGTTGTTGGCATCTCACAAAGGGCAGAATTGTGCAAAATTGCTCTAGTGTTAACATGCACTGCATTTCCAGGGGCAATCATGCTGACAGAATACTTTAGCTGTTATGTCTAATTGCCTTCTCTTATCTGTTTTCACTTACTTTTATTGGCATGTAAAAGAGGAAATTTGTAAACTGAATTATGTAGGCCTATGTGAACTCTATATGTTGGAAAGATTGAATATATATTCATGTTCTCTCTTCTTCCTTCTCCTTTTTAGGAGAGAAATCGTCTCGTGATGAGCAGGTAGCTTGTGCCATGTTGGCTACACAGTTAGATAACTTCCTGGGTGGAGATCCGGTCCAGCACAGGCAAGTTCAAGGCTATGAGTCCCCAGAGTTCATGAACCTCTTCCCCCGAGGTGTCAGCTATAAGGTGAGATAATGTGAACACACACAACCACACAGGAAAAATGGTACCACTGGGGTGGTACCCTAAAGTATAGAACCTACATCTTTGTACCTTATTTAAGGGATAGTTCACCCAAAAATGAACATTCTGTCATTAATTACTCACCCTCATGTCGTTCCAAACCCGTAGACCTTTGTTCATCTTCGGAAAACACAAATTAAGATATTTTTGATGCATACTGAGAGCTTTCTGACCCTCCATAGGCAGCAAGGGTACTACCATGATCAAGGCCCAGAAAGGTAGTAAGAACATTGGGAAAACAGTCCATGTGACATCAGTGGTTTAACCATAATTTTACGAAGCTACGAGAATACTTTTTGTGCGCAAAGAAAACAAAAATAACTTCTTTATTCTACAAAAATGTGTTCTTGTAGCTTCGTAAAATTACGGTTGAACCACTGATGTCACATGGATTATTTTAATGATGTCCTTACCATGTTTCAGTGCCTTGATCGTGATAGTACCCTTGCTGTCTATGGGAGGGTCAGAGAGCTCTTGGATTTCATCAAAAAATATCTTAATTTGTGTTTTCCGAAGATGAATGAAGGTCTTACGGGTTTGGAACGACATTAATGTAATTAATGACAGAATTTTCATTTTTTTGGGTGAACTATCCCTTTATTTACCCTTAAAAGGTACATATTACTGTTTTTAATGTACATAAAGTGTACATAATATATACCGTTTGAAAGGGTACCGCCTCAATGACAGTTTTATAACTTTTTTCTGAGAGTGCACATGTATACAAAGAGACTTGATATAAAAATAAACTGATCATTACAGTTATACTGTATGCATAATTAAATTAAAGAGTGCTTTTCTTTGTATAGTCACACTCTTTTGTTTCTACAGGAGGGAGGTGTGGAGTCTGGCTTCAGAAAATCACAGTCTGGATCTGGACCCATTCAGAGGTTATACCAAATCAAAGGGAAGCGTAACATCAGAGCCAAAGAAGTGGATTTGAGCTGGAAGAGTTTTAACAAAGGAGACTGCTTTATTCTTGACCTGGGCGAGGTGTGTGTATTTGTGTATGTCTATTGACTATATGTCTCTCAATGTACATTTTGATCAAAAGTTTGGGGTTATTAAGAGATTTTTTTTAATAAATTAATACTTTTAATCAGCAAGATTGCATTAAATTGATCAAAAGTGACAGTAAAGACATTTATAATGCTATAAAATGTTTCTATTTTAAATAATTGTGTCTTTTGAATTTTCTATTCATCAGTGTCCTAAAAAATGAGTATAGTGTTTTCAACACTGATGATGATAATTAGTTGATGATAATGTTTCTTGAGCACCAAATCAGCATATTAGAATGATTTCTGAAGGATCATGTGACACTGAAGACAGGAGTAAAGGCTGCTGAAAATGTAGCTTTGCCATTACTGGAATAAATACTACATTATAAAACAATTTTTAAATTGTAATGTTTTACCATCTTAATGTTTTTACTGTATTTTGGATCAAATAAGAAAGTATTTGGATGCTGAAGCCACACAAAATGCTTTGTACAACAAAATTTCAAACCATGTATCATTTATTTGAAATGAATATCTAAATGTTTTTATTCTGCAGACAATTGTGTCTTGGATAGGATCTCAGGCAAACATCTTTGAGAAGCAGAAGGTGAGGGAGATCGCTACTCTGATCAGAGACACAGAGAGACACGGCAAAGCCCAGATTGCTAACATCAATGAGGGAGAGGAGACACAGGAAATGCTACAGGTAACATGCAAGTGTATTTTGGTAAAAAAAAAAAAAAAAAAAAAAGCGGCTATTTTTGCCCTTCTTTGATTCTTTAGCTTTACAGTTCTCTAGAAACTTAGTTCAATCTCTGGTTCTTAAGTCTGACATTTCCTGTCACAGTTTCCTTGTCCAAAAATTCCCTCAGCATCTATAAGGAAACAACAAATGGTGCTAAAGTACTAAAGTTCACTTGGTACACTACTCCATACCAAAATCTCAGGCCAGACAGTGATTCATCTTTTCTGAATCAGTAAAATATTGTTGGCCGGAGACTGTAGAGTTTTTAAAAGCTCAGCTTAAAATTGTGCTATAAATTATATAATGATCACT
Source organism: Spinibarbus caldwelli (assembly GCA_039654775.1). Lineage (NCBI taxonomy): Eukaryota > Metazoa > Chordata > Actinopteri > Cypriniformes > Cyprinidae > Spinibarbus > Spinibarbus caldwelli. The sequence continues at coordinate 14,843,244 of CM077256.1, read as the reverse complement.
CATAAAGGCTGTTGAAATGAAGTAGAGGTTTGGACCCGGAAGCAGTATCATCAGAATGTAAGCGTTTTTTTTTTGTTGTTGTTTTTTTTTATCAAATTAAAGCAAAAATCCTCTCTTTCTTCTGTTACAATAAAAAGGTACTTGGTCCAATGCCAGAGCTGAAAGAAAGCACTCCAGAGGAGGACAGCCAAGCAGATGCATCCAATTCTGCCTCTCTCTACAAGGTACCGCAACCCACAACTAGCCGTGTATTTATTCATTTAAATTGTGGAGGACTACATGTGTATGTTAGAATGAATCCTAGCCATTAGGTATAGCATCCATACCTACAGTAGTACGCACTTCCATTTATCTGATGTTTCCAAAATTCCTAAAAGGTCTTACAGACATACCTTGTCATTCCATTTCATGTGCATCCATTATGGAAAAATTGTCAATTCTTCATAGGTTTCAGATGCAACAGGGTCAATGAAATTGACCAAGGTGTCAGAGAAAAGTCCATTTGCCAAGGACTTGCTGGTACGTGATGACTGCTTTATCCTGGACAATGGGGCCAATGGAAAAATCTTTGTTTGGAAAGGTAAGAAAAATTGTGCATGTGTGTCATAACTTAAATAGTTTTATAGTGTTAAATAGTGCAGCTAAAATAGTTTAGTTTGGCCTGTATGTGTATTTTTTAATATATATATATATATGTATGTATGTAGAATTTTTATTTATTTATTTATTTATTTATTTATTAATACCTTTTATTCAGCAAGGACGCGTTCAGTTGACTAAAAGTGACACAGTAAAGACTTAAGTTATACGTTACAAAAAGTGCTGTTCACTGTTACAAAATAAATGCTGTTCTTTTGAACTTCATCAAAGAATCCCCCAAAAATGTATCATTAAGAAATAAATAACTAAAATAAAATAAAAAATAAGCAGCGCAACTGTTTTCAACATTGATAATAATACTGCTAATAATATTACTATGTTTCTTGAGTATCAAATCAGCATATTAGAATGATTTCTGAAGAATCATGTGACAGTGAAGATTGAAGTAATAGCTGGTGAAAATTTTGCTTTGCAATCACAGAAATAAATTGCATTTTAAAATGTATTATAATAGAAAAGTTATTTTAAATTGTAGTAATATTTCACAATATTACTGGTTTTACTGAATTTTGATCAAATAAATGCAGCATTGGTGAGCATTAAAAAAAAAACTTACCATCCCCAAACTTTTGAATGTAGTGTATTCACACGCACAGTTTCATGGAAGTATTTAATTGAAAATAAGTTGTTGTTAAAACACTGTAAAATGTTTTTTTCTTTCATTGTCAGGAAGTGGAGCCAATGCAGAAGAGAAGAGGGCTGCTCTGAAAATGGCAGATGATTTCATTCAGCAAATGAATTACCCCAAGATGAAAACACAGGTCAGTTAACTTTATTGTGCCTGGCTTAGTTTGGCTGCTCAAACAGATTTTTATTTTCATTTGGTTATGCAATTTATGTGCACATAAAATTCTTATTATAATGATTATAATGAGGGTGATTGATTTACAATTAGAAATTTACAATATCTATGTTCTAACTTCATGCAGCATGCAATCTTGTATTCTGTGGTTTTCTCAAGTATTCTATGGTTTGCTATTCTAAATTAAATACCTTTGTTTGTCTTTTGAGGCATTTTGCAAAAGAATTAAAAATATTGAGTTTATAACAAGACCCCTCACCCAGAAATAGACGCCAGACACTCTGTAATCTATAAAGAATTTTTGTTTTACAGGTGGAGATTTTACCACAGGGCAGAGAGACTGTTATCTTCAAACAGTTTTTCCAAAAGTGGAACTAAACTGCATTTCACTGCATGATCGGAGAACAAACTGCACTCAACCAGCTGTCTAAAGACTGTAATCTACTTCAATAAAATCACAGAGATGCTACATTACAAACAAATGTACAGTTTTATTAAATAAGATCAGCTTTTATTCATGAAGGGTTGCAGTAAAAATGCATATGAGTGAGAGAGGATTTACTATTTGTCTGTTACCCTATTTTTTACGATTTTAAAAGGTGTTTATATTGATTTAATACAAATTTTAAAGAACTTTTAATTATTTCCCCCTATTTTGCTTAAGTTAAACATTGATAACCACAAAACCCTGATTAGATACCACTTCTGCTTAAAAAGAGAATAATGCTACAAACCATTTTTCAAGCCAATGCGCAATTTCACAGACTGCTTTTTTTCTTTCATTCCTTTTTTTTTTTTTTTTTTTACTCATTTTGTGTATGTTATTGGAGCATGGCAATAAAAAAGCATATGCAAAAACTACAGAGACTTCTGGGATTATTTTTTAGACGTGCAGTCCTGCTATTGCCTTGGAGTTCCCCTTTAGTCAGGTAAGATAAGATGACACGGAAGTTACGGCAGTTAAGGGTCATGTGCGGTCTATCAGGGCATGTTACAATAGATTACATAAACTCATGTTACGAGAATTCAAAGCTTACCAACTTCAGGTTTATTTCATGGTAAACTTAAAAACGTGTAGCCTGCTCTGTTATGAAGTCTTTTTTATTATGATTTTTATGTGAACTATAAATCTTAAGTTTTTATTCTGGTCATTTTGCTTCATAAATCTGAACTTTGGATTGGTGGAGGAATAACATTCATCTCATAGTTTCAGAAAATATTCACCTACTCTTCTCTAAATAAATGTTAGTGTCTGATACCATTAGGGTGTGATATTCAGAATGTGATAAGCAGGATGGGAAAATTTCATAATTTAAGAATTCTCTCCCATACAGTTAATGAATTACAGGGCTCGCAAAATAGATGTCCTGGAGCAATTGTGTTTTCCAGTTGGGCTACCAAAATGCATCACCGCCCTGACAACTAGGCTATCTTGAATAGTGATATAAAATTCCTTACTTGATTCACACTGTTCACTTGCTTGTAGGGGTAAACCGTATCATAGTTTATCTTTTTTTAAGTCTTGCCAATTTAATCATTCAAGCATTTTAAACCCTTCAAGCGCATGAAGAGACTGCTCGCACACACACTCAAAGCGCGCACTCAGAGAGCCGCGTCTCAGACAGCATGCCAACACAGACATTGATTTCTCTTTTGCATCTCTTTGCGCTTGAACGCACACATACATACAAAATTATCTCAAAATACCCATCTCGACAATCATTCTCGTAAACACCATCATAATGCAATCGGAAAACAGCTGTAGCCTATAACAGTAGTCCAATGTAGCCTATATCATCATTATATTGGATACGTGCAGTTGGTCTTAAAGGGATAGTTCACCCCAAAATGAAAATTATCCCATGATTTCTACACTCTCAAACCATCCTGGGTGTATAGGACTTTCTTCTTTCAGATGAATACAATCGGGGTTATATTAAAAATTTCCTGGCTCTTCCAAGCTTTATGATGGCAGTGAATGGCTGTTGATATTCAGTAGTCCAATAGAAGTCCAAATAAAGTGCATCCATCCATCATAAAAAGTACTCCACACGGCTCCAGGAGGTTAAAGGCCTCTTGAAGCGAATCAGTTTGTTTTTGTAAGAAAAATATCCATATTTAAAACTTTATAAACTGTAATGTCTAGTTTCCGCTAACTGTCGCACACGCGTACAAGTGAGAGTGCCGTTCCAGCGGTCATGTGGTATTTTAATTGCTGTCCGAATCCTCATCTCTGAGTTTACAAGAGGGGATTAATTCAAAATACATTGCTTTAATCTTTCTTGACCAAGTCTGCCAAGCACAGTACAGTAACTTCTGCACTTCTGCAGCCATTTTAAAAATGCACACTTTCATTATTTAAATGCATTTACAAGAACAATATTTCATCATATTATTTCAAGCATATGACAATTTATTTACAGCAGACAATCATGAGACACATCACATGAGCAGCGCGTTCCCGAGTTCGCAGGATTACAGAACTCACTCCTCCACTGTGAATATCTGAATGCAGTTTTATTACCATGTAAATTTATTTTTACAAACGTTCACATGCTAAAAAAAATACCTTTTTTGAAAGATTCATGAATTAAAAGATGAAAAATGTCCATTACCTCAACAAAATGATTTCCAACTCTTTCCATCTCATCCTTATGTCACTTGAGGGTGTGAAAACATTATTACTAGAATAAAGTTCATGCCATCAGCTGTGGCTGTATCTTCAGTAGATAATTAATATTTCTTCCAAAAGGTCAAACGTGATTTACACAACATGCCATTATCATTAGCCTACATTTTTGACTGTGATTATATAGATACTTGCTTGTGAACAAACAACACTGAGAAATTATTTGAATCAACTGTCATGAAATGCATGCCATGCAGGAACTTCTGGGTCATTCCTGGGATTCGGTAATATTTCAATCCCCCAGACTTTTTAAAGTCATGGTTCACCAAAATGAAGTGTTAAAAGCATTTCACTATACCTTGATATGTCCCTTAGAAAATAGTGTCTTATTTCTATCGTACACCAAGCATTTTGTCAAGTCCCTGAGGCACTTCACTAAGTTTGTACTTAGAAAATTATTAACAAAATGTGCACAGTGTCTATAATTTTTGGCAATAATGTAAGCATTTATTTGTGTTTCTTTTTTGAATTTTTTTAAAAATATATTTTATCTAAATATTTTTTTTATTATTTTTATATTCTTTCTAAAATAAATTATAGTTTTTCTAAAATATTTATATTTTATAAAAAAACAGTCCTTAAAGTTATGTCCCTCAGTCTGAATTCAACCCTGTCACACTAACCATTCTATGCCCATAATATTTTAGACTCCACCTATATATGACATAATTTACCAGAAATTACATCATTCAGGTCTCTTTAATAGTGGTGCAGAAAACATAAGTAGTATCACTTTCTATTCATATTTTTGTGTCGTATTATAGTCAGGGATGGTACTGTCATGCTTAACAACTCAACCCCATCACATAATATTAAGATGAAATTTTAAGATGGATTTATTTGAATCCATAAGTATATACAATGTACTTATTCTAATGTTGCTATATATGGTCTACTTTCCTACACTACATGAGGAGCAGTGGCCATTTTGAGTGAAAAACCACAACCCCGTCACAAATATATGTATTTCTCATTGTTACAGGGTTGTAAACTTGTGACAGGGTTGAGTTATTTACTTCATTTATTAAAAAATGTAATTAAAAAATATAAAATAGTCATAGTTTCGATACATATATACTTACCAAAACCATGACAACTTTGTTATAAATAGAATATTTGATGTAATATGTCCACTTAAACTTTCACAAGCTAGATGTATCAAGATGCATCCTATAAAATAAAGAGACCATAAACACACAATTTGTCCATTTTTAACTTTAACTTTTAACTTTTAAATATGATTTTTTTTTTTTTAAGTTTGATATGTGCCTAACAATGTGGAGTATTTAGAAAATGAATCATATGTAGTTGAAAAAATATATATTCCAAGTTGAAATATTACTGAATCCCAGGAATGACCCTTCTTTTATTGGCTTTTCAAGATGAGAAAAAAATGGCTCAGTTTACTGGATCAAATGATCATATTTCTTTAATCATTTTCTAGTGAACTCTTTCACATTTGGACAGCATTCATTTTTTTATAATTACATAACTTATTATAACCACCCATATTTTATATCTACTGGCTAATAAAATCATGCAGAGGAAGGAAGCTCGCACAAATGTGAGATCTTTTAAGTAAAGGTTAGCTTACTAAAAAAGTATTTTTGTGAGTATTCAGTGAATCAGTAAATGCACATGTGGCATGATACTTCACGCATGACATGCAATGTATGAGTATGTTCACTATCTTCCTTTTTGGCATCATGCCATTTTGACTACTCTCTGAATCATTGCTGGGAAAGACCATATCTCATCACGTAGCATTTCTTGGCCTCCACCTCATACAATCATGACAGTAATAATTCAGGTTCAAAGTTCTGATTATGCAGACGATGAGCTAAAACAGGGGCTGCGAGAACACCAACGTTCAGTTTCACCAGACGCCCTCAACGCTCACTTGTCTCCCCAACACTTCATCATGGGTAAGTCTCATTTGAGTCTCATGCATAGCTTTTATCATGACGGCAATTACAAGGTGCTATTATTAAGAAATTAATATTATTGTTAACTGTTTTGATAGAAGTATTATGATTATTATTACAGTTATGCATGTAGCAAGCCCATGATGTTATCAACAGGATTATTGTTTTTTATTGTTTTTTGTTGTTGTTATTATTATTATTGTTATTATTATTTTTATTATTATTATTATGCTCATCATCATCCAAATTTAGATGTATTAATATAAATACAGCACTCTAAAAAAGTTATAACTTTAAAAAAATATCTTTTGTACAGGTGAACAGGCAAACACTCTGAAGAGCATCCTGAAGGATAGCAGTATGGCTCGTAACAGTATGTGCATGCTTGTGTTTCTGTTTAACTGTAACACATTACATTCATTTCAAACTGGAATCATAGTCAGATGAAACTAATTAAGTCAGAATCCTTCCATCTTTCTTTTCCTCTACCCCAGTGCCCCAGAAGCAGAGTAACTCTGTTGGGGTTGTGCGCTGGACACTACCAGAGAAAGATATTCAGGTCCACAGTTCTGTACCCACCTTCAAGAACAGTAGCGGATTTTCTACCCGTTCACAGGTAATACTAACTAACTCACTGATGTTATGGATGATCAATGTTCAACCATGATCACAATAACTTGTACACCACACTCTTGGTAATTATTTTGTGTTGGTTTCCAGCAAAGGCAACGTCAGCAAGGCCTGAATGATCTCCGGAGTTTGGATGAGTGCATCAGATTCATAAACCATTGGAAGCAACAGGTGGCACAAGTTTGCAAGGTAGGGCATGGATTATTTTACTATTTTACCAGTAAAAAAAAAAAAAAAAATATATATATATATATATATATATATATATATATATATATATAAATGAAATAAATTACATCTCTCTGTCTGCTCTCTATTATCTTGTTAAATAAAGGCATAAAAAGGCCCAAAAATATAACTTAAAAAAATAATTACTTTAAAATTGTAAAATAATATTAACTTTAAAATTGTAAAATAATATAAAAAATTGTGTGTGTGTGTGTGTGTGTATCTATCTGTCTATACAAACACAAACATATGTATATAAACAGACAGATGTGTTTAACAGCTTAAGTAATAATTTCTTGGGAAACTCCTCTTCGCATGCAAACTCAACAGCGATCAATGACTTTTTATTATCCATGCTACTATATGATAAGCGTTGCCATGCGAGAAATGTATGATGCTTGATGATTAGTTTATGATTGCACAGGGTAACTGATAACACCTATATCAATAACCTAGCAATTCTGCATGTGAAATTCTGGGCCTTGTTATGCTATGTATTTGATGAATAGTTTTCATATCATATTTCAGTTATTTATTTTGGCTTTATATAACAATATAAAACTTTATTTAATATTAATTAAATTATTCTTTAATTTGGTCTGTATATCATGTTTATTTATTTATTTTTCAAATTCTGTATCAGTGGGTCTACATGAATATAGCTGTTTTTAAATTTAAGAGAGGGATACTGGATATAAGCACTGGAAGTATTCAATAAACAGTTTGCCTCTGACATTAAGAACCAAAATTGCATCAGGAGTTGGCAAAGGAAGAATGATTTTGGGGATACGCCAATTTTAGACCGATACTTACATGCCAATATTTATAATCATGTTATGGTCAATAACTGATAAACAGACAATATAAAACAATATCTTTACTATATTGTTTAAATAAACAAATAATAAATCACTAAGACCTAAAATCATTTTAAATGCTACAAGTAAATTTAGGTATCACAACATTATAATGTACAATATGAAAAATGTATATTCATTTTAAATTTAGCTAAAAATTAAATTTGACAGTGTAATTAAATTATCAGTGTTTTTAAAGATTGAACTGATAGTTCACCCAAGAATGAAAATTCTGTCATTAATTACTCACCCTCATGTCATTCCAAGCCCGTAAGACCTTCGTTCCTCTTGAACCACTGATTTCACATGGACTATTTTAACGATGTCCTTACTACCTTTCTGGGCCTTGAACGTGGTAGTTGCGTTGCTGTCTATGCAGTGTCAGAAAGCTCTCGGATTTCATCAAAAATATCTTAATTTGTGTTCTGAAGATGAACAAAGATCTTACGGGTTTGGAACAACATGAGAGTGAGTAATTAATGACAGAATTTTTATTTTTGGGTGAACTATCCCTTTAAGTGAGCATTATCTGACAGCAAATGTAAAAATAGGGGAAGTAAGCATACACAACTAAAAATCCAAAATCAACTGATAATGAATTAAACAAACATCTAATATCGTCTGATATGCTTTATATATCATCCATAAATGTGTGTCTGTGCTTTTCAGAACGAGGATGATCCCGGTGAAGGGTGCAGCAGGCAGACAGAGCAACAGATAGAACCCAGAACTGAGCGCAGTCTTGAAGAAAGTCGCAAGCTTATTCTGCAGTGGGCCAGTGAACTTCAAAATGTAGACATGGTGAAACTGACTATTCTACCAAAAACACAAACGTCTCAGTCATACTGTTCTGTTCATGATATATGATGGCTTGCTCAAACTAAGCTTTCTTTGTGCTTGTGTGAACCCCAGCTGTCTAAAAAGCATCCGTGGATGAAAGAAAGGATTGATAAACAGGAGGAAGAGGACACAAAGGAGGATAAAGATCAGAGTGAGGTGGTACAGAAGAAGATCATGAAATGGGCCAAAGAGATACAGAGTGTGTCAGAGGTGGGACAGCAAGCATATCTATATTATCTAGAACGCAGGTCTCTTATCCGTTGTCACAAACACATTAAGTTGTCCTAAGTCCAGTCATGGTTTTCTGCTTTCTTGGAAATAGTTTATCTTTCAGAGTCTCCACTTGTAAAACAGCACTTTAATATACTGTGCATATGCATTTAACTAGCCTAATACGTAGATAAGATCATCAGAGGTGATGAAAGGTATGTAATATTTGTTCTTTCTGTCGAAATGCAGAGCTCTGGAATGCTGGGAGATGAACTGGCACGGCTGTTGCGTCTCCTGGGCCTGAAGAAGAAGAAGCTGGTTTCCCTCATGCCGCTGCTGGAGTTCATCACTTGGAGTTTGCTGAAAGAAGACAGCAAGGTGGGATGGCTATGAATGCATTTCTTTCACTGTTTGTGCTTGGTACATGGTGTAGTGTAATATTTGGAACTTTTTGGGAAGTGGTGACATTTTTATGAGGAAATTGCGATTACATAAAACTAAATAAAGTATTAACTAAAATAAGTATTTAAATGTGGTTATATAAAACTATGAAAACTAATATTCTGTCAATATGGCAGCACTTTTCTTTTTTATAAATAAACAATAGTTCCATACCTGTGACACTACATATAAATTTGTTTTCTTATCAGGTGCAAAGCATGAGGCTATAAAATTAAATTGCCTTAACTGCTTCAGAGATAGTGCTGATAAATTTATGGATGGAAAAAAATGAATTCCTTGTCGTTTAACGAGCAAATTGCAAAATGCACATTGGTTATGTGACCAGTTATTGCAGTCTGTGATGTTTGAGCATTTGCATTTAAGAGACATTTATTATGTACTATAAAACATTATATTAAATCATGTTTGTTTAAAAGTGCTGAAAAATAATTTATTAAATGATGATTTTAAAAATCACAACTTAGCTAAATTATGGTTTGATCAGCGTGTTTTCTGTGTGGTAAAGGTTTGGCAGGTTTGGTAAAAATCTGTAAATACATTTAACCTGAATGTACAGTATAAGAGATGCAGGGTGTCTCATTGGATCCTTTTATTAAAATTGCTTGCTGTTAATTCATGTTTTTAATATTTATTTTAGGGCATGGTTCCTCATCTATGGCTTTCAGCTAAGCAACGCACCTGGAAATCTGGTGAGGGATCCAAAACCTAACCTAACCTAAAATGAATAAAGCTGAAAATACGAATAAAGCTGAAAATATGAATAAAGCTGAAAAGTACAATGAATATTAGTAACTTTATTTTTTCTTGGTTCTTTTTTGTTTTCAAACAGGCATGCCACGATACATCCCTAATTCAGGTAACTATAAATTTTATCAGACCCCATGGAGCACATTTGAGATATTAAAAAAATGATAGCATTTCTATGACTTTCCAAAAGAGGAAAAAAAATACTAAGAGACTGATTACGGTCAAAAGAAGGAAAGATGTCAAATTTGAGTTAAATAGTTTTCTGAAATTTAATGCCAAGGTAAAAAAAAAAGTACAGTGTCATAAATGTACATTTAATTAAAAAAAAAAAAATATATATATATATATAAACTTTGCTAGATTTACAATGTTAATAACTGTGGAAATGTCTGTTAAAAGTGTCCATAGTTATGAATTTCCATAGGAGTGTTTTGGTCTAGCTGTCATGATGATTAACTTTCTTAGCTAGTCAGTTGAGTATTAAAATGTGGTGTCTAAACTCAAGACTGAAATATTTTTCTCTTATTTTTCAGTCTGGAACTGGATTGTCAGTGCAGGAGGTAAGTTTATATCATTTAAATATGACCCTCCCCCATAAACAAACCCTTCACTCCAACATTAACAAAGTGATAAATGCATTAATCCTAATGCCTTCATGTCCGTCTCTCAAATAGCTGATGTAACTCTTGATCCCATGACCAACCAAGCTTGGCTGCAGCTCTCTGATGACCACAAGAAAGTTCAAGAGAGCCTAACAGAGGCCAATCTGCCTTACAGCCCTCAGCGATTTGATAGCTTGCCCTGCGTCCTGGGCTGGGAGGGCTACATGAGCGGCCGCCATTACTGGGAAGTGGAATTTGCAAATAATGGTTATTGGAAAGTTGGAGTGACAACTGCTTCCTCAAAGAGGCATGGCCGCTTTCCAATGAATCCCTCTACTGGTTACTGGGTCCTGTGGCGCAGCACACGACAGTTTTTCGCATGCACCAATCCTGAAACAGCACTGCCACTGCTGATGGTGCCCCGAATGATGGGAATATACATTGATTACGAGGAGGGGCAGATTTCGTTCTACAATGCAGAGAACAAATCACACATCTACACCTTCACGGGACACTTTCGTGAGAAGCTGTACCCTTTCTTTGCCATGCTGGATGGCAGGGGAGTTATAACCGTATGGTCTCCAAAAGAGCATACCCGCTTTTAACAACAGAGCAGGTTTAAAAGATCATCTTTCATTCTGCGCTTCTGTTTGTACATTTATACCTTAACAAATGATTCACTGGAACCAAATAAAAAGCTACCTTTCCATTCAGATCAATCAACACCGTTGTGGGCTGGACCTGCTTAATGAGAGCTATTAAAACTACAAAGTAAAGATTTCAATTATTTCCTCAAAGTGATTGCTATACTTATGTATCTCTTTATTAATTTATATAATGATTATAAAAATGTATCTAAGCTTGTCTACTTTAATGTATGCAAGTAACAGTATGTGTTTTGACACAAATATTTAATGTTATCTCTGTTCATCCTGCAACGATCAATAAGATAACTACAAGATATTTATTGTATCACTGTTTATGTGTGGATAATGTCTATTCAAATGTTAATCTTCCTATTTTTATAGAAGCTCTGGCTGATTATACATATGTATAAATAAAACATAAAATACAGGTCACCATATGTCTTCTTATTGCACTGCACTGAGAACAAACTATAATTTAAGTCTAACTGAATATAGTAGCCTATTTATTTGACAATTCAGCTTTTATTAAATCTTTTCATTCTTATAATTATTTTTATGTGCACTTGTGATCAGACTGTGCTTTCTTTCTTTCTTTCTTTTTACATCTATCCACATAAGGCTGCTGGACAGACTAGTAAAAATCCTGTGAGGAATCTGTTGATAATACTGCCGCATCATTTTCGTTATATATCACTGGCAAAGACTCACAAGCCTTTAAAAAGCAATGCACAAGCATACTGTAAAATAAAAGCTTCAGGTTTACTTAAAAAAAATCCCCACATTACTGAGGAAATGCTTATTTTATTTGTTAAAAAATCTAGGGTGCTTCTCATTTCTTATTTGTGCAGCCTCGTTTCCTTTCCTCGCGTCTTAGCTCTTTTTAGGCAGTTAAGCATAAAAATAAAATGGTGAAAAATAAATAAATAAATAGGGCATTGGACAGCTCAATATTCAGCGGCAGCTGTGACAGCTGACCAGTGCTCTGTATGACCGGTCCGAATCCTTCAGGTGCAGCCTCTGATATAGCATCAATTTGTTAATATTCTGATAAAATGTTGCTTTCATTTTCAAAATAATCAGTGGTGGACTGCAAGGAAGTACATTTGTTAAGTATTCTCGTACAAATATGAAGTAGCCTACTAAGTGCTGGACAGCAGCAACACTACAAAAATATGGTCTTTTACAACATGATGCATTGTTGTAGATTAAACACAACAGTATATGAAGTAGGCAACTTTAAATTTAACAATCTTGAACATATTCAGAAGTAAAATGCAACATACACATAGTGCAGCAGTAATATTAATGTCAAACCATCCTGACAAATTCTTTTTCAGAACAATACTGTATAACTTTTACTCTCAATACCTTAAGTATATTAGAGTATGCAAGATAATACTTTTAATTAGAGGATAGTTCACCCAAAAATTAAAATTCTGTAATCATTTACTTACCCTCAAGTTGTTCCAGGTTTGGAATTTTCATTTTTGGGTGAACTATCCCTATAACTAAGGTTTTAAATATGACTAGTAGTTTTTCCCCAATGTGGTATTACTACAAGTAGTTTACTAAAGTACCTCAATATTTCTTCTACCAATTACTTTGTCATAGCTCTAAACAATTTATCTTTTCCCTCTTTCCCTAAATCAGACTAGACCCCTGTACTGCAGGATAAAGCTGAATGTCTCAGCGCTGGACAGGTTTTTAATGGTTTTGGGCTGAGCAGGGAGGCCCTGACAGTGCTGCTGGATCTTCAGAGAAGTGCCACAATCCAGACTCTGGTGTTTCTCTTCTGTCTGGCCAGTGGTACATTATACAGCGTGGTCTTCAGAGTGTTTGACATGTCTCGTTCCACTGTCCACCGCATTGTCCTTCGAGTCGCTAATGAGGTTCTGGCCATTCACCACCAAGTGATTGACCTTCCAAAGACCCCAGAACACCTGGAGGCAGGGCTGGGCTCAAAATTGATGTTTTTCTGATGTTAAACCTAAGCTATGTTGTAAATAGTTGTAAAAAGTACTTGCAGTAATGTATAGAACAATTTGTTTTATTGTGTAAAACATCTATTTACAGGACAAAAAAAATAAACATATAGAAGAATGTTTTGTAAGCTGCATTAAAAAATGAACAATGTACATAATTACTTCCCTTTTATTTACACGTGAATATGCATAACAACAAATACAAAATGTACAGAAAGTACTCAGGCTCATTTACAAATAAATTACAAAAATTAATAATGTATACAACTTAGCATTTCGTTTTTAACTTGCATCACAAAAATAAACTACAGAAATTGGTTGTTTCTTTGACAACGTGACAAAAAAAGATACTGAAAAATTTTAATGTACCCATTTTTTCCACTGTTTTCTCTTCTTGAGAGAAGGGTTAATGAATAATTTATTGTCTCTCTGTTCTCTTCTCTCCTCTGTCTTTCTCTCTCTGGAGTTTGATGTCCTCTCTGAGCAGCTCCACCAGCTTCCACTCACTCCCTCACCTGTCCCAGGACACTTGCAATCCTAAGGCAGAGCAAATAAACCATGCCTGTTAACAACAACAGCACAATGAATTTCAGCAATAAAATGTGTCTTAATTACTTTGTATTTTTAAGTCCGTCCCCAACAGGCTCATTTTTCCCAGAATAGTTCTAAAACGAGAAAATGGAAACACTTATTAAAAATATTTAGACAGTGGTGCAATCTTTGAAAATATGTACAACATATTTAAACGTAAAAATTGGTGCAACATTAGAAAATATGACAGCAGGACATGCATACAAAATACTGAAGTGCTCAAGTTTGGTTAAAACATTTGTGGACATATCTTACATGACAGCACTACAAAACACAACAAAAGTAAAGACTATTGCCTTATATAGTGGTTGTCTTATTGTTTGTGGGCTTTGTGTTAAAAAAAATCTAAAATTTAACACTTGTTTCGTGAGTATTGGAGTAAATGAAAACACAATACTTACATTTCAATGTGAATTCCCCCACATAACTCTCATCCGCCGTTGTCATCTGCGCGCTATGAATTCTGGGATATGGTAGGGTGCGAAGTCAGAGATTTTCTTAATATAGGGAGATGAGAGAGTCTGTATTACTTACTATTGGAGAAAGCGTAACGGCTAACTTGGATCACGTGTGCCGTAATAACCAATCACATTACAGCCGTGACGTCATTGAATTTCAGTCAGAGTTGTGCGACACTCAGTGGCCGTTTACGGATGCCATAGGAATGAATGAGAAGTGCCGTAAGCTGAATCCCACCTGTCGCAAAAAGTCAGTGACTTCTCTAATAAAACAGCATTGTTTTCATGGTAAACTCCAAAAACAGTTAAATCCAAAAGTTTTGTTTAGTGTAAAACATGTTGAAGATTAGCAGATAGGCTGTCGATTTATTAAATGATGAGCTGTTTCCTCTAAAAAGCTGTTTATTCAGCGTAGTCGAGCCTCTCCTCCATTGACATCCATAAAAAAACGGCCTCTGGTCTCCTTTCCCACCGGAAGCGTTAGCTTTAGCCGTTACGCTTTTTCGGCTAATGGTTGCAGGCTTGCCTTCTAGTGGCTTGGATGGACACTTCCGGTGCGTTCCAAACGGGATATATCGCCCTCCGAAGGGCACTTCGGAGTGAAAACAATCATGGCCGCCATATTGAAGGGTCGTTCCAAACCGAAGTGCTCAAAACTAGCCACTTCAAAGGGCCCTTCGGAATGAAGGATTTCGAAGGGTACAACTGATGGACACTTCGGGCTCCCATGATCCTTTGCACAGATTCTTTGCATGATGATGGCGCTTCCGTATGATGACGCAGAAGGGCACTTCAAGAAACAGTTGTTTGGTCCCCTACACCCTTCAACCCTTCGAAGCTCTCACTCCGGAGGGTAAACCCCTTTGAAGGGATTAGGGCATAGGGATGAGCCCTTCCGAATGGAACGCAGGGTTCATTTTCCTGAGAAATGGAGGGTGCATTTGATGTCGCTTTAGAATTACGGCAGCCTTCGTCGCGCCGCGGTGACGCAATCTGCCTTGGAATGCGGTCTTCGGAGGGCGCATTCTGAATTGGGACAGCTTACGTCGTGACGCTGTGACAGTACCGTTTCTAGGCATAGGCGAGCTAGGCGGTCACTGTTAGAGAAATGAGATGTCCTTGAAGATGGCTGAGTTCGATCTTTTTCCGGGTCATAGGATGGAGGAGTGAGGAAACGAGGAGAGATATTGAGACGCACCCCTAGGGTGTATCTCAAACGGAAGGCTGCATATCTCGGCTGCCACGTCATCAAACGTCGCTGAAGGCCATCTCAATCGGAAGGATCCTTGTAAGGCAGCCTTCGTTTCGTGTCCTTCATTCACAGCAGCAGTTTTAACATTAAGTGACATGACATCTGACGCACAGATGCCATTGGCACATGCCACTATGCTCACTTCCGGTGGCACTTCCGGTTTTCAGTGGCATGTGATTAGAGACTCAACAAATGTGTAAGTTGTTCTTGTATTTACATAATTCAAATCAATCAAAATTTACTATATGCCACAGGCCATTAAAACCTCAGCTGCATAGCAGCAAATCTTCTCCATTCTTTGTACAATAAGTATAGTCACCTAAAAAAAAGGTATTTTTTACCAAGCACAGAATAACAACAATCAACATCAATCTTTAATATATTTACCACATACCTCTGGAAGCATGACATCAAATATGTGCTTATCTTCATCTGCTGCATCTACAGCTATCTTTATTTTATCAGCAAGTTTGACAAACTATTATATAGGAGAGTAATGCACAATTTAGTCCACAAGGAAGACTTTTGGTAGTAATATACCACAAAATATATTTTAAGTAAAATGAGATACACTTTTAATAATAAGCTTGTTTCTTACATCACTTGCACTGAAATGACACTGTTTTGGTTTCAAGTGCTTCTTGAATTTCGGTAAAGTCTCTGGATGTTTCCAGATGTAAAACCGAGAGGATTTGATGTTTTCGTTTTGAAGAGCTTTATGTAAAGCCTGTTGGGCTTTAATTGTAATTTGTAATTTGACAGTACTCACTTTTATGTCTTCATCTGAGATTATGTTGTCAATTCCAATCTCAGAGCCTTCAGAGTGCTGCAATATCGTTCTGCCGTTAAGTGCGTGTGTCACGCTGACACATGCCACTGAAACCCGGAAGTGTCACTGAGAGTAGTGGCATGTGCCAATGGCATCTGTGCGTCAGATGTCATGTCACTTAATGTTAAAACTGCCCCTTCATTCAGCTGAATTTGAAGGATGCATGGGATGCATCCTCTGCGACCTTCAATCACCCACAATCCTTTGTACCAATTCAATTTCATGAAAATAAACTGACGAAAAATGAGTCATTAATGAGCTTGTCTGAATTTATTATGAAATATTAGACAAAAAGAATGTTTTCGGACATGAAAGCATAGATGTTATTTTTTGTTTTGGTGTAAATTACTCAATAAACGCTAAGCTGCCAATAACTTAAGCCACGGGGAGACTGAAGACAGCTGTGATTCATTATATTGCATTAATACAAAGCCAAATAATATAAAGATTTGTAATACAAAAGTATTTTTCCAAAACTAAGTTTTATTACTATTTTCGTGCCGTGACGGTGAGGGCGGGAACATATGTGAGGTTGCCACGTGCACTCACTAGACCGGCTTATTCTAGCTTTTATCTGCTGAGGAGGACTCTAGCCTACAAGACTCTGAAGGACTGAACTAGGAAGAACGCAGCCTTCCGTTTGAGAAGCACCCCTAGACTCGCCCTACGAGCGCGAGACCTCACCGGATTGGGCAAACAGACTGTCAACACAGTGGAATAACCAATCAAATCCTCTCTTGTAGCCGGGGGCGGGACATTTAGTGGAATTAGAAACCTTTTCTAACTTTATGCCGCTGTTCAATAAAACGGTATATGTTCTTTATTGTTTTTGTACACAACTTATACTATCTGTCTTTGAGAATATGTTAATTACATATTTGCTGGTATAATTATGCTATGTTACCAAATGATTTTGCTTCTCGTAGACGCTAATAAATCCGAATGTCCAGAATGGAGGACAGGGAACGGAAAGAAACATGATGTTCATGATGACAAGGTTTGTTGTGATATATTACGTTCATTTATTACGTTCACGTTTGTTACGCTGGGTGGTGCTGATGGTGCACAACAAATACATAATGCCAACAACCACTACAATTATTGTTACTAATGTAAAACAACAGTAAATTTATATGAAATCTCAATCAAACCGGCTTAGAAGCCTTCACAATCTTTTCAAAAATCCAAATGTATGTATGTATGTATGTATATGTTTTATTATTATTATATTTGTGACTAAGTTCCCACAGTTCTATTGTAGTAACAATTAACTTCTATGGTGTTCTGGTGAAACCTATGATTGCCAAGTTCAAGATACAA
>CM077256.1:14818013-14820513 GCA_039654775.1 Spinibarbus caldwelli | reverse complement strand
GGCCGCCGGACTCCGCCCCTTACCTGGACCCTTCCTTCCAGAACACTGCCCCTCCTTCACGAACCTCGCAGCACGACGAGGAAACCAGATCCCCTGTTTATTTTGGACACTATTTTCCCCTTTGGACACGTTATTTTATTACTGTCCGAGGCCTGACGCCCCACCCACTGTGTCTGTCGTTGGCTCCTCCCGTCACAGTATTTTATTATATTTTTAGTTACTTTGTTTTATTTTTAGTTTTATTGTATTTAAGTCGAGGTCTTCACTGGGGATATGTCCCCAGGGCTCATCCAGGTGTCCCGGCCTCCGCCGACGATCAGGGTCGCAGACATCATCTCCTGGCACCGATCCACCATCTGATCCGGACACGGACTGAGAAACAGAATAAGAAAGAAACAGACAAATATTAGCGTAGATGCCATTCTTCTTACGATGTAACGAGTACATCGTGTGTTATGAGGAGTGTTCCCGGTTCCGGTTGATCTAATTAATGCAGCCTAACAATCCTTTAACGGATTTGAATAATAGAAGTGTATTAATGTGTTATGTGTAAGTCAGGTTAAAGAAATGTGTCTTTAATCTAGATTTAAACTGACAGAGTGTGTCTGCCTCCTGAACAGTGTTAGGTAGATTGTTCCAGAGTTTGGGCACTAAATAGGAAAAGGATCTGCTGCCCGCAGTCGATTTTGATATTCTAGGTATTACCAAATGGCCAGAGTTTTGAGAACGCAGCGGACGTGGAGGACTATAATGTGATAATAGCTCGCTCAAGTACTGAGGAGCTAAGCCATTCAGGGCTTTATAAGTAATTAACAAGATTTTAAAATCTATCCGATGTTTGATAGGGAGCCAGTGCAGTGTTGACAGAACCGGGCTAATATGGTCATACTTCCTGGTTCTAGTAAGGACTCTTAGCTGCTGCATTTTGGACCAACTGTAGTTTATTGATCAAGCGTGCAGAACAACCACCCAGTAAAGCATTACAATAGTCTAACCTTGAGGTCATAAACGCATGAATTAGCATTTCTGCATTTGACATTGAGAGCATAGGTCGCAATTTAGATATGTTTTTGAGATGGAAAAACGCAGTTTTACAGATACTAGAAACATGGCTTTCAAATGAAAGATTGCTATCAAACAGCACACCTAGGTTCCTAACTGATGAAGAAGAATTGACAGAGCACCCGTCAAGTGTTAGATAGTG
Source organism: Spinibarbus caldwelli (assembly GCA_039654775.1). Taxonomy (NCBI): domain Eukaryota; kingdom Metazoa; phylum Chordata; class Actinopteri; order Cypriniformes; family Cyprinidae; genus Spinibarbus; species Spinibarbus caldwelli. The sequence continues at coordinate 14,819,309 of CM077256.1, read as the reverse complement.
TTCTAGGTTATTACATGTGGGGTTTTTAGGTTCGATAATTAACACCTCTGTTTTTTCAGAATCTAGCAGTAAGAAATTACTTGTCATCCAGTTTTTTTATATCGACTATGCATTCCGTTAGTTTCTCAATTTGGTGTGTTTCACCGGGCCGTGAAGAAATATAGAGCTGAGTATCATCAGCATAACAGTGGAAGCTAACACCATGTCTCCTGATAATATCTCCCAAGGGTAACATGTAAAGCGTGAAAAGTAACGGCCCTAGTACTGAGCCTTGAGGTACTCCATGCTGCACTTGTGATCGATATGATACTTCTTCATTTACTGCTACGAACTGATGGCGGTCAGATAAGTACGATTTGAACCATGCTAGGGCACTTCCACTAATGCCAACAAAGTTTTCTAGTCTATTCAAAAGAATGTTGTGGTCGATAGTGTCGAACGCAGCGCTAAGATCCAGTAGAACTAATAAAGAGATACAACCACGATCAGATGATAGAAGCAGGTCATTTGTAACTCTAATGAGAGCAGTCTCAGTACTATGATACAGTCTAAATCCTGACTGGAATTCCTCACAGATACCATTTTTCTCTAAGAAGAAATATAATTGTGAGGATACTACCTTTTCTAGTATCTTTGACAGAAAAGGGAGATTTGAGATCGATCTGTAATTAACTAGATCTTTGGGGTCAAGTTGTGGTTTTTTAATGAGAGGCTTAATAACAGCCAATTTGAAGGTTTTGGGGACATATCCTAATGACAATGATGAATTAATAATAGCCAAAAGAGGATCTATGACTTCTGGAAGCAGCTCTTTTAGTAGTTTAGATGGAATAGGGTCTAACATACATGTTGTTGGTTTAGATGATTTAACAAGTTTATACAATTCTTCCTCTCCTATAATAGAGAATGAGTGGAATTGTTCTTCAGGGGATCTATAGTGATGCGATACTGTAGCTGACGGCTGCATGGTTACAATTTTATCTCTGATAGTATCGATCTTGGAAGTAAAATAGTTCATAAAGTCATTACAGCATGGGAAATGCCAACACCTGTTGATGCTTTATTTTTCGTTAATTTAGTGACTGTATTGAATAAATACCGGGGGTTATGTTTGTTTTCTTCTAGAAGAAACGAAAAGTAATCAGATCTAGCAGTTTTTAATGCTTTTCTGTAGAATAGGGTACTTTTCCGCCAAGCGATACGAAATACCTCTAGTTTTGTTTTCCTCCGGCTGCTCTCTTTAGGGTGCGAGTGTGCTCATTATACCACGGAGTCAGACTGTTTTCTTTGATCTTC
>CM077256.1:14443013-14813013 GCA_039654775.1 Spinibarbus caldwelli | reverse complement strand
AACTTTGCATTCATAGGAACAATATTCAATTTTAAAATATATTAAAATAGAAAATACTATTTCACAATATAACTGTTTTTTTTTAATCAAATAACTGCAGCCTAGGTAAGATTTGTTTAAAAAAAATAAAAATCTTAGACACCAAGCTTAAAAAAAAAATTAAAGATATAAATTTGAAATAAGTAATTATTTACAGTGTATTGTCTTATATTGTTGTGTTTGCCTTTGTGTAAGCTTTTATCTAAAGCACCTTGAGAAAGCAACTATTAAAAGTGCTATATAAAATAAATGTATTATTATTATTAATTGTCAACTCTCATTCTGTCCTGAAGGTAATGTAGCAGTTGTGAGGTCCTATGTGGCTGGTGCCACTTCATTGAAGGAGAGAACCAGTGCAATGGCTAACATGAGCGCCTGTCAAGCTCTTGGCTTCATACTTGGCCCAGGTTTGTGTGAAGACAATAGCTCCTTTCACAGATACAGTCTGTACTGGTAAATTAGTGTTAAGAGATCATGTGTGAACAGGACCTTTTCAAAAATACAGGTAAATTCGTTCTGGCAATTTACCGGTATGAGAAGTTGCAACTGATGTTTTTTGAAACTGATGTGTGAATGGTGCTTTACCAGTAAAAAAAAACTGAACATCATTGCCTGTGTGAACAGCGCATTTTTGTATTTACTAGTAAAGTCATTCCAGTAATTTTACAGCAATTTACTGGTATTACTGTGTGAAAGGGGCTAATAAAAGCATGTTAGTTACAGAATGCATTTGAAGGGAAGTTGGTCTCTAAGAACAGTAACTGTTCCCAAATTAGTTTGATAGTGATTTACTTTAATAGGGATCATCATTATTAAAAGATGTTAATTGTGTTAATTTCTCAGCTCTGCAGGCTGCTTTGTCATTCATTGGAGAAACTGGCGTTAGTGTGAATGTTATCCAGCTTCAAGTTAATATGTACACTGCTCCAGCACTGTTGGCAGCTTTCTTCGGGATCATTAACATTCTGCTGGTTATATTAGTTTTGAGGTAATGATTTAACCTCAGTATTTTACAGCATTTGGCAATAGTTATATGATAGCATATAAATACATATACACTTGAGTGTTTCATTTCAGGTCTGACCTAAAGCTTACATTATTTAACTGTAAGCAATGCACAGAATTGAAAATGTTTTACATTATTTAGGGAGCACTGTGTGGATGACCATGGAAATCATATCCGTGCAATTAACTACACCTCAGAAGGTAAGATATTTATTTTATGGTTTAAATACTTTAGCAGTGTACTGTTGCATTATAGTCCAATTCATGTAATAATTCAAAACATTTTACACAGTGCTTTGTCTTTCTCCCTTTAGAGCAAGTAGATGTGGCTCCTGAGGTAGAAGGTGATATTGACCAGATCGCAGTGATCACATCTAATGTCCTTTTCTTCGTTATTCTCTTCATTTTTGCTGTGTTTGAAACGTAAGTGGTGATACTTTAATCTAGACTCATTTTTATGGGCTTATCTAATCGGAGCATATTCATGTGTAATTGTTCCCTTCAGTATATCTACTCCTCTATCAATGGACATGTTTTCATGGACAAGGAAAGAAGCTGTTTTGTACAATGGTATCATATTGGCTGCCATTGGCTTTGAGTCCATCCTTGTCTTCCTGGTGGTAAAAGTGGTCTCAGCACGGTAAAAAAAAAAAAAGTTTTAATTTTTTTTTTCTGACATCAATTGCTGTTTCTCAATTGCAATATCATCTCATCTATTTTAAATGTTTTGATGAACCCTGAACATTTAGACCTGCTTTTTTACTTTAATCTGACATCTCAAGCGTGTGGTGACACTAGCCATAAAACCTCTGATTGTTTTTAAGTCGTACAACAGGCCATCTTAGGAAATCTTTGCTTCGGTTGCATTTTTTTCTGCTGTACCCAACAACACATATAATGGATGTTAGCAGTTTTTGAAAACATGACTTCCTCATTACTCGTACAGGCTGACTGATCAGATCTCAGATAAAAATGAGTTATTTTTTGGTTGTGCTTTTTTCAGGGTAGGAGATCGGCCACTACTGCTTGGAGGCTTGATTTTCATATTTGCGGGTTTCTTTATCTTGTTGCCATGGGGAAATCAGTATCCTAAAATACAGTGGGCAGGTAAGGTATCCGAATAACTCAGCAAAGCTGTTTTCCAAATTATTTTATTATAAAAATAGCAATGTACACTACTGTTGAAAAAAAAAAGAAAAATTTTTAAAGAAATATTTTACATTACATTTTCTTACTGTAGTAATAACAGTAAATTATGCATGATAACATGTAGTTAACCCTAAACCAAACCCTATTTCTAAACCTAACCACATGGTATGTTTTTGTATTTATTTATTTTTTATTAATATTACTCAGTAAGTACTTCAGTGCATATTAACACTGTAACAGGGCATCTTACAATATAGTGTAACCAAGATTTCAATTTCAATTAAATGCTTATAAATGTTTTTTAATTATCCCGGTTTCTGCAAAAAGTAAAGTTTCTTGAGCACCAAATCAGCACATTAAAAGGATCATGTGACACTGGAGAAATGGCTGCTGAAAATTCAGCTTGGCTATCATAAGGATAAATTACATTTTAAAATTTATTAAAATAGAAATCACTTATTTTAAATGATAGTATTACTGTATTTTGGATTAAATAAATGCATCCTTGATGAGCATAAGAGACTCTTCCAAAAACACAAAAAACATTTTACCAACCCCACAATTTTCAATGCTGTACAGTATATTACAGTTGAAATGTCTACATATTGAACAAATATTATCCCCATAAACAGACATTCAGAATAACACTATGCCAGCAATACGACTGGAATCCACCCCACCCACAAACACTTCTCTGGAGCCCACTGGATGCCCATCTGAACAGGCTTGGTGCTTGTTTACCCCTGTAATTCATCTCGTACAGTACATTACCTCTGACATCCTGATCGGAGTGGGTTACCCGACATGCAACGTAATATCTTACACTTTATACTCAAAGATACTGGGCCCCAAACCACAGGTAAAACACTCCTCTTTTAAAATCTCAAATTAGAGTAACACGATGATTAGTTAAAAGTTAATGCTATTTATTCTCTTCCCTAACTGTGTGTGAACTCAGGGGGTTTACATGGGCTGGCTGACAGCATCAGGAAGTGGTGCGCGAACCCTCGGGCCTGTCTTCGTCTCTCATGTCTACACCTTCCTGGGACCCCGATGGGCCTTCAGTGTCATGTGTGGCATAGTACTAGCTGCAATCGTTCTCCTCAGTGCTATGTACAAACGACTTATCGCCTTCTCCGTACGCCACGGAAGGATAGAAGAATGACTGACAGGTGCCTCCACCAACTACTAAAGGACATAAATTATGAAGCTTTTAAAACATAAATTCAGAATCTTCTTGATTCTGAAGAGGCTTAAGCAGTTGTACATGTAAATATCTTTATATCCTCTACAATTGAACTACAATTTCCCTTATCTCAACTGTGAATTTAACCACTATTGTAGCAGCATGACATGGATCGACACCATATAAAAGTGAACCGTCGTAGACTCTAAAAAGTCCCATGTGAACCGCAGTATTAATGATTGGCAGCTCAATGGGTTATGAAGCATTGCAGATTATGAGGCTTAAGTACTGTGCAGTATGGATTATGATTGTTTTGGTTTAAATAACTTTAACTTTTATAATTTTAATAACTTGAATTTCTGGCTTTGTAAAACATTAACAGATGTGTCAGGTGATTTTATTTAAATCTGGAGTGATGAAGTTTTAATAACACTAAGCTTAAAATGTACACTAGGTGCTGAGCATCACTTGACTTTGGCTGCATCCATAATCACTGGTGATTATCAAATACAAGACTACTGTATTTTAAATTCAAGCCAAATGCTTTTATTTTGTTTGTGTTAAAGCACAAATTCTAAAGCACAATATTTCTTGAAAACTGGCAATAAATTGTTTCTTTAATTTTTTTTATTTTAAAAGTATGAAGTATGACATGCTTTTTTCCTGTTCCTTTAAATACATTAAAAATGATTTTAACAAGAAATCTGTTTGTCATTTTCATAATTCAAAAATGGCGTCCGTTTCAGTTATACAGTAGTTTTATTCAACAGTTTTATCCACAGATCGTCACTGTTTGAGCCACATAAGCTAGAACAAAGCTTCTTTGAAACGTTACACCAGACCGTGGATGAGGTTTGTCCACACAACGTGTCAACTGTACTGAGAAAGTTCTAGTGTAGGATGAGCTTGAGACAAAAACAGGATGCAAAAAGACAACTGTGGCTGTACATACTCGACCTTCTTGTATAGATGTAGGTTTAACACCAATTAGCCGTTTCACACTTTGTGATCTCAGTTTGTGTTCATGATGCAATTTTCAGCAGCCACAAACCCATCACATGCGAGATCATGTAACTGTTCTTTTCCTCTTGTTCTTAGTTTTGGATTTGCCAGCAATGTGTTTTAACAGGCCTGGAGCACCACGACCACCTGGCACAATCATTCTGCTGGCAAAACGTGTAAGAGAATTGCATTAATATTAAAAAGACTGGAAAAACCAGTTCGTATGAGTGCAGAAATCATCATATTAAGTGTTATTCATGTAGAAACATGTTACTACAATATTGTCAGTAGAGCATCTTGACTGCAGTTAACTATAATTACCCTGGTTTATACTCACCGTTTATTATGTTTCTTAGGACAGGCTCGAAGTTTGTGTTTTTGGCTGCCACAGTTGAAACAGCCAGTTTGTCTCTGACCACAAGGGTGGTCAGGGAGAGCACAGTGACCACATGAGGAACAATGACGCCACGCTGGAGAGAGAATAAGAACAGAAAGAAAGCGGTAAGAGAGCAAGAAATAAACGCATTAGAAAACGTCAGTTTAAATGATTTAAAATTAGCTTACAAGGCTTTACACACCGTCCACATTCATCACAGTGCCTCCATTCTCGCCCATCCTGAGATAAATATGGAAATGTCAGTTAATCTACTCCTATTCCTACTCCTATAAAATTACTGGAATGACTTAGACAACAGCATTTACCTTCGATGGGCACGTGTCACATTTTGGACAGTGTTTGTTTTCTGCTGACACATACCTCTCACAAACACTGCAAAATCTGAGAAGGATTGAATAACTAGTGGTAAATGTTAAACCACCTCAAAGCAGTTAATAACAGCATTTATAGCAAATTGCATTCAAAAATCAAACGATTAAGTGCATGTTTAACCCTCAATACAATCAAAATCAACATTTAAAAAATTCTCTCTCAAAAAATCCTTTTAAAAATGATGATATAATAGTTTTAAAAACAAACTCCATATGCACTGTGTGTTTTTTTTTTTGTGTACCTGTAACCTTCATCCTCTGGAAGAATGATATCTTTGGGGCTCAGATTGGTGAAAAGTCGAACAGGTGACTGCTTACGGCCCGTCTTTCCATGTTTATATAGAGGGTGATTATCATAATCGACCTGAGAACAAAGAAAACACTGGACTATTACACCCTATAAATGTATTATATTAACATATTTATAACACAATATTCCTACAATACCTGGTAATCCAGCATAGAGAAGGAGGGAAAACACTCGAGGATACGGGACTCAAAGAAGTACGGGAAAATCCAGATCATTGGCATCTGACCTGCATCGCTTACTAAAGATCAACAACAACAGATAAGAATTATAAATCTCTGAGCCAGTTTTCGTTAACATTTGCTCACCGTCATGCCATTCCAAACCTGTATGACTTTATTTCTTCCATGGAATATAAAAGGGAGATATTGTGAGAAATTGTGAGAATGGTGGGAACTGAGGGTTTCAAGTTTCAAAACTGCTTTTTATCAACCAAAACAATTCTACTTTTATCTTCCATTGAAAAAAAAAAAAAAAAGCCAAATTGAGGTTGAGTATATACAGGTGCATCTCAATAAATTAGAATGTCATGGAAAAGTTCATTTATTTCAGTAATTCAACTCAAATTGTGAAACTCGTGTATTAAATAAATTCAGTGCACACAGCCTGAAGTAGTTTAAGTCTTTGGTTCTTTTAATTGTGATGATTTTGGCTCACATTTAACAAAAACCCACCAATTCACTATCTCAACAAATTAGAATATGGTGACATGCCAATCAGCTAATCAACTCAAAACACCTGCAAAGGTTTCCTGAGCCTTCAAAATGGTCTCTCAGTTTGCTTCACTAGGCTACACAATCATGGGGAAGACTGCTGATCTGACAGTTGTCCAGAAGACAATCATTGACACCCTTCACAAGGAGGGTAAGCCACAAACATTCATTGCCAAAGAAGCTGGCTGTTCACAGAGTGCTGTATCCAAGCATATTAACAGAAAGTTGAGTGAAAGGAAAAAGTGTGGGAGAAAAAGATGCACAACCAACCGAGAGAACCGCAGCCTTATGAGGATTGTCAAACAAAATCGATTCAAGAATTTGGGTGAACTTCACAAGGAATGGACTGAGGCTGGGGTCAAGGCATCAAGAGCCACCACACACAGACGTGTCAAGGAATTTGGCTACAGTTGTCGTATTCCTCTTGTTAAGCCACTCCTGAACCACATACAACGTCAGAGGCGTCTTACCTGTGCTAAGGAGAAGAAGAACTGGACTGTTACCCAGTGGTCCAAAGTCCTCTTTTCAGATGAGAGCAAGTTTTGTATTTCATTTGGAAACTAAGGTCCTAGAGTCTGGAGGAAGGGTGGAGAAGCTCATAGCCCAAGTTGCTTGAAGTCCAGTGTTAAGTTTCCACAGTCTGTGATGATTTGGGGTGCAATGTCATCTGCTGGTGTTGGTCCATTGTGTTTTTTGAAAACCAAAGTCACTGCACCCGTTTACCAAGAAATTTTGGAGCACTTCATGCTTCCTTCTGCTGACCAGCTTTTTAAAGATGCTGATTTCATTTTCCAGCAGGATTTGGCACCTGCCCACACTGCCAAAAGCACCAAAAGTTGGTTAAATGACCATGGTGTTGGTGTGCTTGACTGGCCAGCAAACTCACCAGACCTGAACCCCATAGAGAATCTATAGGGTATTGTCAAGAGGAAAATGAGAAAAAAAGAGACCAAAAAATGCAGATGAGCTGAAGGCCACTGTCAAAGAAACCTGGGCTTCCATATCACCTCAGCAGTGCCACAAACTGATCACCTCCATGCCACGCCGAATTGAGGCAGTAATTAAAGCAAAAGTATTGAGTACATATATAGTAAATGAACATAATTTCCAGAAGGCCAACAATTCACTAAAAATGTTTTTGTTAAAAATGTGTCTTATGAAGTATTCTAATTTGTTGAGATAGTGAATTGGTGGGTTTTTGTTAAATGTGAGTCAAAATCATCACAATTAAAAGAACCAAAGACTTAAACTACTTCAGTCTGTGCGCATTCCATTTATTTAATACACGAGTTTCACAATTTGAGTTGAATTACTGAAATAAATGAACTTTTCCATGATATTCTAATTTATTGAGATGCACCTGTAATGTTAGAATTTTCATTTTTGGGTAAACTGTTGTGAAAAATGAGCATTTATTAATACATTATGTTTGAAAATAAAACATGCACATGTACAAGTTGTTGCAAAAAAAGTAAAATCAAAATAAGTCATGCATGGCTTATGAAAGCATGCTGTTTCTCATACCTTTATTCAGATTTTTCCAGGTGATTGACATCTGAGAGAAACTGTTGGCTAGTGGCTTCACTAGGCCTCCGAATGGGGGGTCTGTTATCATGACTACCTTGGCTCCTCCCTCCTCACACATAAAGCCTTGAAAAAACGCGACCGCTTCCTGCACAACAGTGTATCATGACTTATCAGAATATACTACACTGACCACATTTGACGTCAAAGATGGTTTGTTTTTTACCTCATCATCAAAAAAGTGATGGTTGAACATATTATATCGGCAGAACTCATCCTGCCCATAAAACTGGCAGTACCTAAGAGGGCAGAAAAACAAGAGTTTGATTGCGAAATGCATGCAATGCAAGTGTCAACATGCATTTCAGAACAGCTAAATAAAAACCACAATCTGCTGCTATTTCCAAACCCTGCAGGCCAACAAGTCTGGAATTGAGTAGACATAATCATGTCAGTTAAAAAAAAAACATTGCAAAAGTGTGCACACACACATATGCATGCATATGCAGCAGCCTTTGGCTTGTTAAAAGGGGCTACACACCTTTTTTTTTTAACACATTCCACAGACGAACATAGCAGTGCTTGCAGGAGGACGACGACAACCAGACACATTCGCTAATTCTCTTATCAGTCTCTTAGGTAAGTCATTTTATTATTTTCTTGCATATTATTCCAGTTACAAAGAACACAACTGTACAAAGATCTGTGTAACTTGATAATGTGCCAATGTTAAGACATTTAGCCATATGTGCAGGCTAATCAAAAGTACAATTCCTTGCTTTGGGCTACGCAGATATAAATGCAACTTTTGGGATTCAGTGTGTTCTAGTAAAGGCTTGCTGTGACATTTTAAGCATTAGCAAGAAGTCAGAAAGTACTCGTTTATATGTCCTTTGAGAAAACCAACTGATTTAGAACATTTTGTACTTTTTGCATACCATGCATTAAATTCTGCAGCTGTATATGATGACACAATTATGACCACTAAAAACTACTAAAGTGATGTTTATGATGTCCCATTAGCTCAGAGAACTTATAGAGATGGCAGAGGAAGACTTTAGACCTTTATCAGAGCAAATCATTTCCTTCTGTCTGATTACTGAGGCTCGTTCAGGGACACAAGTTACCCAACCCTTCCCATGCTCTCCAAAACTGATCAGGAGAACTGGAGCCAACTCTCCAAAACCCTCAGAGGTAATGACAGAATTCTAACCTGCCAGACAAATAAACATAAGAATGTGGTCATGCCAGAAATATACTGTAGGAATATTGTTAAAGGTTGAACATATGCTGCTTACGGGCTGCAACAAAAAAACTATTTTAAGACTTGCATTAATGTTCAAAAATTTGGGGTTGGTAAGATTTTTTTAAGTGTTCAAGGATTACTTTTTTTTTTTTTTTAAAGTCTTATGCTCACCAAGTATTACTGTATATGAGTATCAGTGAAAACAATTATATTGTGAAATGTTATTACAATTCAAAGTAAGCATGTATTTTTCAAAGTATATTTTTAGTGCTGTCAAACGATTAATCACGATTAATCACATCAGTTTTTGTTTACATATGTATCTACTGTGTATATTTATGTATATATAAATACACACACATGCATATATATATTTAAGAAAAATGTTATATATATATATATATATATATATATATATATATATATATATATATATATATATATATATATATATAAACTATATGAATATAAATATATTCATGTAAATACATGTAAAACATTTTCAAAATATATACTGTATGTGTGTGTGTATTTATATATACATAATAAATATACACAGTACACACGTAAACAATTTTTTTTTAATTTTGGATGCGACTAATCGTTTGACAGCACTATTAATTTGATTTATTTCTGAGATGGCAAAGCAGAATTTTAAGCAGCCATTACTTCAGTCTTCTGTGTCACATGACCCTTTAGAAATCACTAATATGCTGATTTGGTGCTCAAGAAACATTTCTTATTATCAGTGTTGATAAAAGCTGTGCTGCTTAATATTTTTGTGAGCAAATATACAAATATAAAAATTATAACATCTTTCAGGGTTTTTTGATGAATATAAAGCTCAAAAGAACAGCATTTATTTTTGATCAATTAAATGCAACCTTGGTGAATAAACATTAATTTATAAAAAAAAAAAAAAATCTTACTGACCCCATACATTTCAGTGGTAGTTTCCAGTAATATATTATTCAAAAACACAACAAAAATTGTGTGAACAGCTCCCAGTCTGGATGGATGACTTGAAAAAGGAGAGGAAAAGAACAGAGTCCCATCTGGAATCTATTAAAAAGCGGCAAGCAAATCTGAATGTAAGTGAAACCATGTTGAGAATTAATTTGATGGTGAAAAATGATCTATATGACTGGTGGTTGGCATGGAGGGCTTGATGGCATCTGACGTTGATCAGAAGCAGGAAAATTCTTATCTTCTGAATAACAGTCTCTGATGAATCATTCAAAATAAGACCAGGAAAGTATACTGAACGTCTGCCTGAATGTGATAAAGCCTCACAACTCAGTTGTAAACTATTCTAAATGTTAAATAACTAATGAATCCTACATCTCTGCTGAAGACGAGTTCAGAGGCGATGAAGCAGCAGGTACAGGAGTGCTTTGAGGAGCTACATATGGCTCTGCAGGAGGATGAGAAGGCTGTTCTGGACATGATAGAGCAAGACCGCAGAGAGACCAGCAGTAAACTAAACCGAATTCTTCAAGATTGGAATCAACACCTTGGTCTCCTGCAGAAATACATCGGCACTGTTCAATCAGCTCAGCAGAGCTCAGCAGAATCCATGACGCAGGTAACCATCAAGGATGAAACATGCATTTCATGTCGTTGTAATAATCTTGTTGACAAAATGTATGGATCACATATTCTCTTCTCTATGTTCTCTGCTTTCAGCCATTTCCTGAGGATTTGACGTAAGGCCATGTTTTTCCATTTCATGAATAGCGGATTTTGTGATAGGTCCTTAATACAAATACTTATAGATAACCTAATTATGTTTCAAAACAACATGCCTTTCTCTTCAATGTACAATGTAGTGTTCAGTTTACGATTAAATAACTTTATAATTCCAATGTATCTTTGACTAGACTGACTAGCTGTCGTAAGAAACTGGACCCAGCTGAAGAGGAGATAAAAATGAATGAGGAAAGGATCCATAAGCTCATGAAGGTTCTTAGGAACATCTCAAAAGATCTGAAAGCCCAGCTCCAACGAAAGAGCCTGCTGCTGGGTACAAAACACTACCTGCCCCTAAAATCCATCATTTTGACCTGTATAAATCAAGTTAATGCAAAATACATTTTTATAAATATATATTTTTAAATATATTATACATATTATGTGTGTGTAACGTTCAAAAGTTTGGGGTCAGTAACATTTTTTGAAAAGAAATCAATAGTTTTAATCAGCAAGGACACATTAAGCTGAACAAAAGTGACAGTAGGGGCATTTATAATTTTACAAAAGATTTCTGTTTCAAATAAATGCTGTTCTTTTGAACTTTCAATTTATCAAAGAATCCTGAAAAAAAGTATATATCACATTTTCCGTATAAATATTGAGCAGCACAACTGTTTTCAAAATTGTTAATGTTTCTTGGGCATCAAATCAGCATATTAGAATGATTTCTGTAGGATCATGTGATACTGAAGACTGGAGTAATGATGCTGAAAATTCAGTGTTCCATTTTTAAAAATATTAAAATTGTTATTTTAAATTGTAATAATATTTCATAGGATCGTTCAAAAAATCGTACTGATCTCAAACTGTTAAAATTTATGTGTTTGCATAAACTTTTAGACTGTATTATATAATCCATATATCATACTGTATTGAATGGATTAGTTAATCATGGATAAGAAATATTCAGAATATGTTGTGAGTAAATCAGCTGTTCTGTATATTTTTGCCTTTCATCTTGACAGACTCCTTTAATGTGGCGATTGACCAACGGACCTGTCACAAACAAATCAAGGTGACCTCTGAAGGACGGGGTTTGTGCTTTTCCTCAGAGGACCGCTGCGTTCCCAATGAGCCTCTAAGGTTTGATCAGTTATACTGCGCCTTGGGCTCCATTGCTATTACATGTGGGCAGCACTACTGGGAGGTAGATGTGCACTGCTGTCCATCATGGGCTGTGGGCGTGGCTTATGGCAACCTACAGAGGAGAGGACGGGACAAAGCTGCCAAACTTGGACGCAACAGGTGCTCGTGGAGTCTTGAGTTTCAGAATGGGCATCTCATTGCCTGGCACAATGATCGACATGTGGCACTACCTGTCACAGCAGCTCGGGCTGCACCAAACAGAGTAGGGGTGTTTGTAAAATATCAGAAGGGCCATTTGATGTTTTATGATGCTGAGACTATGAGAATGCTGCAGGAGTTTTCAGCCGTGCAAACGGCTGTGTTTGAAAGAGCACACCATCAGTTTACTGAGCCTCTCTACCCAGCCTTCCGCTTCTTTTCACCCAAAGACAAAGGCCACCATCATATGGAAATATGTGATCTTAGTCTTTAATTATTATTAGCGATACTGAAAACAGTTATGCTGCTTAAAATTTGTCTTTGATAAAAATAGTTAAAATTTATATTTATTTCAAGCAAAAATCTTGTGTAACATTATAACATAACTGACACTTTTGACCTATTTAATGAGTCTTTCCTGAATAAAAGTATTAATTACTTGTGTGTATATATATAAATTATTAGACCACTAGTATTTTCACCAGCTAAAAAATGGTTTTAAGTCAGTTATTTCTATCTTTTGCTGTAGTGTGTCAGTAGGAAATATCAGTTTACATTTCCAAACATTCATTTTGCCATTAATTGCAATAATCCAGTGAGATTTTTGTATGCACAAGGAGTCTGACTGGAATGACATGAAGAAACAGAACAAACTGAGGCAGACTAAATCCAGAAGAACTGTGGCAACGTCTGCAAGACGCTTCAAGAGACCTACCTGCAAAGCTACAGTACTGTTAAAGGTTTTAGGCTCTTGTGTAAAAATGCTGTAAAATGAGGATGCTGTCAAAAGTAAATGTCATAAATAGATTTTCTCTATCAATTAACTTCTGGTTTGACCATCCTTTGCATTTAAGGCAGCTTTTGGATTATTACAATTAATTGCAAAATGAATGTTTGGAAATGTAAACTGATATTTCCTACTGACACTACAGCAAAAGAGAAATAACAGACTTATATATATATATACTTAATAACAGACCTATATACAGGTGCATCTCAAATTAGAATGTCGTGGAAAAGTTCATTTATTTCAGTAATTCAACTCAAATTGTGAAACTCGTGTATTAAATAAATTCAGTGCACACAGACTGAAGTAGTTTAAGTCTTTGGTTCTTTTAATTGTGATGATTTTGGCTCACATTTAACAAAATCCCACCAATTCAACAAATTAGAATATGGTGACATGCCAATCAGCTAATCAATGCAAAATACCTGCAAAGGTTTCCTGAGCCTTCAAAATGGTCTCTCAGTTTGGTTCACTAGGCTACACAATCATGGGGAAGACTGCTGATCTGACAGTTGTCCAGAAGACAATCATTGACACCCTTCACAAGGAGGGTAAGCCACAAACATTCATTGTCAAAGAAGCTGGCTGTTCACAGAGTGCTGTATCCAAGCATGTTAACAGAAAGTTGAGTGGAAGGAAAAAGTGTGGAAGAAAAAGATGCACAACCAACCGAGAGAACCGCAGCCTTATGAGGATTGTCAAGCAAAATTGATTCAAGAATTTGGGTGAACTTCACAAGGAATGGACTGAGGCTGGGGTCAAGGCATCAAGAGCCACCACACACAGACGTGTCAAGGAATTTGGCTACAGTTGTCGTATTCCTCTTGTTAAGGCACTCCTGAACCACAGACAACATCAGAGGCGTCTTACCTGGGCTAAGGAGAAGAAGAACTGGACTGTTGCCCAGTGGTCCAAAGTCCTCTTTTCAGATGAGAGCAAGTTTTGTATTTCATTTGGAAACCAAGGTCCTAGAGTCTGGAGGAAGGGTGGAGAAGCTCATAGCCCAAGTTGCTTGAAGTCCAGTGTTAAGTTTCCACAGTCTGTGATGATTTGGGGCGCAATGTCATCTGCTGGTGTTGGTCCATTGTGTTTTTTGAAAACCAAAGTCACTGCACCCATTTATCAAGAAATTTTGGAGCACTTCATGCTTCCTTCTGCTGACCAGCTTTTTAAAGATGCTGATTTCATTTTCCAGCAGGATTTGGCACCTGCCCACACTGCCAAAAGCACCAAAAGTTGGTTAAATGACCATGGTGTTGGTGTGCTTGACTGGCCAGCAAACTCACCAGACCTGAACCTCATAGAGAATCTATGGGGTATAGTCAAGAGGAAAATGAGAAACAAGAGACCAAAAAAATGCAGATGAGCTGAAGGCCACTGTCAAAGAAACCTGGGCTTCCATACCACCTCAGCAGTGCCACAAACTGATCACCTCCATGCCACGCCGAATTGAGGCAGTAATTAAAGCAAAAGGAGCCCCTACCAAGTATTGAGTACATATACAGTAAATGAACATACTTTCCAGAAGGCCAACAATTCACTAAAAATGTTTTTTTTTATTGGTCTTATGAAGTATTCTAATTTGTTGAGATAGTGAATTGGTGGGTTTTTGTTAAATGTGATCCAAAATCATCACAATTAAAAGAACCAAAGACTTAAACTACTTCAGTCTGTGTGCATTGAATTTATTTAATACACGAGTTTCACAATTTGAGCTGAATAACTGAAATAAATGAACTTTTCCACGACATTCTAATTTATTGAGATGCACCTGTATATATACATATAAATATATATTATAATTTTTTTTTCTCAAAAGGAGCGTGCCCATTTAACCTTGTATTTGTAAAGAATTACATTGTATTGTGTTTACCTGTAATCAATATCCAGCAATAAACTCTTCATTGCAGGACTCTTGCCCTCCATATTCCGTAACTTAATCACCTCATGTAATCTGTGAATGTATAAGAGAGAATCATTCAATTGCAAAGTTAAAATGTGGAGATATGTCATCGACTGCACATTACATTAGATATTTTGCCAATTTTACTGACAGGAAAATGATTGGACAAACTTTAAGACTTTTTAAATACAGAAATTTGTAAGTTTAAAAGAACATAAATGCTATTTAAGTGTAAAAAAAATATTGCGAAAATACATGAAAATCATGATACACGCTTAAGTGCAGGCAGAAATATAATGTTATTTCTACAAATGGCCCTGGTTTGAGCAATTGTGCAACAGCCTTTCTCAACAAGTTAAGATATTTGCACTTATGATACCTTAGACTAGTTTTCAATCCATAGCAGTAACCACTCATACTTACCGTGGTGTCCCTACGCAGAGAATTTTCTGGAAGCCTAACCCCATGAGCATATCCAGGAGGAAATGACAGCTCCGGTCCGCAAACAGATACTGTGCATTACTCTTCTTGTTGTCCAGTGGACACAGAAGTAGACTAGGCCTTTTCAATCGCTGCACTGTGATGTCCTCAGAAAGTGCCTTGTGTTTCGCATGATTTGCCCATTCCCCAGGAGGAATCAGCAGCTGACAGTCCACACAGAACCTTCTCTGCTCCAGCGGGAGAGAAACAAACTCTCTAAATCTGTAAAAGAAACAAATGTGCACATATGAAAGATTTTAGTGGGTCATAGTCTCTCTGGTACTATTTTTCAGTTTCAGTTTTCAGTAATTTCCTCTTTCCATAAGCAGACATGCCAGTATCTTACTTGATGAGTGTAGTTTTTAAAATAAAAGTTATTTACCTAGAGCAATATTCCTGATGACTGAAAAGAGGCATCTTGGAGCGGTTCTGTTCTTCTCTGGCAAGCATCCTTGCCTCAGATATCTGAAGCATAAATGCATCAAGTGAATGAAATGCTAATATTCATGTTTTTTTTGTCTTCTTTAAGTTTTCATTTTTGTTGTATATGCAGATTATGTCTTACATGCTTGTGTTCAGATTCATTTTTTAGCTTTTTATGTTAACGCTATAAAGCTTACTGTATCATATTTGATACATTAATTTCTAAATGTTGCTGATGTACAGCAATCTACTATGTGTCTTCTGTTGCCTGATTGATATTTCCATTCATGTCAGGCTTTAATATATTCTCCTCATTTTATTCAAACCTAAGTTTGCTTGAACAAGTCTTAGCATTTCAAAAAAGAAACTTTGAAAAGTGAACCTGTTACATTAAAATTGGTACAATAATAAATACTATGTAAGTCCTAGACCTAATTAACCTTTTCGTCTGCCCACTGAAAAAAGTTGCACTCTTTTCTGTCCCGACAAGCAGAACACGCGTAAAATCTCCTTCCTTTCTCCTCTCCACTGCCAGTTTTCTCGAACAATAGAGCTGGTCCTGAGAAAAGCACGTATCGATGATTGCATATGGTATTAATTCTATTTTAGAATAAGAAAATTGACACGACACCAGTAAAAATAGAATTGATCACGTACCATGTGGACACCGTGGTGCTGTTTTGTCGCTTTCATTTTGAATAATTACTTCTATTCCGCCACTATCCACGACATCATCCAACATTTTACCCATATACGCCAGAAACCTTACATGTGAGAATCAAAACAACACTCACATGCATGACAGGAGGCTGCCATAGTAGACAACTAAATGTGTCGCACACATATGACGTCACGTATCGTCGACTAAACGCAAATTTTTTTTTTATTTCTTCTCAAATTTAATATATTTTAATTTATATATTACCCCTGGCTCAATGTTTCGTTTTTTGGTTATTTTCCAGGTTCTTTGTATATTGTTTCTATATCTATAATTGTTATAATCTGTTTTGAGCTGTAAATGTGTGTATTTATCTTTATGTACGTTCAATAAAAAAATTTAAATAAATAAATGAAAAACGGGATGAATGGTACAGCAACGATATTGCTACAAAATACGATATTGCTCACAGTTTTCTTTTTTCTTTACTATTTTAACCACTTTTTTGTTGTGAGTTGTATAATCATCTTATATTATATTCAATAATAATAATAATAAATTAATTAATTAATTAACAACACATTCATTTTCACGTTTTTTGTTCGTTAATGGTCACATGACATGCAAGTAAACAAATAAAATATAGGAAAATAAGTAAGTATTTTATTTTGCTTTTATTTTACTTATTTTGATTTTGCGTTTTTATGTTAGCCTTTTATCAACTAAACGCATCTGTGCCAGTAAGCGGCGGCAGTGAGTCCTTAAAGATTCGCCTTTAAAACAGAAGAAGGTAATTAATGAGCACCTGCTCTGAGGTTTGAACTGTTCATAAAGAGATCTGAAGATCTGTCTTGAGTTATTATTAACATGTCAACACGAAGAGCTAGAAAAGGCAGTCAGGTTTCTGACGGTCAGCCCGACTATGACCAGAAAATTAGACTTACCAAGAGAAAGGAGCTGTTTATACAACAGTTTGAAAAGGAAGGTCAGTCATATATTACAATCAATATATGCTCTATTCTGTATTTATGTGCTTCTGTATAAATCAACCCAGTCGTTTACTTCCACCGGAACAGCCCAGGACCGAATAAATGAAATGGAGGCCAATCTGAACAAATTATTGTCCTCTGTGGACCGAGTCTTTAAAATAGAGCTGATGAAAATGCCGCAGTCGCTCCACGCCACGCTCATTAAAGACCTAATGAACGGTACGATAACTGCAGAGCCTGTTTTATTAATAGTATTATTGTTATTATTTATAATCTGTAATGTTTTTCAGATGATGACACGTCTGTGGGGGAAGTCACTATGGCACTCACGGTAAAATAATGATTTTTCTGTCCTCTGGTGTTCATTTAAGGTAACCACACCACTTACATTAGTTCTGGTGTTGTTTTCTTTCTTTTTCTTCTTTTAGTGTGTGTCTCCAGACATTCAGAAAC
The DNA here is from genome assembly GCA_039654775.1 of Spinibarbus caldwelli. Classification (NCBI taxonomy): domain Eukaryota; kingdom Metazoa; phylum Chordata; class Actinopteri; order Cypriniformes; family Cyprinidae; genus Spinibarbus; species Spinibarbus caldwelli. The sequence continues at coordinate 14,795,345 of CM077256.1, read as the reverse complement.
CCTTATCTCGGAAGCCAAGCAAAAAAGGTTTGTCAATTAATAAAGTCATTATTTAAATGTAACTTTAGTTCATTTTAAGGTTTAGCTTTAATTTCTTTTAGGTTTGAGTGCCACGGCAGGCCAGCAAAGGTCATTGGGTCAAAACAAGACCGCTCTGGTTGAAGGTCCAAAGGTACTGACCCTGCATTTATTTTGTTGTCTTTGTGGGGGTCTCATTTAATTGCTGATGTGCCTTTTCATCACAGAAACCCATTAAGAAGACCCTGCACCACAGTAAGAGCACTGGAAGTCTGAGGTAAACTTTAAGTCTTATTTAATCTGGTCATTTTAGACAGAAGTTTGTTTTGAATTTACAATATCTTAAAAGTATCTTTGATAATGCAAAACATTTTTCTGAAAATAAGATGTATTGCACTGCGCTGTATATTTATATATAGGGCTATACAGGCATCTAGTGGTTTGACATCGTATTACATAATTTTTTTTTTTTATTTTTCCCACCAGATTGCACCAATATGCCTTTCATGCATTCTTTATTCCGTTTTTAATTTAAACACTGTATTAATTGAAAATGACCTTCTAATATTTGTTCTTTTTTAAAGAAATTGTGCATACTTTATAGGTGAATATTTTGCAGTACTACAAAATCCCCTCAAAATACAAAATGTTAAAGAATAGAAATTAAAACCATATATAGTACATTTTCATTCATTCTTGTCTGTTTTCTTTAGTCTGTTTTGATTGCATGAGATTGTGATTTATTGCCTAAGTGAAGAATACCAGCGGGTTAAATAATTGCTTTTGTACGTGTTAGGCTTATTCCTAAAGTTTTGATCTTTGACAGGTGTGCCTCAACTGTCAGTGCAAAAAGATCCCAAGGACGGGTTGTCAAAATTAGTGATCAGGCATTCGGGTTAGGTAAATTCAGGTAATGTTTCCTCACTTACGTGGTTTTACCAGTTAGTTTCTTGTGTGGGTTTTCACTAAAAATGCTGTTTTTCTATAAACAGACAAACAAGTCGCTCCGTTGGTGATGAAATGATGGCGACAGCCACAATAGTAACTTCCCATGGAGAAGTGAGTGTGTTATAATACTTATAATTACAAAAAAATAAATAAAAAATACTATTTTACCTAGTATAACATTCAATAATGGTTATTTTCCACCTTTGAAGACACTGTTCCTTTCTGAAGACAATAAAGATGACATCAATGTTGAGTTGTTCGATGATGTGGCTGTAGATCAGATGCGAAAAATCAAGGTGAGCAGTTTAAAACCTGCATAATTTCATGTGGTTTCTTAAAGACACTGAAATGTAACATAACCAAACAATTGTGACCTTTATTGCAGGATCTAATGGATTATCTGTGTAACAAAGTGGGGCTCAATAACACACGCTGATGCTTTTTAATTACTTCAGCTGCAGCTTGTGTTTTAATAATTTTTAAATGTAAATAAATGAACTATTGTAAAGAGATGAAATAGTCATTTTTTTAATTTTGTCTGTCATCCAATGTGATTGCCTCCCCACCCACTCCTTTTCAAGTAAGAGATGTCTTAAAGCAACTACATTTAACACTACTGATTGTTTGCTCTAACAATCAAATATATTCAGTTGTTCTATTAGTGGTTGTCGGTCTCATGTAGGGTTTCTTACATGAATTGGAAAGACTTACAAGCTGTCATACTTTTAACACTAGATGGCGTTAATTTGCTTACGCACATTTTCCTATTGTGCAGTTGCTCAATACTAAGGTTGGTCTAGTGAAATAAAACCATAAGTTTGTTACTTAAAATAAAGGTTAACGGAAATAAACGCATATCAGTTATATCTATCACTTTCATTTCATTCAACTTGATGTACTAAAATGAATAAAAATTACAAAACAAAGAATTTACTGAAACTTTCAAATGAAAATGGAAAATATAAGCTATAATAGTATCACAATCAGTGTTGGGGGTAATGCATTACAAGTAACCCAAGTTATGTAATCAGATTACCTTTTCAAGTAACTAGTAAAGTAACACATTACTTTTAAATGTGCAACAATATCTGCGTTACTTTTTCAAATAAGTAACGCAAGTTACCTTTTTTTTCCCCATTTATTCACTGACATCTGTTGTTGTGTTGAGAGAAATTGAGATGCAGAGACACCTCTTTCAGCCTGAGGCTTGTTAATTTCACTTTTATTGTAAAAGGGACTTTACAGTTGACATAAAACCTTTGTTTTTTTTATTTTTTATTTTTTATTTAATAACAAATAACCAAGCCCAGCTCAGGTGACAAGTAATGAAATGCATTACTTTCCATAAAAAGTAACCAAGTAACGCATTGTTACTTTTTATAGAGTAATACAATATTGTAATGCATTACTTTTAAAAGTAACTTTCCCCAACACTGACCACAATACTGCAGCCATTGAAATGTAGTTTTTTTCATAAATTAATATCTGTAGATTATTAGTGTTTCTGTTACACTGTTTGTGCTTTGACTAATGGTGGTTATTATTTTAAGTGTCGAGTGGAGGCTTGTTGTGGGCCCACTGGGGGCCCCAGCTATATCTGGTTACTGGCTCTTTTCTTGGAACAATACAGAGAGAAATCCTCACTTGGGGTGGTGAGTTTTGCTTTAAAATGATGTCGATTATTAGTAGTAGTTATTTCGTTTAGATGATGATGATTGCTGTGGTTAATCTCGAGTCTGATTCGCGCACATAAACTCCATTTCCCAGCCGCCCGCTGTCGCTGAACGTAGTTGTCACAGTGCGGCTCATGCAGGAATGGTGCTGAGGCAAATACGCACAAGCGCATCACAGCCATAAGGCAACACCCCGCTCATGCATACGCCTGCAACGCTGCGCACTACGTTTATTAGCGATTCTATAGCATCTATAACAACGACTGTTTCTCAGTCAGAGGTGCAAGGGTTATTTCGTGATCTTTTTTTGTTACCACGTTGGCTCGAGCACTTGTGCACCGGGCTTTGAAAGATGTACGCAGCGCGTTGATGGCTCAGCGCGAATGACGGTCTAGAGACATACATGACATTGGACTCTGGAAAGGTCTGCGGATAACAATGAGCACCGGTGAGTGTGTTGGGAGTGCGTCGCGTGTACTAATCTCATTACCTAAAAGCCTGGAGATTTGTCTGTCTGTACGTAGTAGTCTGGTTCCACCCATCTATCCACTAGCGCTCATTATGTTGCAGTGCAGCCCTGTTGTATGGAAATGCGTAATGTAGTGCTGTCAAAGGTGTATAGAGGCTCTCTTTTGTTTTACCTTGATGTGTAGCGTGCTCAGGTGTTCAATAGTGTCACAAGACCCACTTAGCGTACTGCAGCTGGTGACAAAACCCTTTAAACTGAAAAAGTTGAATGCAATTATTACAAAGGGTTTTATTAAGGGAAATGTTCTGTTGGGCTTGTTTTATTTTGAGAACTGGCAGCATTTTATTAATCTTTTTTTTGTAAATCTTAAGTCATAGTGATGCTTATTTCCTATATTTGATTAACAAAACAAATCCTGTGCATAGTCATGATTTACCTCTTTTACACTTTTGAAGGGATACCTTTGTATGTTCTTTACCCTTAAAGGGTGCATGGTACCTTAGATTAGTAATGTGTATTCTTTTGGTGCTATTTTGAGCTCTTGTATCCATAAAGGTACAATTTTTGCACCATTTTTTTCTGACGGTGTATAAAAAGTAGAAAGTTTAATAACTTGCACAACCTGTATTTTTGTTCATGTATTTAAAGGAATAGGTCTACAACACTGTCATTCACTGTGGTAGTTTAAGTTAACACTGAGGGTGTTAGAAGGATATTCTGAACAATCTCTCAGGTATTTGTTGATTTTGCTGTCAAGGTGGTCAATATCTCTAAACTTAATCAATATTGTGTGTAGTTGCCAGTTCCCTTTTTATGTGGTAATGATGTTCTGTAACCTCTATCCCGGGTTGCGTTTCCCAAAAGCATTGTAATCATAAGTAGACTAACAAGACCAATGGTTTGTTATCTACATACTGCTGTACATTATTCTTTCAGGTTCATAATGTATCATTCTACATACTAAAATTTAGTTTGAAGCAGTTATGTTATTTATGGTCACACTTTATTTTAAGGTCCAATTCTTGCTATTACAAACTATTAACTATGACTTTTGGCTCAAACTTCCTAATTCGCTGCTTATTAATAGTTAGTAAAGTAGTTAAGTTTATGTATTGGGTAGGTTTAGGGATGTAGAATATGGTCATGCAGAATTGTTCCCTATACTAAAGTGTTACCTTATTTATGTTTAAAAATGTTCTTCTGGAACAGTATGTGAACCAAAATGATGCATAATTTGGTTAATTTACATTCTGTATAACCTTATTTCAAGTCAGCGTAATTTGTGCCAGAAATTCAACTCGCGTGAATCTGACTGATGTAATATCAGAGTACGAAATCATCATGGGAGTAACTTTGAAGTGAGGCTAGTACATTAGGGCAGTTCTCAGCTGGGTTTAGTTTAGGACACAAATTATTTTTATATCAGGCATTAAGTGCTGTCCCAACACTGTGGCATGTATTTTTTTAAAATAATTTTTTTTTGTTCTTAAAGTCCAAGATTAAAATTAAGCAGGCGTTTACAGCACAAAACACTTTGTGATTGGCAAAGATTTTCCCCCTATTGCAGGTGAACTATTTACTATTAGTTTGGGTTATATATTTTATATATTGCATAATTTGTTCATATATTTTACATTGTGCATTTATATAAATGTCTATTCAGTGGAGTCAAGGCTGCTCTGTGTCTGATCAAAATTCATTGTAAAGATGCAATGCTGCATTAAGCCTGCTCAGACCCACCTCAGCCACAATATCAGAGTGTACAGTTGTATTTGCTGTGTAAATGCATTCATGCCACCTCTGAGCAGCCTTAAACAGTATGTGTCAAAACATACATATAAATGCCAGTGTAAATTTGGAATTAATGCCAGATGAATTAGCGCCAAAATACTGAGTTTGATTGTGTATATACTCCTTTTGACATCAACAACAAATATGTGAATTTCTCCTCCTTTTTAAAAGTTGATGAGTCTTATTTTGATGTTCTGACCATGCACGATTGTATGGTTAGTTGCGACCCACCAAATGAGAACTGATGTATTAGGGTATGCAAATTAAGAGTTTTTTTATTTCATTTTAGAAGGTATTTGGTTACAATTAAAAAGACTGTGGAATTTGGCTCAGGCAGAAACTGAGCAGACTGAATGTAAAATTTTTACAGCTGTTGGAAGCAAATAGAGAAATAGCTGGTGATAGCTCTTGCTACAGTAAGTCCCTGAGAAACAGGCACTAGCAATTAGCCCTGAAATCTAGAGTGGGCCTGTGACATTTTCCTTGTCCTGGTTTTATTGGTACTGGCTGTTAAAGGAATGGCCTCCAGCTTATTCATCAAACACTAGCTACGGTAGGGACAAAATAAGAAGGCTCATTTTTCATGTAGCGTTAAAGAATAACGTGAAAGCTGTTTTCAGCTATTTAAGGTGCCGTACTGACCTGCAGAAATCAGAAAGGAGACACAAATTGGAGATATGTATGCAGAGGCGTCATGCCAATTCAAAGTGAGGGGGCACGTGGATTTTGAATGCAGCTTCCAAAAGACAAAAAATAGCCGAATAATATTTTCTATATTTGATAAAATCACACCAGCGTGATTAAATCGTTCAGCACGTCATATCATCAGCTGTTAAATTCAAATCTGCGTTTGCTGGCTGGCGCTGAGCCAGAGACAGACGTGTTTTTACAGCACTGCGCATTATAACCAATCACACACGATTCTGTTGAGCGTATGAATGCAATGGCCAATCAGAGGGGTTCAGATGAGTCATCGCTAAAATGCCGGTGTTTTCTTCACTCGCTCGCTGACTGAATACCTCTTTCTGGCCAATTCTCTCGTCAGAAACAAAGTGCAGATATGTATGAATCTGTAAGTAAAATATTCATTTCACTGTGTAAACAGCTTCAGTGATTTTAATGGGAGTTTTTGAGAGTGCTTGAACTCTAGACTGTCAGTGAAAATGTTCTTTGCTCTCTATGTGTACAATGAAAGTGTTATGACAAGTAGCCTAACTTACAATGTTTTTATTCATATTAACTTTCAATGTTAATTCACATTAAATATAAAGTCAGTCGTATTGAAACTATGTAATGGCATGATACCCATATCTGTTACTTAAGTAAACAGACAGGTTTTTATGCATAGTTAATAGATTACATTATTAGGCTACTTTGACCATCGCCCACTATAGATCAACTAACATAATCTTTAAAGGTGAGAATCGAGATATTTCATGATATAGTTAATGCGTTTGGGAATGTTTAGAATAAAAAGGAAAAAAAATAAAATAAAACATAAGAACATCAATCCCCCCAATCGTGCCCCCTCAAAAATAATAAGTGCATGATGCCCCTGTATGTATGAAGAAGTGTTTGAAATATACACCCTTGTCTTCTGCATGAACCCTGCTGGTTTTGTTAATTGAGCCTTGGGTGGATGCATGCTGGGAGAATGCCATTTCATCATCAGCAGGCGTGTTTGGAGGGACATTTCAAGAACAGTATCAGTGTATTTGATACACATACAGCATACGTTTTCCCCCTCCCCATCACATTGGCTGTCATATAGACCTTAGTCAGGGAAGTGCCATATTTAACTCTTGACAGGAGTGAAATCGAGGCTGTCATGATGGAAGTGCAGCGCGTTCAGTGAATTTTACTGTTGTTTAACAATATACCAATTGTTCAGATGACAAAACTAGTAAAAAGACATTCAGTAGACAAAAGCTCCATAAAACAGTTTTGAAAGTTGTGATTTGGTCATAATTACATGATCTGTCTTATAGAGTGTTTGCCATTGTAAAGACTGTTATCTCACAGCCTTGTTTTTATCCGAGTTAAATATAGTATGACGTCTAACCTGACTAAGGTCTATTGGTCATTTGATGTGCATCAATGTGTCTGCTCAGAATGCTTACTTTTTAGATTGCATTATCTCACAAATGGTTTCTGCGATTCTTAAAAAGGCCCTTCAACAAATTAAGGCCTTAAAAACGTCTTAAATCAGAGCAGAAAGTCTTAAATCCATGAAATCATGGCATTAAATTTTGCATGCATTGCAAAAAATATATTCCTCAGTATTTTTATTTTCCAATAAAAATATCTAAACATTTGTATTTGTAAAAAAAAAAAAAAAAAAATCCTAATTAAGTGTTTATACTTAAAACAAGAACAAATGTCAATGGCATATGAAAACTTGTTTTTCCTTTGAATTTAGTTGGTTTTTCTAAGCCATTGGCAGATATTTGTTCTTGTTTCAAGCATGAACGCAATCAATTTCACAAACTTTTTTTTTTTTTTTTTTTTTTTTTCTCTCCCCTCTTCTTTTGCTCCTCAAGTAAATGTATCTTGATTTAAGTATCTTTAGACTTTTGCACTTGAAAATAACTCAAAATTCAAGACCACGTTCTAGTGGTTGGGAGAAGAGCTATTCAAGTTATTATTTTTTACATTTTATTTAATTTTTTCATCAAATTATTGAAAAAATAATGGAGATCAATTGAAAGTTGTATTTTCAAGCTTTGATGTGTTGCTAATACAACTAATTGTGTGTGTGTGCCCTGGATATATCTTCCTGCGCCAGTTCCTGCAACTACCATGTGCCTAATGCACATTTTTAATGCATTATTAATGTTTTCTTGTTGATATGTATTATTTTCAGATATAATACATGTATTTATCTGAGTTATTGAATGATGGTATATTAACCTGTCTTTTAGACAAACCCTTGCTACAGTCACACCATTAAACATTTGATTGCATGCATTTGTGCTAATGACTTGATATTTGATATTGGTGTTTGCTTTGAGCTTAGTTTTTACTCCAAGGCAAAAGTGATTTGTTAATATGACCAGTTATTTGCACTTTTATGCAAAATAGGCTTCTGTTTACCCATCATACCCTAAAGGCAAGCTGTCCAGAGATGACCTGACAGTGTGTGTGCACGAGTGTCTGTGTGCATATTCTGCCTTGATAACTTTCTTCAAATGCCCAAAATAACTTTTTGCTCTGTCATGTTTTTATGATTGTACCATAGCCTCTGCACAACAGTAACAAAACTCATATGATGCATTTTCCTTTGATCATTTTCATTATTTTATTGGAATGTATCTCTGCTGAATATAGTACTGCTGAGTCAGTGTTCATGAACAGTTTGCATGTCACCCCAGATGGAGGCTCATCTGGTTTGATCAAATTTTATTGCCAGCTTATTCATGAGATATTGAAACAACCATTTTGCAAGGAATTTGCATGCATGTATACACTCTCCTTAATTTGTACACTTTGAATATGTCTAAATATATCTTCAGACTGTCATTTTTGTCTGATCAAGCATGCCTCTTATCCCAAAAGTCAAACCAGAAACATCAGATCTTAAAAGTAAAGGTTCTTTAATCAGCACCTTTGGTTCAGCAAGAAACATCTTGTTGAACTGCTTTGTGTTATGTAGGGTTTTTGAATTGGCTCTGTGGTTCTTATTTCCAGATTAAAAATGATGTTCCAGTTTATGTGTGTGTGTGTCAGGCTCAAAAATGATCTTTTCCATTAAGTGGCAATAATTGCCCCTGGAATTGATTTTTCAAGGACTTTTTTTTTTTTTTTTTAAATCTTTGTAAGGGCAATTTTTAGGATTATCTTATTAAATGCATCTGTGTTGTTTTTTGTCAAATATCTGTCAAATATTACCGTATGTCAAAATAATAATCAGAATACTATATTCTGATATTTATCAGAATCAGACTGTTTTATCAACGTCAACACAAATCATTTTTACACTTGGAAAGGTGGAATAGAAGCTACATCTGATCTGATATTGCTGCTCAAAGGTGGTGCGCATAAAATATATTAATTATTATAAAATAAAGTAATTGTTACACAGGCTACACAGACAAAATCAGTTTAGAACCATTCATGAATTACCTGTGTGTGTGTGTGTGTGTGTGTGTGTTTTTTTTAATTTTTTTTTATTTTTGTTATTTATTTATTTTTTTTAAATGTCTGATTGATCACTGCATTCATACACTTAACAGAAATGTGTGTGACTGGCTATAATACTCAGCTGAAAAACAAGTAAAAGAAATATTTGATTCATCGTGAGCAGATATAAGTGTAATGCGACACTTTTACATTTCATTTTAATTGTTACCGTCGTTATATTTTGTTCAGTTCTGGGGGGATTATTGCCAATTTATCTTAGATTTGCTAATTTTGGTGTCTTTTTTGCCCATTCCTTTTTTTGTCCTAATTTCTCAGCTTTTGTGTGTTTATGTTGTTGGTGTATATTTGGCTTGAAATGGAATGTTACAGCAGAGTGTGATGATTCTCTACCCATCACCCCTCTCATCCCGCCACGGTAACCAGAAGAGTGCTGAGGTTATGGGGACAAATCCAGAATGTAGCGTCCTCATGCTAAACTGATAGGTCAGGTCTGAATCTACTGGCAGTCGGTGTTCTCAGCTTAGGAGCTATAAATCAGCAGATAGAACAGAAAGATTGGCTTTTCATTTCTTTTTTTCTTTTTTTTTTTTTTTTTTTTTTGGTATGTTTTGGTTAAGAATTGAAGGAAAACTGCAGTGAAATTCAAAAATCTTTGTGAAAACAGAACTCCAACTACAGTAATATTTTTCTAATGTGTTTTTTGAATAGCTTTATCAATTTTTGCTAAAATAATGATTATCAGACAGGTTTCCTGTCTGCCATTAGTTGTGCAAACAGTCCTGCCCCAAACTCACATCATTGGTTGAACAAGTGTTGCCGTGTCAGGCAGGGATGCGTTTTCCATACAATTTGCTGCTTTTACTAAACTAGTACAATGCATTTTTGGACAAATTAACTACTCACGAAACCAAAGTAACTTCAGAAATCTGCTGTTCAAACCAGGTTTGTTCAACAATAGAACTGGTGTTAATGACACAGGTGTTGAAGTAATAACTTATGCTAATTAATCAGTTTGACATTGTCACATTTAGCTGTTAATAAAGAACAAGACTACTACAATATTTTTGTTCTCTGTTGTTTTGTTTTATTTCCAAATGTAAGATTTAATCGCGGTTTCCCTCTCACGTCCCGGGATTCCTCACAGAGCACATGCAAAAAATGTCAAAACTTTTGCTTACCACCTCTTGACAAACTAAAAAAATATATATTTTTTTTATATATACATTTTATATACATTTTTTTTATGTATCTCAGTCATGTATAGTGCATCTAGCACCCTATGTGAAAAAGTTAAGACGCCCTATTGAATACCATGGATTTCTGTATCAGGACATCATAAAAAATATCTGGTCCTTGGGAGGTCTTAAAATTTGGAAAATAAAACCTCAGACACATGACATATAACAACACATGACATAATGTCATTATTTAACAAATATAAAGCCAAAATGAAAAAGTCATGGGTGATAAAGTTAGGACACCCTTATTTTTAACATAGGAATTAAGAGTGTAAGTAATAGTCAGGCACTGTTAATCAAATGCTTTTGATTAACTGATCATCAGCAAGAGTGAGCACCTCCATAAAAGAAGTAGTTTTGCCAGTTTGCTGGTCTGGGGCCTTCAGGTGTGTGTTAACACAATGCCAAGGAGGTAAGACATCACCAATGGTCTTAGAGAAGCAATTTTTGCTGCCATCAATCCAGAAAGAGTAATACGGCCATTTCCAAAAAAATTGAAGTCTATCATTCTACACTGAGAAAGTTTGTTCACAAGTGAAAAACTTTCAAAACCGACACCAATCCTCCCAGGAGTGGACATCCCAGCAAATTCACCCCAAGATCAGACCGTGTAATGCTCAGAGAAATGGCAGACAACCCAAGAATTACACCGCAGACTCTACAGGCCTCAGTTAACATGTTAAATTATAAAGTTCATGAAAGTACAATTAGAAAAATATGGTAGCAAAATATGGTAAGCATGCCATACTTCCAAGCAAGTATGGCATGCTTGGAAGGCTTGCCTCTGGAAAGCCTCTTCTATCTAAAAAAAAAAACATAGCAGCATGCTTTAGGTTTGCAGAGTTGCATCTGAACAAACCATAAAGCTTCTAGAACAATGTCCTTTGAACAGACGAGACCAAAGGGGAGATGTTTGGCCATAATGCACAGCACCACGTTTGGTGAAAACCTAAAGAGCATATCAGCACAAACACCTCATACCAAAAGTCACGCATGGTGTGGAGGGCTGATGATTTGGGACTTGTTTTGTAGCCACAGGACCTGGGCGCCACAGGACCTGGGTACCACACAGTCATTGAGTCAACCATGAACTCCTCTGTATACCAAAGTATTTTAGAGTCAAATGTGAGGCCATCTGTCCGACAGCTAAAGTTGGGCCAAAATTGGGTGACGCAACAGGACAATAATCTCAAGCAAACCAGCAAATCTACAACAGAATGCCTAAAAAGAAAAGAATCAAGATGTTGCAATAGCCAGTCAAAGTCCAGACATCATCCTCACTGAGATGCTGTGGCAAGAGCTGAGCATAAACAAATGCCCACAAACTGGAGCAACATTGTACAGAAGAGTGGGCCATAAAAGTGGATCTACAGGCAGCTGAATCATAGGGTGTCCTAACTTTGTCACACATGGCTTTTCTATCTTGGCTTTATTTTTGTTAAATAAATAAAGACACAGTGTGATATGTCATGTGATGTTATTCATCTGAGGTTTTATTTTTCAAATCTTAAGACCTTCCAATTATTATGTCCTGATACAGAAAACCATGGTATTAAATAGGGTGTTCTAACTTTTTCACATGACTGTGTGTATACATATATATATATATATATAACCACAGGTCAAGAACTGTAGTTCCAACCACACAAGCTTGCCATGCTTTTTGCGAATGTTCATTAAAATTATGGTTTTGGGAAATGCTGAACTTTGTGACCATAGCTGGCTAACAGTGCTTTTAGGAAATGCACCCCTAGTCAATATAACAGTTTTGAAAGTGCCAAAGTGCCTTTTCAGTGACATCAACCTACCCTGAAAAAAAAAAATAGTGTAGGATTTACTTTGAAACAGTTTTCAATTAGAAATTGCTAATAAATTTTGCAAATAATAATAATAATAATAATAAAAAACAGCAAATAACACATTGAATTAAACATGACATTCTGAAGTAGAGAGACTGAAACTATTTTCTTGTAAAACATATTCCAGTAATCTTTGGTTTATTTACAACTTCAAAAAATCTTTAAATGGTTTAGTTACAGTTGTCTTCATGGTTTTCCATGAATTTCCATAATCTAATGTACTGTAGTTCTCACCCTGAGCTGCATGTGTTGCTGAGATTTGACACCTGAGCACCGCTGCTGTGCTTTAGAGGAGTCTCAGGTTACGTGGAGAGAGTAAAGGACCTCTGTCAATTATTCATGACTTGAATCTTAAGGGTGTCTGAGTTGGAGCGAGCAGAGTACATCCCCATCCCTGTTTCTCTCTGTTATCTCTCTCCTTCTGTGGCCCCATTACTCTCTCCATTAGCTCAGGCAAAGAGGATATAGGATGAAGTTGAAGTAAAAGCGTTGAAGGACTTTTAAATGAAGATCAAAGTGTAACGAGTGAATTTGAGCTTTTTTTCTGACACTGACAGTGTTCGTGTACAGTATGTGTCTCTGTAAGTGTACGTTGTTTTTTTTCAAAATATTCAGTTCAAACACTGTTTATTCTATACACTGTTTCATACTGTCTGCATACACACACATATATACAATTTTACATGATATAGTTTTTGTTTTATTTTTTTTTCCATTAATTACACACATTTTATATTTGTTATTTTATTACTGAAGATGCTTTTAAAAAGATTCTGTTTACCTGAAGAGGTCATTTATGTGTATTACACTTATCTTTTGTAGATTTGGTTGGATATCTAAACAACTTAAGTGGTTTTGGTGTTTGCCAACTCATCTGCCTCTGGCTATCCTACCGTCTCTATTGATCCTGCTGTCCAGATGATAAATAGCCTGAAAATATCCTATAATATTTGCAAGCAAAATTGTGTAAGAAGATGTGACTACGTACAGTGAAGAAACGCCCACAGAGTGTCAAAACTTTTTAAATAAATCATCTCGACGGACAGAAAAATGAGCACAGATTAGTCAGGCACATGTTCTCTATCTTTGCAAATCATACAAAGGGAATTATGTAATGTGTTTTCTTTGGAGGCCGAGCTTGGCTCGCTCACTCCATCGCTCCTTTTTTCTGTTTTGCCATCTCTCACTCTAGAACAATGCCTCTTTCATTATTTTTTTCCATGGATTGCCAGCACTGATTTTCAGCAGTGTCTAAACAATCATTTTTAATGGTGCTGACAGAAACTGAAGCCAAATGCTTATGGCAACAAATTTAGCACAGTAAAAAAATGCCATAATTAATTACTTGTTTGGTTTTCCATTTAACATGTATCTTTAACTTTGTTAAAGTAAATCTCTATGGAGAGGAGAAAAACATTTTGCAGTCAGTTCTAGTGACGTAAGTAAGTGCTGGAATTTGAAATGGCTCCTGCCTTTATTGCAAAAGCCCCTGACAGGTGCTAGCTGCCCGTTCACAGGCCTGATTATTATTCAGGACTTATAGAGGACATGTGAGAGAGTGAGATAGCAGTATGACATTGACTCACGCTCCGCGATTAGACATCAAAGAGTGAACCGTCTGCAGAGATGGAGCTGGAGTGAGGGGACTTCAGAACTGGAAAAGATTTTAGCCCTCTCTGACCTCATGAATGCATTAATTAAATGGCCCGGGTGTGTGAAAAGTTCTGCGGCTCATAAATGCCTGCCATGACTCTGTTCATATTTCAGAACTTTTATTAGAGCAACTGCATTCAAGTGTGGTCTTGCTACTAGAGCGCTGATGATAAAATCTCAGCTTGCAACTGTTGTTACAAGCATCCAATCCATCACAATCCAGTCCTTTTCCATGGAAAGATAGATTCAAAATGACAAGGAAAACACAAACAAGTCAATATAAGACATGATCTCATGTGCAAAGGTATGTAGTAATAAAAGTCACAAAATAAAGGGTTCTGACTGAGTCAAATAGAGTGTGGCATAATGGGATAGCAATGGCTGCACACTGGATGCAGTTGGTCATTCTGTTTTTGTTTACCTGTTTCATGTTTATTTGAGACATCCTACATTGTAAAAATAGTTTTAATCTTTATTTTGTTAGCTATATCCTTGTGTCCATCCATTTTACTTTAACTAAACTTATTAATATTTATATTTTGATTTTTCTTCATTATTAGTAATTAAAGTGATAATAAAGTGGAACAACACTTTTTTGGATGTCTCTTTAAGATGAAATATAATAATAATAATAATAATAATAATAATAATAATAATAAAGTATTATTATAATTAATTATTATAATAAATAGTATAATAATAATAATTAATAAAAATATTAATATGAGGAGACATCCTATATATCCTAATGTATATATCCTAAATATCCTCTCTCTCTCTCTAGGCCTATACACAGTGCGTGTGTGTGTGTGTGTGTGTGTGTGTGTGTGTATATATACACTATATTGCCAAAAGTATTGGGTCACCCCCTTCTAATGAACAGGTTTGACTACTTTAGTAATTTCCATGAGTACAAATCTTAAATGTTTAAGCATATAATGATATTCTAGGGAATTGTGTGCTTCTAATTTTAAAGCAACAGTTTGGACAGGACCCTTTTCTATTCTAACATGACAATGCCTCTGTGTATAAGGCAAGGTTCAAAAAGAAATGATTGATTCAGTCAGTGTGGAAGAACTTGACAGGTCTGCAGAAAGCCAAGTCCTAATCCAAGCTGAACACCTCTGGTGTGACTTTAAATGCAGACCTTGAGCCAAAAACTCATCACCAAACACCAATGACTTGTACATACACTATATGGACAAACGTATTGGGACACCACCTTCTTTAGAACAGATAAAGGCACTTCCTAAACTGTGGCAACAAAGATGGAAACATAATGCATGTATTTAAAAATTATATTTCCATCTCTGTTGCAACAGTTTTGGAAGTGTCTAAAATGACTGTACCCACATGTACAAGTCATTGGTGTTTGGTGATGAGTGTTTTGGCTCAAGATCTGCATTTAAAGTCACACCAGAGGTGTTCAGCTTGGATTAGGACTTGGCGTTCTGCAGACCAGTCAAGTTCTTCCACAATGACTAAATCATTCATTTCTTTTTGAACCGTGCCTTATACAAAGAGGCATTGTCATGTTAGAATAGAAAAGGGTCCTGTCCAAACTGTTGCTTTAAAATTAGAAGCACACAATTCCCTAGAATATCATTATATGCTTAAACATTAAGATTTGTACTCATGGAAATTACTAAAGTAGTCAAACCTGTTCATTAGAAGGGGGTGACCCAATACTTTTGGCAATATAGTGTATATATATATATATATATATATATATATATATATATATATATATAATTAATCTTTAATTTAATTGTATATTATGAATAATGTGAGACGAAATTATGGAATGTAAAATAGGCTGTATGCTAAATTATATGAACATTATATTTTGATTACGTTCCAGTGTCCTATAGACCTGATATAAGTTCATAGCTACATTTAGAGAGACGTAGAAACCTTTAAATGTATGCAGAATATTTCTCACGTTGATAACAGGTTGATTCATATTGTTTTCCCAACTGGGCTGAATGATAGTCCAGCTGTGTACCTCACACAGAGAAAATACGGTAAACGCCTCAGATATTTGGGAAGGGGTGTCATGTTTTTGATCGAGAAGCTTCTATTAATAATGGGTTGCTGCAATAGCTCGAGTGTGCGCTGAGGCGGGAATCATATGACCTGCGTTCATTCCTGTAGTATCGCTGTGACGCGCGCTGCGTGAAGCGCATTTCTCCGTCGCTCGCCAGAGCAGCTCAGCATTAACATGTAACAGACCGCTGTGCTCCACTGAAATATTGTCGGATATTTATATTTTTTAACAGCAGGCTCATTCGCTTATTTACAGAATAGACGTGATTACGGGAGACGATGCCTGAAGAAAAAGGTAATGTTTGACGCTCTGTCTGGTTATTTTATTATTTCAGGTGGCGGTTCTCTGGCTTTGTCAATGGGAACGTGTGTCATTTACATGTTGATTTGATATAATATATTGTAATGTTATGATATTCAGCTTGTTTATCATCATTGAATTTGGGGCTTTAAGATTATGGCATTTTTATTCATGATGCATTAAGCATAGCAAATATACAATCATACAATGTGAGTAGTATTTTTGTTAGATTGAGGCTCTGCAAAACATTATTATGATGGTTTTCTATTAAAACAACAACAGTAACAACAGCCCACCTAGAGAATATGCATGGTTTTGGCAGAAGGACACGCTGTTGCACTCCAGGAGCTCAGATGCAATCTGTCCTCTTTGGACAGCAGTCTAGAGATGTTTTTGCTTGTGTGTGTGTGTGTGTGTGTGTGTGAGAGAGATAGGAGGAGACAGTGAAAACATGGATGGGAGGAGGAACAGATACTGACATGCTGACATATTGTTATTTTTTGAATAACAATTAAAAATAAATTGATTATTATTAGAGGTTTGCACGTCTAGTATGGTTTTATTTTGATTGTCATGTTTAGGCACTGCAATGATGTCCGAATAAGAAAGGCATATAATTGCTTTTTAAATGTGTTCAGTGTGTGCATTAAGGTTGTTAGCCGTTAAAAAATGGAAAATTTCATGTGAATTGGTGTTAAAACTGGTGGTTGATGATGTAGATAGATAAGCTTGATGGCTGATGGCTGATTGGTTGGTTGCCACACTGTAAAAAAAAATAAAATAATAAAATCCGTAAAATTTATGGTAAAAAAAAAAAAACGGCAGCTGTGGTTGCCGGAATTCTACCTTAAAAAATACGGTAGCAACATTTTAGGTTTTACAGTTTTAATTTAAAACATTAACTGATATAATGTTTTATACCAGCCTATTGAAGTACTGAAATCTGTTTTGTACCTTTGAAATACACTGATAACCACCAAATGCAGGTGGTGATGAGAAAGTCACATGATGAACCAAAGCTCATCAGAAGCAGCTTTTAAATAATAACATATATAGAAGGTGCACAGTATCATTCTCATAAACACTAAACACCATCATGGTGAGACTCAATAAACTGAAATATGCAATAAACATTCATTTAACAACATTAGATGTAACATACAACCATAATAAACATAACTGATAAGAAAAAAACTAAGAAACAGTTATTTCAAAGAAAAAACATCAAATTCAAACAAAATTTGAAATGCAACGCAGAGAATTCTGGGAACGTCAATTTATGTTTTTTCCCTGTGAATTTTACATTCTTTTTCACTTCCAAAAACGGTATTTCACCGTAAAATTGTCTGAAATGTCTATTACAGTTTTTTACCGTATATATTAGGGTAACTTACCCTTAACCATTTAACAGGTTTTTACTGTAGTATTTTAAGCATATAATGATATTCTTAAGCATATAATGATATTCAAGGGAATTGTGTGCTTCTAATTTTAAAGCAACAGTTTGGACAGGACTCTTTTCTATTCTAACATGACAATGCCTCTGTGTATAAGGCAAGGTTCAAAAAGAAATGAATGATTTAGTCATTGTGGAAGAACTTGACTGGTCTGCATTTTCACAGATTTTTTGCTGTTAAAATCACGGTCATTTTTTACAGTGCAGTGAATACAACATGTGGTCCTTTACACTGCAATTACTTTTAAAAACATTTGCTGTTTTTAAATATTCACACTAAACACTTAGAAAACAGGAATTGTGCATTATCCAGTGACAATGCTGACTTTATAACTGAAAATAGGGATGCTTGTTTTAAAGGAATAGATTACCCCAAAATTTAAAATCTTCTGAGAATTTACTCATCCAAGATATTAATAAGTTTATTTCTTCATCTGAACTGATTTGGAGAAATTTATGCATTATATCAATTGCTCACCAATGGATCCTCTGCAGTGAATGGGTGCCATCAGAATGCCATCAGATTTCAAACAGCTGATAAAAACATCACAATAATCCACAAGACTCCAGTCCATTGATTGACTGGAGTGAAAAGCTGTGTTTGTGATAAACCAATCCATAATTTTTGTGATTTTAACATCAAACCGTTGCCTTCTTTATCAAAAGTATTGCTTTATGCACTAAAAAAAGTCGTCTCGTCTGAATCAGGAGAGAAATATGCACAGATCAAGCACTGTTTACAATCGAAAACACTTCTCAACTAATAGTCTGACATTTTTATCAGCTGTTTGGAATCTCATTCTGACGGCAAAACAGTAGATAACTAGGCAGATCATCAATAATCAGGAAGTATTGGCACTCAACACTTTGAGATCACAAGCAATACTCCTAATTGCTTGGATGGCCTTACTATCACACTTTCACAAGGGCAAACAGATCCAAGTCATGATATAACTGTTGGAAGAGTCACAGCAGCTGCAGAAATATCTTAGTGCTGATCTTGGTGACAGTAAACAAACTCTCTTTCTGTGCTCTGGCTCTTCTATAATGCAGGACAACAGATCTGAAAGAAATATTGAGAAATTAAATATAAAAGATAGTTGTTGTCTTTGCAAATTTTGAACTGGATTTCTACAATCTGCTTCTTTCTCTGCGAAATGTAGCTAATCATGCATCGGAGGTATTTATTTTTAATCATATTGATTCCTAATGATCCCTCATCCCTAATTTATCTAATTAATTATTTATACTATTATAAATGCTTGCTGGTGAATGTTTGAATTATTATGATTATATATGGCAGGATGTGAATGAAATATATTTTAACTAACAATATGCTTTCTCTTCATTACTTGTCTTATTTTTTGCTTTTCATTTTTATTTGTCTTGCTCACTGGAAGCTTCTCATTGGCTGTTTCACCTTGCACAGCTGATAACCTGATGAGTGACATTTAATACAGAAGAATCATCAAAATGTGACTGTGACCATTAGGTTACCTTGAGGTCAAGACGTGACATTCACTTCCACTGACTCATCAGTGGAAGTGAATGAAGTGTTGGTGAATGCAGGAGATGAAAATGTAAACCTCCCCTCGTTGCTTATAGAGAACATCAAACAGCTTCAACATGCACAGTGTGATATTTGAGGAATGGGGCTTTTATATAACTCATAACTATAGAAGTATGCAGCAATATTGAATTATGCTGCAGCACAAGATTAATAGCATGAATGTTCTAGTATTCAAAGGCTTTCTATTATTCAGTCATACCCCAAAACCCACAATTGCATTTGCAAAATAAGGCAAATGACGAGTGATTTTTGGCTAGTCGAATGCCAGAGAGATCCTGCGGTGGAAATCTGAGCCTTTCAAATACACAGACATGTCAGCCATGTGCATGGACCTCAAGCAGAATGTAGCAGGGTATGATGGAATCCCCATGGGTTGACTAGATGCTCTATTTATGGAGAACCTGCTTAAAGATGGATGACTCTGGCTGTATGAACCAGCAAGTCGGTGAAAAGTAAGGTGTGTGTATGTTTAGCGACATGTGGAACAAACTCCTCCCTTACTCTGACCTTTAGTTGGTCGTGCTTACAGAGGTTTTGATGATATATGATGTGGACATCTGAAGCATGCAGATGAGTGTATGAAGAGAGCGGGTGCGGCAGTGATAGGGATCTTACTACTGCAGTACGGCTTCATGCCTTTATTACTTTAACCGCAGATCTTTGGCTCAGATTGAAAGGAATCAGAGATTTGGGGATTGTTTTTGTAGTTCATGAGAACTTGATGATCCACCCTGACTTATTGAGTTCTTATCAGAGGAGATGTGGTTAGGCCTGTAAGATTCAATCACTGTTTTCTCTCTTTTATGATGTGGTTTGCTAGTTTATGGAAGCTTTGTGCTGGCTGGAACCATAATCTCTTTATACATCCTATAGTATATGGACATTGTGACTTGAAAGCTATAGTAATAGTTCACCCATTCTTTTTTCTGCACGGAAGGTATTTCATAAAGTGTCTCTGTAAATAAGATGAAAGTCAATTATTTGGACCCCAACATACTTTTTTTCTCTGCAGAAGAACGAAAAATATTCAAGGTAAATTAATTCTGGTTGACAATGCCTTCATCGTCTCAGATGCTGAGAGGTACAAAGTCCATGAATGTTTAATGAGGTAACCTTTTAGACAGTTTATGACTGGCTCTTTTTTGCCATAACATTTAACCGCCTTTCAAGAACTGTGAAATGAACATATAAAATTATAGTGTTTATTAATATTTTGAATTTGCTTCTATTTCTGTATTTTTAGTTGTAATTTCAATTTAAGTTTTAGTATTTTTATGTACTTTTGTCATTTTTATTGTTTTATTTTTATTTTATTTAAATTTCAGTACTTGTACTTAAACTTATTTAATTCCATTAGTTAAAAAGGCAACATTTCTAAAGTTTAAGTTGTTTGTTTAATATTTAAACTGTTTTATTTCAGCTTTCTTTCAATGACCAAAAATGATTTTTAATAGTTTTAATTTTAGTTAAGAATAACTACACTTGATTCACACAAGATTTAAAAATGTAGATGAGTCTAAGACTACGCACAAAACAATTGCATGCTGGTCTAGAATGACAGCGTTTGTCCTTCCTGTCCCCATAGGTCTTTGTTTTTGATAGTAGCTGGAATGTACCTAGCATTTTTTAAATGCATTGACCTCTTTATGAGGGTTGATGGGACTTAAAGCTTGCTTTTCTGTATTGGAAGCATACATTCTGGAAAAAAAAACCTGTAGAGCTGTTTATGAAAATACTTTCTGTCTTCTGTCATTGACTATAACCTCAAAAGATTAACTCAAGGTATAAAGCATTACCATATACAGTCAGCATGCTAAAAGTGAGTCGTCCATAGTTTTTCATTGCGTTTTTATCAATTATCATGCATGTCCACTGTTATTAAACAACTCTACCTGATCTGTGAAAGCAGGAAATAGCCTGTGCTTTAAAACATTCCCAGCATGCTGTTTCTGGGACTCAGTAGCACAAGAATCTCTCTTAGGATAAAACCAAGCTAAAGCGGTCCTATTATGCTTTTTCACTTTTTGAATTTTAGTCAGTGTGTGGTGTGTATGTTTGGGCATAAAAAAATCTACAAAGTTACAAATCTCAAAGTCAACTCCAAAGGGAGATATTTTGTTTTTAAAAAATCCCTTTTCAAGAACTACAACGAACGTCTCGTTTGGACTACAAAGTTGTTTTCCTGTATTTGTGACATCACAAAGTGGTCAATTAGAATATAATTAAAATAAATCCCACCTACGGAAATTCAAATGCACGTTTCAAAATCGAAACCCAGTGCGGGTGTTTTTATATCACTATTTCTGATGGAAACCGACTGGCTTCAGAAAATTTTGGATGTCATTTTCATTTCATCTTGCATGTAATGTCTGATAAAGCAGTGTTTGTGAGCGGAGCTCTGCTTTGTGTACAGCGTTACCGGGGAAACCTTGCTCTCTCCCACTCCAACAGCGCCTCCCGCTGTCACAGAATTAATTTGCATATACAGGTGCATCTCAATACATTAGAATGTCGTGGAAAAGTTCATTTATTTCAGTAATTCAACTCAAATTGTGAAACTCGTGTATTAAATAAATTCAATGCACACAGACTGAAGTAGTTTAAGTCTTTGGTTCTTTTAATTGTGATGATTTTGGCTCAAATTTAACAAAAACCCACCAATCTCAACAAATTAGAATATGGTGACATGCCAATCAGCTAATCAACTCAAAACACCTGCAAAGGTTTCCTGAGCCTTCAAAATGGTCTCTCAGTTTGGTTCACTAGGCTACACAATCATGGGGAAGACTGCTGATCTGACAGTTGTCCAGAAGACAATCATTGACACCCTTCACAAGGAGGGTAAGCC
Organism: Spinibarbus caldwelli; assembly: GCA_039654775.1. Classification (NCBI taxonomy): domain Eukaryota; kingdom Metazoa; phylum Chordata; class Actinopteri; order Cypriniformes; family Cyprinidae; genus Spinibarbus; species Spinibarbus caldwelli. Next base: position 14,773,335 of record CM077256.1, on the reverse strand, counting down.
ACAAACATTCATTGCCAAAGAAGCTGGCTGTTCACAGAGTGCTGTATCCAAGCATGTTAACAGAAAGTTGAGTGGAAGGAAAATGTGTGGAAGAAAAAGATGCACAACCAACCGAGAGAACCGCAGCCTTATGAGGATTGTCAAGCAAAATCGATTCAAGAATTTGAGTGAACTTCACAAGGAATGGACTGAGGCTGGGGTCAAGGCATCAACAGCCACCACACACAGACGTGTCAAGGAATTTGGCTATAGTTGTCGTATTCCTCTTGTTAAGCCACTCCTGAACCACAGACAACATCAGAGGCTAAGGAGAAGAAGAACTGGACTGTTGCCCAGTGGTCCAAAATCCTCTTTTTAGATGAGAGCAAGTTTTGTATTTCATTTGGAAACCAAGGTCCTAGAGTCTGGAGGAAGGGTGGAGAAGCTCATAGCCCAAGTTGCTTGAAGTCCAGTGTTAAGTTTCCACAGTCTGTGGTTTGATTTGGGGTGTAATGTCATCTGCTGGTGTTGGTCCATTGTGTTTTTTGAAAACCAAAGTCACTGCACCCGTTTACCAAGAAATTTTGGAGCACTTCATGCTTCCTTCTGCTGACCAGCTTTTTAAAGATGCTGATTTCATTTTCCAGCAGGATTTGGCACCTGCCCACACTGCCAAAAGCACCAAAAGTTGGTTAAATGACCATGGTGTTGATGTGCTTGACTGGCCAGCAAACTCACCAGACCTGAACCCCATAGAGAATCTGAATCTGTCAAGAGGAAAATGAGAAACAAGAGACCAAAAAATGCAGATGAGCTGAAGGCCACTGTCAAAGAAACCTGGGCTTCCATACCACCTCAACAGTGCCACAAACTGATCACCTCCATGCCACGCCGAATTGAGGCAGTAATTAAAGCAAAAGGAGCCCCTACCAAGTATTGAGTACATATACAGTAAATGAACATACTTTCCAGAAGGCCAACAATTCACTAAAAATGTTTTTTTTATTGGTCTTATGAAGTATTCTAATTTGTTGAGATGAAGTATTCTAATTTGTTGAATTGGTGAGTTTTTGTTAAATGTGAGCCAAAATCATCACAAGTAAAAGAACCAAAGACTTAAACTACTTCAGTCTGTGTGCATTGAATTTATTTAATACACGAGTTTCACAATTTGAGTTGAATTACTGAAATAAATGAACTTTTCCACAACATTCTAATTTATTGAGATGCACCTGTATATGCCGCCACAAATAGTGCAACTCTGTGGGACTATGGTATAAATAAATTCAATTGTATAACAGTTTCACTGCAATTCATGTTATAATGTTAGAATTAAAGAACAATAAACATAATACATATTACTGTTGCACTTATCTGTACATAGTAAATGCAGTTATTTTTAAGCTATTGTTGACATCCTATCTAAAATGTGATTTAGCCAAAAATCGTTACCAGTTTAATATGTCTTGCAATATCCGTGTGTGCAAAGGTTCTGCGCGATCCTCTTGTTCAATATTCTCGGGGTCTGAATCCAGCTCAAATTGATATGGCAATATTGACGACCTTGCTGTTTTGGCAAGGGGCGAGGCAGTACTGAAATGCCGTCTAAGCTGTTCGCCAATCACAACGCACTGGGACAGCTAACCAATCACAACACATTTCGGTTTTCGGAAGGCAGTCCTTCATCAAACCCGGAACTAATCGAGCCATTTGTGCCAGGCTGGGGAGGAAAGTATTGTAATAGTGTAAATTATGTGAAAAATAATGTGATTTTCGAACCACCAAGCATGAGAGCATGTTCTAGTACACCCACAAAACAAAATCAAGACTTTGTAAAAGAGTATAATAGGATCACTTTAATGCAGTGGAGGTTCACAGAGTATATTTGTATAATAAGGGGAAAAGGAAAGGGAAGTGGTGTGTGGCCAAGTATGGTGACCCATACTTGGAATTTGTGCTCTGCATTTAACCCATCCAAGTGTATACACACAGTAGTGAACATACACCTGGAGCAGTGGGCAGCCAATGCTGTGGCGCCCGGGGAGCAGTTGGGGGTTTTGGTGCCTTGCTCAAGGGTCTCACCTCAGTCGTGGTATTCCCTGCCAGACCCGAGACTCGAACCCACGACCTTCGGGTTACAAGTCCAACTCTCTATCCATTAGGTCACGACTGTAAATGTAATGTAATGTAAATCTAAGTACATTACATTTACATTTAGTCATTTTGCAGATGCTTTTATCCAAAGCAACTTACAATTGGGGAATACGTAAGGCGATTCATCTTAAAGAGGCAAACAGACAGAGGAAGTGCTCGTAATACCAAGTCTCAGGCATTGTTCAAATAAGTACAAGCTAGAAAGAGAAGGAATAAATAAAGAGAAAGACAAAGGTTTTTTTTTTTTAATTTAGGATGACGTCAGGTAGTGTCGAAAGAGGTGAGTTTTCAGCTGTCGCTTGAAAATAGTCAGGGATCCGCTGCATTCTGAATCATTTGTAGAGGTTTGATTGTGCTTGATGGAAGTCCAGCCAGAAGAGCATTGCAATAGTCCAGCCTAGAAATGACAAGGGCCTGGACAAGAAGTTGTGCAGCATGCTCTGTTAGAAAGAGCCTGATCTTTCTGATGTTGTGTAATGCAAACCTGTAAGATCGAGCAGTCTTTGCATAATGTGGTCTTTGAAGGTCAGCTGGTCATCAAAGATTACACCAAGATTTCTGACTGAAGTTGATGGGGTAATTGTAGAAGAACCTAGCTGGATGGTGAAATCATACTGTAGAGTTGGAGTGGCAGGGAAGACAAGAAGCTCAGTCTTTGCCAGGTTGAGCTGTACGGTGATGTTCTTTCATCCATGCTGAGATGTCCGCCAAGCAGCCTGAGATCCGTGCAGCTACTGTTGGATCATCTGGTTGAAAAGAGAGATAGAGCTATGTGTCATCAGCGTAGCAATGGTAGGATAAGCCATGTGCCTGTATGATGGGACCCAGTGATGTAGTGTATGTGGAGAAGAGGAAAGGTCCAAGAACTGATCCCTGAGGAACCCCAGTGACCAGTTGATGTACTGTGGATACCTCCCCTCCCCAGGCCACCTCCCCTCCCCACCATGAAAGACCTACCAGTGAGACAGGATTCAAACCAGCGAAGTGGAATCCCAGTGATGCCCAGTGATTAGAGGGTAGACAGCAGGATCTGATGATTGACAGTGTCAAAAACAGCAGATAGATCCAGCAGAATGAGAACTGATGATTTGGAATCAGCTTTTGCAATCCTCAATGCTTCAGTGACTGAGAGTAGCGCAGTCTCAGTTGAATGGCCACTCCTGAAACCTGACTGGTTAGCATCCAGTTTGTTGTTCTGTGAAAGAAACAATGATACCTGGTTGAAAACAACTTGTTCGAGTGTTTTTGCTATGAATGGAAGGAGAGAGACAGATCTGTAGTTTTCTATAAGAGAAGTGTTTAATGTAGGTTTTTTGAGCAGTGGGGTTACCCGAGCCTGCTTGAATGCAGTGGGGAAAGTGCCTGTGAGGAGGGATGTGTTGATGATGTGTGTGAGTGCTGGTAAGAGTGTGGGAGAGATTGCTTGGAGGTGTGAGGGGATTGGGTCTAGAGGACATGTTGTAGGATGGCTGGAGAGGAGAAATTTGGATACCTCTGCCTCAGTGAGGGTACAGTTGGAGAAGATGGGAGTTTTAGCAGTGGATGTGGAAGGTTGGCGGTCCTGTGTGTGTGGAGGTGAAAACTGACTCCTGATTGTTCTAGTTTTGTCTGTGAAGAATGTGGCGAAATCATCAGCTGTTATAGAAGTGGTGGGAAGTGGTGGAGGGGGACAGAGGAGAAAATTAAATGCTCTGAAGAGATTACGCATGTCTGGAGCACTGTTAATCTTGTTGTGGAAATATGATGATTTAGCAGTGTGGACTTCAGCAGAGAAAGATGAAAGCAAAGATTGATACCTACTCAGGTCTGATGGATCTTTTTATTTGCACCATTTTCTCTCTGCTGCTCTGAGTTTAGCCCGATGCTCACAAAGAACATCAGATAACCAGGGGTTAGAAGAGGCAACCCGTGCTGGCCTGGAGGAGAGAGGACAAATGTCGTCTAGACAAGAGTTTGAAGTAGAGCATAAAGTGTTAGTAGCTGCATTTACATCCAGAGATGAGAAATGGGTTGGTGAGGGAAGAGAGGAGGATACTACAGAGGAAAGATGGAAGGGTGAAAGGGAGCGTAGGTTCGTCTAAAAGTAACTGGTATAGGGGTTGATGGCACACAGGTAGCAAAATGTAGTTTAAATGTAATGAAGAAATGGTCGGAGATATGTAGTAGTTGTACCAAAATGTTGTCTGCAGTACAATTGCGTGTGTAAATTAAATCAAGTTGGTTGCCTGATTTGTGCATGCTTGTAGTGGTAAGGCGTCTGAGATCAAATGAAGCAAGGAGAGAATGGAAGTCTGTAGCATAAGGCTTGTCTAGATGAATGTTGAAGTTGCCAAAGACTAAGAGTGGAGTGCCATCCTCTGCGAAAGAGGACAGCAGCCCATCCAGCTCCTCTAGGAAGGTGCCTAGAATTTGCCCAGGGGGGCGGTAAATTGCCACAATCTGGAGTTTTATAGGAGCTGTTACAGTAATCGCATGAGATTCAAATGAGTTGTAATTGCATAGGGGAGAGTGGGTGGAGTATTTCCAATTGTTTGACATGAGCAGACCAGTGCCCCCACCCCGGCCAACTTGACGTGGGGTGTGAGAGAAAGATAAATTGTTAGCCAGAGCAGCTGGGGTTGCTGAGTGTGGATTGTAAAGAAAAAGCAGAAATGAAGTCAGCTTTGTTGACAGCTGACTGACAATTCCAGAGACCCACAGAGAAAGAAAGAGGTGCAGTAGAAGATGTAGAGATAGGGCGCAGGTTAGCAAGATTGCGTTGCCGTCTGCGTGTGGTGGTAGAGCGTGGTTGGGAGACAACCGGAATGGTTTGGAAACACATGATAGAGGTGGAAAGAAAGAGGACAGAAATGGAGAGTGTGTGAAGGGAAGATAAAAATGATACTTAAGTGCGTTCCCGGTTTCGTTGCTCGGTTAAAGTCGTGCAGGAAAAAGTCGCAGGTCTTTACACTCGTTGGTCTTCACACGAGGAACCTGAACATGAAGGCTGAATGCTTCCGCGTCAGTGCTCACACATCAAATAAATACACAGTCTAAGAGACTACAGTGAAAACAGCTGTGGCCGACTTCTAATTAGCACAGCCAATAGGCTATAGCAGGGCAAATAGCTCAAATCAAAACTAACACTTTGCACTTAAGTGCACGAAAGGAGCAATGCAAAAGACACAGGCTCCTTCTTAGCCGAGGGGAAATTATTATAATTACCAGTAAGTGCAATCAAAAATATAAACCACAACGAAAATACAGAATAGAAATAGGTAGGAAACGAAGTATTCCTTCCTAGCAGCAAGTAAATAATTTAAACAACAGATACGAACAAGTATTAAAACACTTACGCGCTGCCGTCCGTCTCTTCTGGTGACTAATCGACTTCTGTATATATGTATAAATGAGATGTTGTGCCATTTGGTGGATTAATGGTTCAGGTAAAAGCGATTGACACATTAGTAAGCCTGTTTTCCGTCTTCAGCCAATCTGAATGACAAATACTAATTCTTAAACAAATGTTTCTGGACTTCATACGATTTATTTAGAGCATTTCAAAGAATATCTCACTCGTGAAATTGTAATAACTTTAAATTGCTCCTCATTTTAAACAACTTTTAGTTTTTGCTGATGTTACATAGTCCATGGAATATTGGATAATGTTGACCAACAGCCAAATTGTTTTTAGGCATTGTTTTAGCAGTTGGAAGTCCTATTCTACATGTTTTTCTCTGAAATATGTTACATTACAAGTTAAAATTGATTGAAAATTGGACTTTTAGAGGTGTCTCATACCGTATGACCACTGTTATGACTTGGCAGATGGGTTGTCTTTCCCCGTGACATGACAAATGCAGTCAAACACACAAACACACATTCAGTGATTGGTGTACATTCCTCCCAAAGCACTTTTATCTAATTAGAGTCAAAGGCTCAGTAAGTCTATGTGAGCGAGCTGAAACCAGCAGCTCTTACAAGCTTCTCAACAAATGAGGGACAAATACTGGTTTTTGCCTCAGAGAACAAGCAAAAACACATTTCTGTGTAACTATTTATCCCTTAAACTTCACAAAGTGAACACCTGTTGTGAAAATCCCACTATAGAATGGAACGGGACGTCCAACAGAACCAGTTTTGCTACACGCCCTTTTAAAACAAGAGGTTGAAGGTCTTTATCTAGCTGTGTCTTGGACTGTATTTTAAAGTGTTTGTTTGAGTTTACACGCCTTTGTAATGGAGAAGGTGTGAATATTGGGTGCCAGACAGGCGCAAACGACAGCTTATAAATTTACAAAGGAGAGCAGAGCCCTGACGTCATCCATGTCTACCGCAAACTCATCTTCACTGTTCCGGTGATTATCCATGAACAATGGTGTGAGAGGGTAAAAGTTCATGTAATATTTTAGGATGGATCCCCGCACATGAATTCATTTCCATAACTTATTAATCCATTCTCGTTTTAGTTGAATTGTGGCCACCATGTTTGTTTCTGTAAACTTACTGATACTCCCAAATGTCAAAAAATTCACAGCAAAACATGATGTAGACAACTTCACATTTACACGTTACATTATTGTTAAAAAATGAATTAAATTGATACAGTAATTCAAAAAAATTCATATAAAAAATATTTTAAAGAATATTCTATTATAGTACTGTTGTAGTATTAAGTTAGCATTTATTTTTGTAATATTAGTTTTAATTTTAATACTAGTTTAGGTTTTAGTAACTTTTTTAGTATGTGCTTTTGTCAATTTTATTAGTATTTTAATATTTCTATTTAGATTTAATTTTATTTAATTTTTATTTTTAGTAATTTTAGTACTTCAACTTAGGCAAGATTTCTCATTTTTATACTTTATACTATAAGTTTTCCACCTAATATAAACGTTTTTATTTTATTTTATTTTTATTAGTTTTGGTTACCAATAACTACGCTGCCAGAGAAAACCTCCGTTTTTTTTTTTTTTTTTTTTTTTTTAATTGTAGGCTTGGATGATATTCTCAGATGTCAAAAAATTCACAACAATAAGATGATATAAACAACTTCAGGATTTACTTTTCAAAGTAAAATGCAAGATTATTATTACACCTAAAAATAAATTCATAAAAAATAATTAACGTTTAAATTAATAGAAAAATCATCAATTCACTTTTTAAAGAATAATGATGAAAAATAATTATATTTTATGGATTAAAATTAATTGCATATTTTCAATGTTGACTATTCAGTGTCTAAATTTGCAATAGCATACTACTTTTATTATTTCTGCTAGCTTTACTAATGTCCACCATAGGCTAGGGGTGGGCGATATGACCAAAATCTTATATCACAATATGAGTAATTTTATTTCACGGTAACGATATATATTACAATATAGTTGTTTTTTCTTAAATAAGGTCTTTATGATATCAAAATTTTTGATACCATGAAAATTTCATAATTCTTGTCACCAGTGTCAATAACATCAAACTCAAGCTCACTGAAGACAAGTAAACATTCAAGTAAATTAAATATATATTTCTTCTTATTAAAGTTACAAAAATGATTTAGTCGAGCAGTGAGAGATTTTCTCTGTTGTGTTGTTGGATTAACATGAATGACAGCAGGAATATTAAACTGCTGTCACTGTAAGAGCTGCCCGGATCCAATATACTGTTACACGTTTTCTTTTTCAGCTTTTTGCTTTCACTTAAAACCTAAATTACTATGTTTACGAGGATACTTGCAAAGACGAGAATTTTGACACATACAAGTGTGTGTTTTTAACCATTCAAGGCCTATAAAGCGGTAAAAATAACTCTGTTCAATACTCCCGTGCTCTATGAGCACCGTCTTCGGGTGCATGCGGCTCTCAGACAGCATGTGCATATAGTGAAATGAGTTCTCTTTCACTGCTGCTTGCATTTCAACAGCTTAAAATCACTTGTTTTTAAAACGCAATGCTTAAAAATGCATGCAAACGATATGTATAGGTTGTTAACTAATTCCTAAACATTTCTATACCTGTCAGTTGATGCTGTATTTAGGGATACAGTTTTCACCTAACTTTTTTCTCACTTTGTCTCCACAGCGTTTCACCAACAGGCTGTTCACAGTCCCCTGGAGCAGCAGAAGGGACAGCGGCAGAGCGGCCCCATCCCGTGTCAAAACTGTGGCAAGCCCTGCAAAGGCGAGGTGCTTCGCGTGCAGAACAAACACTTCCACATCAAGTGCTTTGTCTGCAAAGGTAACATGTCAGTCACGAACCTGTGGCGGTTTTCAGACAGTTATATAATGGATTTTACCCTAAAGGAATATTGAAAGGTGCTTTGAATGTACAGCTTCTAGAACTTGAACACAAAACAAATGTGATTAAAACGTCAAGGTATATTGTTGTGCAGCATTGCATTGTTTTTACATGAACAAACTCAATCATTCTCCATGAACAGGGAGGGTGGGGTGCATATTGTTGACAGTGGTCTGCCACAACCATAGAGTAGAGAGGAAGTTTATTAAGGTGACAGTGTTTCATCTGTTTGTGATCTGAGTTAATCAAGAATAGCTCAAATTAAGCCAAACACATGGGTCACTGTGGATTCTTGTTTTGTCTGTCTGTGTATGCGTCTGCTTATGCATAAGCAAGAGCATTTCTCCCAGCACCGGCTGTTTTCAGCTTGATGATGTTGTGAATACAGACAGGGGTTGCTAGGTGACCTCAGGGTTGAGACAATGTGATCTTCTTAATAGAGTTTAGCACGTTTATTCTTACCTCACAGCATCAGTCAGTGTGGTTACTGCACGCCATTAGTCAAATTACAGCTGCTGCTCTTATTTTTTTGATAACCTCCCACCCTTAACTCTTATTGTTTTAAATAACTGTTTAAATACAGATTTGTTAAGGCTAGTTTTGTAAAAACAAAAAGACAGTCATATGCAGTTCACCTTTATTTTGTGGATGGGTGTGTATTTAGAAAAAGTTTGTATTCTCTGAATAGTCAATGTGTCATGCTCTTATCACAGTGTAGGGTTGAGAGTGAAGTCAACATCTTTATTAGGATATGCATGCGTATACACAACCATTCGAAAGTTTTTTTTTTTAACAAGGATGCATAAAATTGATCAAAAGTGAGAGTAAAGTGATGTTACAAAGGATTTCTATTCTATTTCTATTGCTGTGCTTTTAAAGAATCTTGAAAAAAATATCAGTTTCCACAAAAATATTAATCAGCACCACTGTTTTCTACATTGATAATAATACACTCTCAGAAAAAAAGGTACAAAAGCTGTCACTGGGGCACTTCCCCTTCAAAAGGCATTAATATGAACCATTTAGGTACTAATATGTACATTTTAAGTTCTAATATGTACCTCTAAGGTACTAATATGCAGCATTTAAAAAGGTACAAAAGCGTACCTTTTGAAAAGGTACTGCCCCAGTGACAGATTTTGTACTTTTTTTCTGCATCAAAACAGCATATTAGAGTGATTTCTGAAGGATCATGTTAAACTGAAAACGTGATCGCTGCTAAAAATTCAGATTTTCCATCACGGAAATAAATTACATTTTACAGTATATTCAAATAGAAAACAGTTATTTTAAACTTTAATAATATTTCACAATATTCATGTTTTACTGTATTATTGATCAGATTAATAGACTTTATAAACCTTAAACTTTTAAACGGTAGTGTATAAAGTTGAATTTTCCATTTTTAATTATAACCATTACTATTGAACTCAGTTAAATACTTTTAGGTTTGCTTGAAAATGTGCATTTTTTGTCATATATTGAGTTTCAGTATTAGCAATTAGAAAATTAATTGAGGAATCTGCTTAAAATGATTTCTTAATTAAAGAAGACTTTTATGCCGACTCCTCAAATTTTTCCCAATGTTCACCCCATTAGCTTCAACAGTGGTGAGATTGACTGTGATTTTTATTTTTATTCATCCAATATGCTTAACAAAAATTATAGGCGTATCGACGAAAAATGTGATGAGCAAGGAATGCCAGTATTTATAGACATTAATTAATTTGCTAAGCCTTTAATTGTTTCAAGTGTGCACTTACATTCTTAATCATACATGATTTCCTCAACTTAAAATTACAAATACAGTGCCTCATCGGTTTTATAATTTTCTTTTATAGGAGTCATTCTAGGAACACTGGTTATGTGGGCGTGTGCTGTTGTTACAGGAAGTGTGTTTGAGTGTGTGTCTTTCTCAGCAGTCAGTGTGCTGTCACACCACCTTCAACTCATTTGTTATGTAAAACATCAAACAAACCAGATGATATTGCATCATTCTAAGATGTTTTGGAGCCTTCGTATGGAGGTCTGGAGAAGGACAGAGACATGTGGGGGAATTCACTTATCGTAAAACTGCCTGTATTTGTTTCATGCACACCATGACAACATGGTAATGCTATTCTGCACAGTGGGGATTTCATTGCTCCATAAAGGCTGGACTGAGCACACCCAACGCTCGTTCCAAACATGTGAGCTCAAATATATTATTCAGTCAAAATATGCATATATATGCATAGAAATATATATACATGCAACTTTTCTCAGCAGGTTTGAATAGAAGGGAACATATTTTTAATGTATAGCATTATGGACATAAACATACCCTTAGTGTATAGTTTCATGTACATTGGAGTAACTGTAATGTGACAGGGATATCTGTTCAAAACATGCTCTAACTCAATATTAATAAATTGTTACGAATCAAATATCAGCTATTTAAAAACCTTCTAAAATGTACATGTTCTGTGTGTGTTTATTCCTCCTAAAATGTGTGACCTACACCCTACTGAAAACACCCTAATACAGCTGCCTTTTGTTTGCCTGAATCCTCTAGTGATTTTTTTTTTTTTTTTTTTTTTTTTTTGTATCAGCACACAGATACACACTATCCACATGCACACACACCACAGTAAAGTCCTGAATCTTGATACCTCAGCTAGGGAAAATGTTGAAATGATTTGATTTGAATTCTTTGAAAGCCTGTGATTTCCCGAACCTAAAAAATTCCTTTTATTTTTTGCCGAGGCAGCCCGTGTTGCTTCTCTCTGCTTTGTCCTGACAGCACCAGGGTTCAGGCTCTGAAACAAGAAGAGCCTCATATATTTACACTCACTGGCCACTTTATTAGGTACACCTTGCTAATACCGGGTTGGACCCCCTTTTGCCTTCAGAACTGCCTTACTTCTTCGTGGCATAGATTCAACAAGGTGTTGGAAACATTCCTCAGAGGTTTTGGTCCATATTGACATGATAGTATCACGCAGTTGCTGCAGATTTGTCGGCTGCACATCCATGATGCGAATCTCCCGTTCCACCACATCCCAAAGGTGCTCTATTGGATTGAGATCTGGTGACTGTGGAGGCCATTTGAGTAAAGTGAACTCATCGTCATGTTCAAGAAACCAGTCTGAGATGATTTTAGCTTTGTGACATGGTGCATTATCCTGCTGGAAGTAGCCATCAGAAGATGGGTACACTGTAGTCATAAAGGGATGGACATAGTCAGCAACAACACTCAGGTAGGCTGTGGCGTTTAAACGATGCTCAATTGGTAGTAAGGGGCCCAAAGTGTGCCAAGAAAATATCCCCCACACCATTACACCACCACCACCAGCCTGAACCGTTGAGACAAGGCAGGATGGATCCATGCTTTCATGTCCTTTACACCAAATTCTGACCCTACCATCTGAATGTCGCAGCAGAAATCGAGACTCATCAGACCAGGCAACATTTTTCCAATCTTCTATTGTCCAATTTTGGTGAGCCTGTGCGAATTGTAGCCTCCATTTCCTGTTCTTAGCTGACAGGAGCGGCACCCGGTGTGGTCTTCTGCTGCTGTAGCCGATCTGCTTCAGGGTTCAACGTGTTGTGCGTTCAGAGACGGTATTCTGCATACCTTGCTTGTAACGAGTGGTTATTTGAGTTACTGTTGCCTTTCTATCATCTCTAACCAGTCTGCCCATTCTCCTCTGACCTCTGACATCAACAAGGCATTTTCGTCCACACAACTGCCGCTCACTGGATATTTTCTCTTTTTCGGACCATTCTCTGTAAACCCAAGAGATAGTTGTGCGTGAAAATCCCAGTAGATCAGCAGTTTTTGAAATACTCAGACCAGCCCGTCTGGCACCAACAAACATTCCATGTTCAAAGTCACTTAAATCCCCTTTCTTCCCCATTCTGATGCTCGGTTTGAACTTCAGCAAGTCATCTTCACCACATCTAGATGCCTAATTGCGTTGAGTTGCTGCCATGTGATTAGCTGATTAGCAATTTGTGTTACCAAGCAATTGAACAGGTGTACCTAATAAAGTGGCCGGAGAGTGTATTAGTGTGTGTTTGGCGAGTGAAATGCTTTCACATACTGTAGGCCTGTACGTATACACACTTGTATGTGTGGACATTCACATGGTACTGGCTTTGTAAATCAAAAATATATTGAATATGAACTATAATATAGCTTTTATTTTCTCTCGAATCTTTGATTTGTTTAGTTGTCATTTAAGTGTTGTTTCAGTAGTTTTTCAATGAAACCTCCAAGTACATATTTCCCAGTTAAATTAAATCATGCCAGTTTGATTTAACACACAAAATTAAATTGTTTCCCACTCAAGGACAGAGCACAATGTGTTTGTGTGCTCAAGGATATGTCAAGTTTCTCATTTCAAGCTGTTTCCCACTCCAACTAAGCAGCCACTGACCTTATATAACAACTTCACAGATCCAGAAGGATTCAGCAGAATTAATAAATGACACACTTTATTTAGACCCTCTTTTAGTAGTGCTCATCAGGGAGGTTTAGCTGCAGAGGCCTTCTATTCATAATTTCACACTAATAACTCAACAATGGTGCATTGAAATCATGGATGCTGTGAAATGACAAATATGGATTTCCCCCATTCTCTGACATTTTCATTGAATTTGGGAACACATTATTCTGTAATCCCATCTGTCACATTGGATTATGATCAGATGGGATTCACTCAAATATAACTGAATATCTCTAGCAAATAGGCAGGATGTAAATGCATTTTTTTTTTTGCTGCTCATTTACAGATGCTGGTTCATCTGTAAATAAATCTGCATTCAGTAGCACTCTTTTAATTTTGTGCTCTGGTTGTGTGTTCATGTGTGTGTCTGTGTGGGATGAGTATTTGGGAGTTTACATGGTTGTACCATAGTTTGAGGGTCAAAGTTGTCCACAGAAATTAGCTAAAACTGACAAAACCTCATTTGTGGATGTTTCAATTTGGAAAAAAATAATTCATAAATTAAATAATTTAAAAAAAAAATCTTGTTAATGCAGGATTTGGTTTAGTGTATAGTATTTATATACACTATAGCTTTATATAAAACATAAGCATGATTTAGACAAGTAAATGTGTGTGTTTTAGTTAAAAACATGGTAATGTGTAAACCTTATGTTTTTTATTTTTATTTTAATGTAATATATATACATACAGATGTACACTAGAGTTTTGGGTCTGTAAGAAATAAATACTTTTTCCATCCAAGACATTACATTTTCTGAAAAATATATTAAGCAGCACAACTGTTTTCAACTGTGATAATAATTAGAAAGCCCCAACTCAGCATATTACAATGAAAATTCAGCTTTGTATTCACAGGAATAAATGATACTTTAAAATATATTAAAATAGAAAACAGTTATTTTTATTTGTAACAATATTTCATGATATTAGACTGTTTATACTTTATTTTTGATCAAATAAATGCCTTGGTGAGCATGAGATGTTTTTCAAAAACATAAAAAAATCATGATATTACAGTATTGTTGTCTAACATTATAGGTCATTCCAGTAATTTAAAGCCAATGCATGTTATGTCATTTCACATTAGACAATATGGTAAAACTGGTGTGGGTATTTTGTTTCTGATTTTGCAATCTCTCTTTTCAAGGCCTGCAGCTGAGAGCACATTCTGCGTATCACAATATCACTAATACCACTAACCCACTTATATAGTCGTTATACACTCGTTATACTAATATGAAGTTTAAAGCAATACAACTGTATTTATAGTAATATGCAATATGGAAATGGTCATAATAGCTAAAATGGATAATGAACATAATTGATCATAATTAAACACATTTTGCTTTGATCTGTTGGATGAGTGGTCAGCCTAATCTATTTTGTATGTATGTATGTGTGTGTATGTATTTTTTTGCTGTTGTGTAAGTATTTATTCAGTGCACTAGTTCTGTCTGGCTAGAAGCCCAGGCCTTTCATGTACAGTGTCTACAGTATGTGCTTGTTCAGAGATGTGTTTTCTTATCATATTCCATTTTCTCTGCTGTGTAGACAGTAAGCATGTAGTTACATGCCCATGCCTTCTTCATTATAGTGGACACTAATTTGCTCTCATGTGTTAGTTATTGATTATGTTAGTGTGTAATTGCAGGTCATTTGAGAAACTCAGCATCATGTAGAATAGAACAGAACACTGTGTGCTGTAGTGCAGTGAACGCTCAGGACTCTCAAGGTGAATGTCACAGCTGGAGCTTGTGATCCTCTGCCAAATGAAGGTGATGATGCAGGAGTTCTTCTGTTCATCTGGTCATTGACGCGAGGTTCATTGCCAAAAGTGTGTTGATACCTAAAAGTGTTGTTTTTCTGCATCATCTGCAGGATGCAATATTGTGATACTGTGTTTATGATGAGGTAGTCTCAACCTCAAAAGTACCGCCCACAGTCCAATGACAGTAGTTGTACTTAATGCCGTAATTGACCTTAAAGTGAGTGTTTTCTAAGTTACTTTGTATTTTGTATTACTTTGTATTAAAATACTTTGTATTTTATCTTATTTAGTCATCTGCACCTGACCATTTTGGTCAAAATGAGCCCATAAAATCATATTTGCCAGGAGGTATATGCAACATTAACAGTACTTCGATTATGCATTGCTGCTGAGTACCTCCTCCTACACTATGGACTTTGATTTGATCCAGAGTCTAGTGGTCCCATGTCCAGTGGTCTCAGTACTCTTCAGTCTGGTGGTGCCAAATTCGGTGGCCCCTTAGTCCTTTCTGGTCTGGTAGTCAAAAAACTCCCTGTTCCTGTAGTCCCAGTGTTCCATAGCCTGGAGGTCCGAAGTCTGGTGGTCTCAGCACTCTTAAGGTGGTGCCAAATTTGGTTGCCCCTCAGTCCTTCCTGGTCTGGACACTCCCTGATTCTGTGGTCCCTAGCTCGGAGGTCTGAAGTCCAGTGGTCCCAGCTCACTGGAATTAAGTGGTCTCAGTTCTCCCTAGCTGAGTGGTCCCATGTCTAGTAGTCTCAGATGTCCCTAGGCCAGTGGTCCCAAGTCTGGTTGCCTTTGAGGCCCCATCTATCTGGTGATCCCGGAAGTCCTTCCCTTGTCATCAGCACTTTCAGTAATAGCTACTTCCATTTTGTGTGTCTGGACCACACACACTTCCTCGACTGTCCCAAAGGTGGTGACGTCTGCTGGGACTTCCCCAGAGCCAGTGGCGTCTGCGTTGGCTCCCCCAGAGGGCTGTCCCTGACTCCTTAGAGTTCCCCGTTACGGCCAGTAGGACCATCCCTGATTTCTCAGAGTTCCCCTTCACAGCCAGAAGAGCCATTCCTGACACCGGAAAGTTTACCCGCATGGCCAGAAGGGCCATCTCTGACTCCTCAGAGTTCCCTCATCATGGCCAGGAGGGTCCATCCCTGAGTCCTCAGATTTCTCTATGATGAACAGGTGGACCGTCCCTGACTCCTTAGAGTTCCCCTTCACGGTCAGAAGGGCCATTCCTGACTCCTCAAAGTTGACCCTCATGGGCAGTAGGGACGTCTCTGACTCCTCCAACTGCCCCTTTACTGCCAGGTGGACCTTTCCTTGAGTTACCTGCCCACTCTGTCATGGCTAGGAGTGCCATTGCTGAACTCCCTTTGTTACCTTCCCATTCTATTATGACCACAGAGGCCATCTACTGTATGTCTGGTCTTTTACAGCCATGGAGGCTGCCCCTGGGTTTGTGTGGTTCCCTGTCTCTGTTCTGTGGTGGTCTTCCACTCTACCATGATGCCCTACTCTGCCGTGCTGGTCATCTGCTCTGCCGTGGCTTCCGGATCCCCAGCGGTTTTCTGTTCAACCCTGGAGGTCCTCTGCTTAGTTGGCGCAGCCTAGGTCTATTCCTCCTCCGGTGCCCCTTGGTGTTCTCCGACTCACCCATGGGGGTCTTCTGTTTTGCTGTGGTGACCATCTCAGCCAGCTTTGCTGTGGTGGTCTCCTGATCCTCAGTGGTCTTCAGCTCCACCCCTGTTGGTGATCATCTTAAATTAATGAAGAAATGAGAGTTTTGCTTTGTTGAAGCTGCTGCCATCTATGTGATCTCATGGAATGTCTCTACAGAGTACTCAGTATGACATGTTCAACTCTTGTTCTAATTTTTTTCCAAGGCAGATGTGACATCAGTAGCCCGTCTCCTAGATTGTTGCTGAAAGCTTGATCTCCTGATGTGAAAATGCAACCCCTCTCATGTAGAGGAACAGGAGACCCTCTCCAGCCAGCCAACTCCCTGAAAGCATGTACTCCAGCGCCATTTTAGATTGCCAAAGAATTCAGTTGGAATACTAGAGCTAGCTAGTGTTGGCTTAGACAGTGTGTAGAGGGGTTATATTACCCTACAGGAATAAAACGCTTCCCTCTGTTGATGTGAGTCTTGCCAATTACATGTCACTGGTGCTAGCTTTTGCAATTGTTTGGCCTTGAGGAAAGAGATTTAACCCTTCAGCTTTGTTGACCTTTCACCGATAGCTTCCTAGATTGTTCCAAAAGGTATCCCTTAGATTTAGAATGTCTCAGGTGAGGAATGTGTAAAGGAATTGCTTTCGCCCACTAACACGTATTTTATAATCTTGTTTACTTGCTCTTGTTGCATTTCAAAGTTTAGGTTTCAGAGAGTCAGACATGTCGAGAATGTCGATCCAGAGATTCGATTTCGAGTCCAATATTAAGATCCTCAAGTTTCCATGTTGACTTACTCAGTTCACCCTCCCAATTTCTCTTGTTTGCACTCCTTCCCTATTCTATAGTCTGCTTATCTTCTTCCACCATAATTTTTCCATGTTCCATTTCTCCTAGCCCAACCCATCCTCTTTTTAGTGCTGCTTGTATAACCTACTTAGCTGTTCTTTTTTTCATGTTTTCTAATTTATCTGTACTTTTCTGTATCTATAACCTTCAGTCATCAAATGGCAGGTGTGACATTCTTAGGAACTTAAGCACCCAAATTGTTCATTCCCAAGGTGCTGATGGGGTGTCCATCTGGAGCAATTAACCCCAGGGAGGGCTGTTCCTGGAATTGTTCTGGTATTTGCCAGAACTTCTGGTATTATTTTGGATGAAAACATCCTCTAGATTCCAAAATGATAACTGACATTATAACTTGCACACTTTCAGCTGAGTGAAGACTGCTCATGTGTGTGATAATGAGAGCAGCATTGCTCACAGACATTCCTTGCTCCTCTTTTTCAGGTGTTGTTTTCTGTCTGCAGCTGAGCTAAATATACCCAGCAGGGTGAAAGACACCCTGTGGTGCCCAATGTTGAGGACTTCTTATCATTGCAGGGTTTGGGTTACATTACATTCTTCAGTACTTGATGGGCAAAAGTTTGCTTAGAGCAGATATTGTTAAACTGGGTCCGGGGACCTTTAAAGGGGCTGCAATGGGATGCTCAGGGGTGCACACATATTATTGATATTATAACTTTCTCCTCAATCACAAATATTTTACTCTATTTACAGCCCTATTAGTATCTTTTTAGTTATCTTTTTTAGTAATGTTTATACAAAAGAGAGTAAAAAAAGATGTCAGCTGTCATCTTAATATGAAGAAAATTTTCTATATATATTTTAATAGTTAATCATTCTTATTTTTCTTATAATTGACTATATTTGGCTTATATTACTTTAACTTAATTTAATTATTTATAGTTATTTAATTTGGTGTCCTTATATATTACACTTATTGTTTTTCTCAAAAAATATACGTGTATCTTTGTATATGAACATGTACAGTAGCTGTATCTGCTTTTATATATTAGGTTCAAATTTCACAAAAAAAAAAAATAAAATAAACTAAACAGCTCAAACCAGCCTATAATCTTTTAGAAGGCTAGGATATTTTTCAAAATTGGCATGTCTATCATCGGTCAGATTCATGTAAATAAAGCATCCATGGCTTTTATTAAAATCCATTTTGCGTGATGAAATGAGAAGTTGAAGGTTGTTTTCAGTCTTACTCTGGGTGTGTGCTGCCCTCTTACCTTACATGTTCTCTTTAAGACAGTTTGTGCTTTCAGGAGGAAGTTTTAATTCATTTGGAACAGAATTCACACATTGTCACACCGCATATGCTTATAACCTAACTAACCTTCCACATCACAGTTGCCAACCAATCACTCTTTAGCAGCTGTGGAAAATATGTCTGCCATTTCCCGTGCAACATCCCTGTGTTATTGTTTGGATTTTTACTACGAGCGGAACATTAGAATGCATTGTGTTGTGCTAGCACGGGAATTAGTACACGTATTAGTACTTCAGGTGTGCTTTTGGGTGTGTGTGAAAGAGAGCAATAGAGAGGGCCTGTTTTTTGAGTGCTAAAGCTGTTAAGCTTATTATGTAACAGCCAAGTGAGGTCATTTAAGATGGGATCTTACAGAGGCAGGTGAATGACTATCAGGTGTTCAGAGAGAAGAGGATGCATAATATTTTACGTTTACATTTAGTCATTTAGCAGATGCTTTTATCCAAAGCGACTTACAAATGAAGATAATAGATATAATATTATTAGTAATATATATTACTGGGATTGTAACAGTTTTAATGCTCAGAAGTTGCTCTTTAAGAGCAAAAGATTTCTCTGTTTCAACTTATTCTCAAATGTTTATACTGTTATTCACTAAAAATAAGCATACAAAAATGAGGCAATAAAATGAATATGGATAGCATAATCCAGATTTCTTTTTCTTTTCTTTCTGTACTGAAAAAAAAATGTTACAGCTAGTTATATTTGGATTTTACAGGACAAATTTTCTTTTGTATTTGCTTGTTACACAAACACATTAAAAAGCTTCAGTTGTGGTTACCAGAACTGTACGGTAAAAAATACAGTAGCAACTTGGTTTTAAATTTGCAGTAAAAAAGTAATATATAGAAGGTGCACACAAATACAAAACACCATCAAGGTACATACAACCATAAGGTACATAACTTATAACAAAAAATAAGTGTCACACAGGGGATTATGGGAATGTCAATTTACTGTTTTTTCACTGTAAATTATAAAATGACTTCCAAAAAAATGGTACATTTATTTTACTATAAAATTATATGAAAGTTTTTATGGTATAGAAACTTATTGTTAACCAAATAACATTTTTTTACTGTGTTTTACTGTTAAAAGTATGATAGCAGACAAATACAAGGACTGAAGAAAGAGGTGCAGTTTTTTTTTGTCTATTATTCAGAATAATTCAGATATCTCAGCTCTGGACAGACAGAAAGAAAAGAAAAACCATGGGAGAGAAGGAAATTCCACAGTTATCATTTACCTCAGAGGAGGTGGAAAATGGATTGGCCCTGAGAATGATGTCATCGGAGTGTATCTGTGTGTATTATGTTCCTGATGTGGTTCCTGTTTTAATGGAAAAAGGACTGTGAGAAAAGGAAAGAGAGAGTGGGGAGAGATGGAGGGAGTCGATGAGGGAGAGGGGAAAATTAGAAGAAGGTTGCGTTTCATTTTGTTTTGTCTTGTCCACTCATGCACTTGCCTGGTCTCCAGTCTCCATGTGCCTGAATGATGTAATGGTGTGCTGATTAGAAACACAACAATTACTCTGCTCACATAAACAAATGGACACACACCCAAACGCATGATTTGCTAGTCATTATGTCATTATGGGTAATATGCATATTTATTCCTCAAACCAGTGTTAATTTTGACAGCAAATTTTGATTCAGTTTTAGTCATTTTGACTTTAGTCATAGACTTTTGACTGAATCTCTTCCCAGATTGTCCTTCCCAAACATTTTCGTCTTGTTTTTATTCGTTAACGAAAGTGTCAGTAGATTTTCGTTATAGTTTTTGTCATTCAAAACGAGCATTTATTTCATTATCGTCTCATTTTTGTTAGTGAAAAAATGTCATTGATGAAAATTATGACGAAAATTATTCATCAGTGAAATTAACACTGCCACAACATTGCCCTTTAAGCAATTCTAAAGATTTCATTGGTAATGTTTGTCACAGTCAGATCTATACATGACATTTATGAGCTGTGAATCCATGAAGTCTGTATATTAGATTATATATCCATTAATATTGTATATTAGATATTTGTTTATTAGAGGACTGACCATTAGTGACAGTAAATGGAAACACCAACAGGTTTCTGCTCTATATATCCTCACCTGAATGAACTTTTAAGGTTTTGCGCACATTCAAGTGACTACTTTGAATGATAGATAGCATTCTGTAAATGTTATGTTATCGTTAAAGATTAACACGTTGTAGCTTTAACTGTCTCTCTCTTTTTTTCTGCAGTTTGTGGATGTGACTTGGCTCAGGGAGGCTTTTTTGTGCGTCAGGGCGAGTATATTTGCACTCTGGATTATCAGCGACTCTATGGCACTCGCTGCTTCAGTTGTGAACAGTTCATTGAAGGGGAAGTTGTGTCCGCCCTGGGCAAGACATACCATCCACGCTGCTTTGTCTGTGCCATCTGCAAGTAAGACATACATGCAAACACACTAACATACATTCACTTTGGTACTTTTAACAGTTTCAGCTTTATGTTTTCAGTTGAACATTTTCATTTGGATAAAGAACAACAGCAGTAACCAAACTTTAAAATGTTAATCACATATTACATTCAATATCAATGTTATCAGTAATAGTAATTTACACTTTTGGGGCCAGTTTTTCTAAACAGGGCAAATTAGCATGAGAGCGCAATTCCAAAACAGCGCCGATGGGTGTGGAAATTTCTGCATATTGACATATCGACCAACGCAATATACCAAGCTCAGCGCAAATTAGAGTAGTCGCAAATAAAGAATAAAGACAGCCATGTGTGTTGAAAAGAACCAGAAGCCAAAAAATGAAGGGTTGCAACAAGTTTTGATAGACCTGGTATCGACTCCTAGTTGAGGGTTCCAAGTCATCTTTTATTTCCTGAAGCAAATAAAAATTATATGGCTTGGCAAACGATATGTTCGGATAATGTGTTCTTCTGGCATTCCAAATAAATTAATACATGTGGAAAAAATCCTCTCCCTTCTACCACGTGCTCTCTGTTCTCTGCGGTGCCTCCTCCTAGCAACAATAATTGCAGCCATTTCAAGTGCAAAATAGTTTAAGACATGCATTTTTTGGGCGTTAAATAATGGTGCAAATACCAGTAATTTGACAAGTGCAAACGTTAGTAAATCTCGTTGCATGATTCATTTGAATACTCTTCTCCCATAAATTTTGTGTCTGAAAGGGAAACTCCTACAAATGCATATTCAATAAGGTCAGGCACAAAAAAAAACTGTCCACACCTTTTCAGCGCTAATTCTTCATTGCGTGTCTTTAGTAAATCCTAACAGTACTATTTTAACGCCAAAAGATGGTTTGCGCTGGCGCAAGCTGTTAGTAAATCTGGCCCTTAATGTATTATTAATAATAAATATAATTTTATTTATAATTCATTTTCTTCTTTTTCAGACAGTGTTTGTTTTTTATTACTTTGAGTGAAATTTGAGTTTTCTATGAATTATATTATGTAATTACTGTGGACAAAAATTACTCGCACATTGCTTGTAGAAATTTACAAAATGTACATATTTGCTTTCACAAATGTGCATATTTATATTATTATTATTAAATTATTTTTATTATGAAAAGTTATAATATAATATAATATTATAAAAGTTTGTTTATTATTAGAAATACAAAACTCATATGATTTTCTACATGCAAGGTATGAATTTTTCATACCTTTACACATGAAAAAAAAGAAAAGAATAGGCTGTGTAATGTCCAAGACTGCTGTTGTATTGGCAAGTGAAAAAAAGTAGTACGCTTTTAAATGACAAATGCTGTGTGAAATGCATCTTTATTAAATTCAGCACTTCCTGCTTGCAGGGTTTTGCCCTGGATGCACAAATTGCATTTGTATCTCATGGAGATTCAAGCTAAATGTATTATGTTTCCATATGTGCATTCATGCTAGTTCATGTAGCCATCATTTGTGGTGCTTTATTTCGAAATGTTCTGCCACTGACTGCATGTGTGAGTGATTTTTATGGGAAGGCAGTCTTGTTACTCAGGGAGGGGAAGGAAAGGGGACCTGTCAGCTTTCAGTAAGAATGTTAAGTGTATGCTCCGCTCCCAGGCCACTTATTTCCAGAGTGGTGTAGGGTGTCCCTCAGTCTCTGAATGGATGTTGTGTATGTGCATGTGACATGTGGCTCAGAACGTGGCCCTCCTACATTTCCATAGCGATGCCCATGTTTCTGTGGACACGGTGTACCCAATTGGTATCTTGGGTGTTACTGGATCTTAAATCACCTTGTAAATATCTCATTTGTAGTTACTCTGGATGACTCTATCCAACCTATTCCAACACGTTGTGTTTTTACGTTTGCCAGTAAGAAATTATTGTTACTGCTATTATTATAACTTTAAAGGTGGGCTAGTAGGTGTGAACAGAGGCCTACAGAACTAAATAATGACATTTTTACAAACTAAACTGGGCCAACAGCCACAGGAACAGAGTATTCATTGTTATACTTAGAGAAACAGACAAGCAGCATCCATCACAGAGTTTTGGATAGCATAGACTGGCTCATTAGTTTTAAATTCAGTGTCAGGCAATGGTGTGTTAATTGGATTTGAACTTTCACTCTTCCACTGGGTGATGAGAGCATGAGCTGATGATCAACATACTGTGATATCATCAGCTCTCGTACTGAACTATCAGCCAAAGAGATGATTGGACATGTGCCATCAAGCCTGCCTTATGATGGCCTGCTTCAACTAAGAGGTCTTATTCCTGCCATATTCATTGTGCTGTAGCACCAGAAAATTATTTCATGTAATAATATAAGATTCACATTAAACTTCTGTGGAATGCAAAAGCTGATGTGAGGCAGAATATTCAAGATTTTTATTTTCAAACACTGTAAAACCAGTGAAATTTATTAATACTAAGACTATGAGCCAGATTTATTAAACAGGGCAAATTAGTGTTATAGCGGAATTCCGTAAAAGCGCTGATGGGAGGGGAAAATTCTGCGTGTGATTTACTGACAATCCGCACATTAAAGAACACAGACACAGCCAGATAATTTCCATAATGACCAGCGCAATCTACCAAGAGCAGCGCAAATTACCACCTGCTTTTTTTGGGTGTTAAATAATGGTGCAAATACCTGTAATTTGATGAGTGCAAACGTTAGTAAATCGTGTTGCGATTCATTTTAATACTCTCCTCCCATAAATTTTGTGTCTGAAAGGGAAACTCCTACATGCATATTCAATAAGGTCAGGTGCAAAAATAACTGTGTCCACGCCTTTTCAGCACTAATTCTTCAGTGTGCGTCTTTAGTAAATTCTGACAGTACTATTTTAACGCCAAAAGACGGTTTGCGCTGGCGCAAGCTGTTAGTAAATCTGGCCCTGTATTTGTTGGATGTTGCTTTATTTGAAAAGTAATAAAAATGTTTGTTAATTTGATTTTTGAATTTTTTTTTAAATTTAATTTGGTTAAGTTTAATCTACACTATATATTTAAATAGATTTGGTTTAATGCATTTGGTTTTAAACAGAGGGGGCTGTCAAGCTCTAAAAATGAAAAAAATTAAAAATTAAAAAAGCATAAAAAAGTTATATTTGCTATATGCAATGCTATATTTGATGCTGTAAGTATTTTGATTGATTTTTTGTGTGAAGGACTGACTGAAATTGAAGTAATTATTTGTTAAAACCCTGTCCACAGCTCTGAAACCTCATTTACATTTATGTTTAATATAATATTGCATGCAGAAATTGTTACAGCAGGTCTGACATCAGTGATGCCAAATAACATTAGTTGTTATGTATGTCATAACTGGTTTTGATGTGGCAGTTTGAATATGCAAATATCCAAATAAGTATGAATACTAAGGAGGAGCTGAAGTTATACAGTAAATAGCAGCTTTGGTCTGGTACAGCTTTAGTTTTACTTACGTTTTAGTTTACTTACATGGTGCTTTTTTTTGTCATTTTTGGAGATTGACAGCATCTGTCCTCATTGCTTTTAAATGTATGCTAAATGTCTCTTTTTGTAAATGTCTCTTTTTTTTAGTTCATGTAAATGGAATTTTGGGTGCACTGTGCCTTTTAGAATGCTTCTGCTTATCCTGAGTTATTTGATTGAGTTTAAAAAATTTACAAAGCAGTAATCTTCTTACAATGTTTGTCAATTGTTTAGTTTTGTCACCCTTTTGTGAGTTTTTCATAATATAGTGCCTCAGCATCTGATCCTAATTGAAAAATGGTTTGAGAAACTAGTTTAAAGTTCATCCTCATGTGAAAGTGACTTTATAACTTTGGTGAAAGATGAGGTGACTGTGTGTGTGTTTATTTCTGGTAGGCAGCCGTTTCCAGCTGGGGGCCGCGTGACGTTTAATGGGAAGGAGTGCATTTGTGAGAAATGCACTCAGCATGTGCCAGTCAACAGCATGGCACCCCCACAGGCTGTGCACAGTGAGTACTCTGTGTTTCTGCATTGCAATCTATTCCATTCTATGTTAGTCTCTTTCTCTTACACACACACTCACTCATTCATTTCCTAAATGTCTGCAATGACAGCTTTCCCTTCCATTTAATTAGTAATACACTACACTTTTGTCTCACTCTCTGTGCAGATTGCTGTGGCTGTGGAAAGGAGTTTAAAAATGAGCAGTCTCTGGTGGCGTTGGACAAGCACTGGCACCTTGGCTGCTTCAAGTGCAAAGTGTGCAATAAAGTGCTCAATGCCGAATATATCAGCAAGTTAGTCCCACTCTTATGTGAATGTGTAGATGGGTGCTTGTGTGTGCTTTATTGATTGCAGTAATGTGATATGCTGATCTGCAAGCCTGCTGAACCCTCTGGAATGACTTAACGTTATTGATGTGCTGTAATATGAAAGAATAGGGGATTCTCAAGGCCAGAGAGCAAACAGAGATCTGTCACCATCCTTAAATTCAAGTGAAATATATCTTCTGTAATGTGTGTTGATGTTCTGCAGGGACGGGATCCCCTACTGTGAGGCAGACTACCATGCCATGTTTGGCATCCAGTGTGAAACCTGCAAGAAATACATCACTGGAAAAGTGCTTGAGGTTTGAAGAAATCTCTTCTATTTGTCAGGTGTCTGATGTAATGAATGGATTCATTAATAGATGGAAGTAGATGAATGGATGGCTTAATCATATTGTTAACATTGCCTAAAGTCCACATGAAATTAAAAAAAAAGTTGAAGATTGAAATTTAAAGTTGAAGATTAAAATTTATATTGTTAACATTGCCTAAAGTCCACATGAAAAAAAAAAAGTTGAAGATTGAAATTTAAAGTTTCGGCCAGTGTTATTTATATACTATTTTAGTATTCATTAATATTTTAAATTAGCTTTTATTATTAGATTTTGTTAGATGTTTTAGTTTATTAATTTTCATTTAGGTTTTAGTAATTTTGTTATGTTTTTTGTCATTTTTATTAGTTTAAAAAATATATTTCTGTTTAGCTGTAGTTTATTTTTATTTAAATTTTAGTTTTTGTGATTTTAGTACTTCAGCCTAAACTTATTTATTTCAGGTAGTTTACAAGGCAGCCCAAGTGAAAAATAATTATACTAAAATGTGTTTGAAATACATTTATTTCATGCTAAGTATACTACAAATACATTTACGTATTTATGTACTTAATAAAAATACCCTGCAATTTTACTTTTGGTATACTAAACTGGTATACTAAACAACTAAAGATATACTCAAGTATATTTAATTGCGCTAAAGTGGAACTATTGCAAGTATACTTTAGGTACACTTTTAGTATCTTGCATTTAAAGACCGATATTATTCAAAGATCACAATCCTCAATCCCCTATAGACTTTAGTTACATGACAGCCATGAATGAGGTAGAGGGACATTCTCATTCTAGAGAACATTTGATTGGACAAAAATCTGCAGTGCAAGATGAGTCATCATTATTTTTGATCCATTTTCCTAGAAGAAACAAACTTCAAATTGAACTTGTGCATTTCTGCTAAAAATGAATTCTTTCAACTTTTACAAGTGCACCAGCATAAAACCCATATAGTCTCAAAGTGAACAGACATAGAAATAAAGCCACAAAACTGACCACTTTACATGATGTAATCAATTCCCAATGGATAAAATTAAGTCCTGCTTTTCTCATTGAATATTCCTTTTTCACTCTGAAATATGTCACATTACTGAGTAAAATGGGTTGTTAATGCCATTTCATGTTGACTTTTAGCAAGACTTGGTTGTGTTTTATCATATCTTTGCTTTGTGTGTGTGAAAGGCTTTTATTCTCATCTGAGAGCTTCAGGCTGGTATTCTGTAATTGCAATGGTCATGTTAGAGAGGGCAGAAGCTGAGTGGGTGCTTACAAAGACAATCTCGGACAGTCATTTCACAACCCATCTGAAGCCTAATTACAGTATAAAATAATGTATCTCATATTGTGTCTCCCTCTACTTTTTCTGTTTTGTTCACTCTCTTTTGTTCTTACATGCAAACTTCTCCTCATTTTTCTTTAAACAGCTATTTTGTTACACCCTAACAAGCACCCTATTGATGTAGTTGTTCTTTGTATCTGCTAAGTTTCCTGTTGGTGGTCTAATATGAGTAAATGTTGCTTGTAAAAATACTTGTGTGCATTTCATATGTCACATATACATAAAGAGCTACAGCTTTGTGTACTTTAAAGCTCTATAAATAAGTGTATCTGTGTGTGTCAGGAGTGGGACACCGTTGCTATAGTGAATATCCCATTGGCACTGCCACTTGCTCTCAGTAACCCAAAATTAGATTGAGTCACTGTGTGACATCATGGTTTAGGATGGTAGTTTTAACTACACAATTTATATGCCAAGTGCTTTGGAGCAGATTTAAAATAAATGAAGTCATGCAAAACAATATCTTGGCATATTTTTTTGCCCTCGGCAACATTTTTTACATGAACTGAAGGCTAGTTGATACAGGTATCCTTATGTTAGCAAGAATAATTAGCCCACCTTTCAGGAGTAATGCCAGTTCACAAGCCTAGACAGCGTTGGGTATTGAGGTAATCAAAGGTAAAGGATTTTATTATGTATTTGAGGGGATTTTTAAACAGTTTGTGCAAATGTTGTTGTTGTACAGTATGTAACAGAAAGAGAGTATAAACAGAGCATGATTTTCAGGTCCTATTTACTCTGCAGCATTGATTGGGAATCGTATCTGAGCCTGAAATGTCATGACATTTTGAGTGGCAAGACTGTAACTGTGTTCAAAGTGAATGGAGAAAGAGGGGGATGAGTAGATTTTTCCAGTGCATGTTTTGATACATGAGAAATTAAATCTACAGCTGTGCTGAAGGAGTGTGACACAGCATGCTGAAAATTTCCGATCATAGATGAGTCCTTTAGGACTTAATGAAGGTTGATGAAAAATGGATGACAGGAATCTAATTAATGACAGGAAAATATAAAGGATTGATTTTACTAATCTGTACTCTCTCAGGGTGGACAGAACACTCTAGAACTATTTACCTCATAAACTAAAACTAAACTGGAAAAGACTTACGGAAAATACTTTATGCAAAATTACAGCCTGACAGAGCTCTTAAGAAACACTAGGGGCCAGTTTTACTATCAGCTTGTGCCAGCGCAAACCGTCTTTTGGCGTTAAAATAGTACTGTCAGGATTTACTAAAGACACGCAGTGACAAATTAGCGCTGAAAAGGCGCGGACACAGTTATTTTTGCGCCTGACCTTATTGAATATGCATTTGTAGGAGTTTCCCTTTCAGACACAAAATTTATGGGAGGAGAGTTTTCAAATGAATCACGCAACGAGATTTACTAACATTTGCCCTCGTCAAATTACTAGTATTTGCGCCATTATTTAACAGCCAAAAAAAGCATGTCTTAAACTATTTTGAGTTTGAAATGGCTGCAATTATTGTTGTTAGGAGAGGCACAGAAGAGAAGCGCGAGCGCGTGCTAGAAGGGAGAGGATTTTTTCCACACGTATTAATTTATTTGGAATGCAAGAAGAGCACGAAAATATTGTTTGCCAAGCCATGTTATTTTTAATTTACTTCAGGAAATAAAAGACGACTTGGAACCCTCAACTAGGAGTCACGCAGTACCAGGTCTATCAAAACCTCCGCTTCTTTTCAATGAACTGTGGCTTCTTTATTTCTTTATTCTTTATTTGCTACTACGCTAATTTGTGCTGTGCTTGGTATAATGTGTTGGTCGATATATAAATGAAATGTTGCGTCTGTGTTCTTTAATTTGCGTGTTGTTAGTAAATCACTCGCAGAAATTTCCACTCCCATCAGCGCTGTTTTGGAATTGCGCTCTCGTGCTAATTTGCCCTGTTTAGTAAAACTGGCCCTAAAAGGAATAATAACAGATTAATTAATACAAAGCTAGAGAGAATAAAATAGAGAAGGACAAGACAACCATGCAAAAGTTTGGGATCAGTAAGATTTTTTTTTTTTTGAAAGAAATTGATACTTTTACTCAGCAAGGACACATTAAATTGATCTAAAGTTCACAGAAAAGACATTTGATTAAAACATGATTTGCATAAAAAAATGCTGTTCTATTGAAATTTCTATTTAAAAAAATCCTTAAAAATATATCACGGTTTCCACAAAAATATTAAACAGCACTGCTGTTTTCAATAGGAAATATTTCCTGAGAACCAAATCAACATATTAGAATGATTTCTCAAGGATCATGCGACACTAAAGACTGGAATTTTGTATTTACAGGAATGAAGTGCATTTTAAAATATATTAACATAGAAAAAAAGTGTAATAATATTTCACAATATTACTGTTTTTACAGTATTTACTCTATTGATCAAATAAATGCAGCCTTGGTAAGCATATGAGACTTTCAAAAACAGTCTTGGGGTTGGTAAAAAAAATCTTACCAGACTTTTGAATGGTAGAATGGTAGTGTATATAAAATTTTTCCAATAATATTTATTTATGGCATGTTATCTGTCACTTTGTCTCTCTCAAATGCTCATTTATTATGATGAGTCAGTCTCACAATGAATTGTTTGGGTAAAATTTCACCTCAAGGTCAAAAGAGGTGATTATGCATATTTTTTTGTTATTATAATAGTAAGTACATGTAACATGTATAACAACGACACCTTAAAATAAAGTGTTACCTTATTTTCATGAAAACACCATAATAAAACCAGTACAAATTTAGTATGATAAATACTATCATGATATATATTTACATTTGCATTTACAAATGCACTTCAAAAAGTTTTTTTCAGCACAGTACAATAAACCTACTGAAGCGAATCCACTCTAGCAACACAGAAAGCCATTTGCGCATAGTGGTCTGGTAGAAGTTTTAAAATGAAATTGATGTGGCCATCAGAAGTGAAGTGTGGAAGCTTTCTGTCTGTGGTCCCTCTACTGTTCAGACACACTTACTGCAGACAGTGTCCCCCTGCCTACCGCTATCACAATATCATTTGAACTTCAAATAATGTGAATTATTTGGGGAATAAATCAATTAATTACATTATCAAGAGGATTAAGATAAATGTAGTCTTAATAATCCCCCTATATGTGTATATACAGAAAATATTCATTGAGAGATTTCTGCAGTGAAGCTGAATGACTGATATATGCTCTGTTTTGTGTTTATCTGCAGGCTGGAGAAAAACACTATCATCCCACATGTGCCAGATGTGCACGTTGTGAGCAGATGTTTGGAGAGGGGGAGGAGATGTACCTGCAAGGTAATTTAAACATCATCAAATATACATGATTTGATTCAGATACTGAAATATGCTGTTGTTTTATTAAAACAAATAATTCAATACAATGAATATTGCTTCTATTTTATTTGTAAATTATTTTAGTGTGACAATTAATGTGTCAGCCTTTTATAAATGATTTGTTGATTTGTTGCTAACTGCGATAAGCAGCTGTTCAGGTTGAGGAGATGAATTTAATTTGATGTTTTTTGTGAGAATGCTGCAGGAAGCATTTTCCTCTGCAAAGTTCTCTATTTTTTGAGCATGAAACCAGACAGACAGGCACAGACAAAGCTAAGGACTACCAACAAGGATTTTTGAATCATTTGTATATATGTATTCATGTACTTGGAGTTTTATGCTTAAGAAAACACATCTGTACTGACAAAAACAAGAATGGGTAGTTTGTTTTGTATTTTAAACCGCAATAGACAGTCATATGAAGGTAGACCAGCTCAAACCAGTCACATCCAAAACCTGAATACATTCCATAGTTGATGTGTCTTAAATTATAAAGAAGAAAATACACATTTGACATCATAAGATAAATGTGGTTTTATTTATTCTCGTGTCCCACCTCAAACGTTGCAATACTTCAGTATCTCGTTGAACCCTGCACAGTGATTTTCAACAGAAACTCACTGCACTGCAGTTTGTCAAAGGAGATTTATAGTCAGATGTGCTTTTAGAAAGCAGAATCAGTTAGAAGCTTTTTTTCAATCTGGCTAAAAAAAAATGAAAGACTGCTGACTCATTCAAAGGGTGAATGATTGTGTTACTTAGTTTATGAATGCCAGTTGATATGGTGGTATATATGAACATGTTTACTCCTCAGAGAGATAAGTTATGTGAAATATGCTAGTTAAGTTAAAAACTGAAGTAGTTTAATGATAGAGTGGGCCTTAAAAAGTATTTAAGCTTCACTTAAAAAAATCTACACTACAGTTAATTTTTTAAATGTTTTTGAAGTGTCACCAAGGTTGCATTTATTTGATAAAAATACAGGTTAAAAAGTGAAAAATATTAAAGTTTTAAAATGTTTTCTATTTTAATATATTTTATAATGTATTAAATTATTCCTGTGATGGCAAAGCTCCATTTTAGCAGCCTGCAGTGTCACATGATTATTCAGAAATCATTCTAATATGCTGATTTGGTGCTCAAGTAACATTTCTTGTTATTATTAATGTTGAAAATGGTGGAAACTGTAATACATTTTTCTATGGATTTTTTTTTTTTTGAAGAAGAAGAAGAATAGAATATTCCAAAAGAACAGCATCTGAAAAAACTTCAGTATAAAGCATCCTTACTGAATAAAAGTATTCATTTCTTTTAATAATGAATCATATTGACTCTAAGCTTTTGATCTACCTGATATCAAAACATACTTTTTGAGCAAAAGGTTGCAATTAATGTTAACGTTATAATTATTGTGATGTACTTTAACTGTGAATATTGTGCTGTGTGAACTTGAAGGAAACTGACCTCATAAATCCATTAATAATTACACCAGTTAGTTCAAATTGAGCCATTTGAGTGTCAAATGCTTCTTAGAGCTACCATATTTTTTAACATGGACTTGCGAGTTATTTTTGGCTTTCTCTTTCACAGGTTCTTGCATCTGGCATCCTCCTTGCAGACACGCAGCGCGTATGGAGGAGAAGAGTAAGGTAAATCTAAGCAAACTGTAACTGAAGAATCTGCATCTAATGTACCAGCAATTTAATATGACCAGTAACTAAATGATCTGAAACACCGTCATTCACTTGTTATAAATTAGACTTATTATATATTGCACCTTACTAAAAAAACACAACTTTAGCCCACCGAAAATGGGTTGACAGTATTTCAAATACATTTTACTTGAGAAAAATGATGGAATAGTTGGTCATGGCAGCTGTTATTCACGAAGTAATGGAGAAAAGTGTTGTAATTGGGCAAGTGTTCAGATGCATGTTGTTGTCGAGTGTACTTTTGGCTTTTACAGAGCTGATTAAGGTTCACGGTGGATCACGGTGGTGGAGTGATGTTGTACAGTCCCAGTAAAATATGCAAGATCTTGGTAGTCTGGTGTGTCTAGCTCATAGAACCATCCTGCAAGTTGTAGAATTTCTCTATGCAAATTTTGCATGGTTATGCTGTTAACAGATTTGCAAAATTTCTTAAGTGAATCAGGCACTAAAACGACGCAGACAGCATGTGCAAATAAACACTGCTATCAGCAGATCCACTTGCTTTTTATGGACGTGAACATCAGTCAGAATCAGTGACGGACCCTAAAAAGACAGTCAGCAGAGGTGTGGGATTTAAATTTTATCCTTAAGATGTTACAAATTGAAAATGAGCTCTGGTTTAGGTAGCTGACATGCTCTGAAATATATTCCGCAAAATCACTTAACAGGAAATCCAACTAGTTAAACAAAGGTGATATGCAGTATGTGGAAGCGCTTCACTGTAACAACCCTTTCCATGCAGAAACAGGTGCGGATTCAGCTCAGTGATCTCCATTCCAATGTACCTGAGCAGGTTTGTGACATGCGGCCCTCTCCCCTCTGCATGGGCTTACTTCCCAACCTGCTTTTAGTTTTAATAGAATGCTCACTAAAGTCCAAAATGGGGCTGTCAGGCTACCGTAGGCTACCACCACTCCCACCCAGTAGAAATCAGGAACCAAAGAACAGGTTTTAACTTCGTTTGGATGAGTACTTTAAAGTGAGTTTGTGGCTATAGAGAAGACACTGTGAATCAACTCTGAATGCATTACTAATAAATAAAATTACAAATAAATCTTTAATATTATTGTAATTTTTTTTTTAATGATTGCTTATTGTTTGTTGATTCTTAAAAATGACAGACCATTTTCCCTTAAGTATGCAATTTACAGTAATCTACCATTTGTCCTATATGCCTGAAACAAAACAAAACAAAACATTTTCTCAATAAGAATTTTTGTCTTGTTGTACATTTACACAATATTTACACACAAGTGTAAGATTCATTGACTTGAGAAGCAAAATTGCATAAGATAATAAGCCTTTTTAGAGAGTTTTTCTTATATATCTTACTTTACAATATATATTAATAAATCTAACCAAACTTTTATAGGTTTATTGAGGTTAAAAAACCTATTTGCTGTAGCATGTACTTTTTCTGAAAAAGAAGACAAAATACATATTATTTTTCTTTTTTATTGCGTTGTACTGTATAACAGAAAAAGTACTGTTCTGTTCTAGCGGCAAAACCTTTTCTACATTTCTGTTGATTCTTTCATAACCTGTGTGAAAACTGATAAACTGTTGTTACTGCCACACATTTAAGACATAACACGAATGTTACTTCGTACAGGGTTTAAACTGAGTCAACAAAATGCCTTAGAACTTTACCAAGTTGTTCTACTGCCATTTTGTTTCCAGTTCGTTTTATGGTTTAGTGTCTTTATTTTTCTCACATTGTTTTTGTTTCCAGGTGACGAGAACCTCCTCTGAGAGCATCACCTCTGCTCCTGCCTCCAGTGCATCAGGCTCCCCTAGCAGAGTTATCTATGTAAGTACATTTGAAAATGATTCCTTGCTTTATTACTTTTCATTTGTTCAAGATCACCACCAGTGGGCAGCAACACACAAGCCTACGAATAACTATATGTGTAGAGAGAGTTATAAAGCCATAATGCTGCTCTTTCTTAAGGCAAAGCTGGGTGATGAACTTCTGGACTACAAGGACCTGGCTGCTCTTCCTAAAATCAAAGCGATCTACAACATTGACAGACCTGACATGCTCTCATACTCACCCTATGTGAGCTACCCTGTGGAGGACAGGACTTTTGGAGAGGTACAAATACACACCCTGATACAGGCTTACACGAGGGAATAACATATATTCTGATTTTTGACAGTTTTTTTGTCTTTATAGGTGACTTAAAAGCAAAAAGATTGCATAATTACTCACAACAACTACAGCATTCATTTGTTACATTAGTGCCATTTTAAAATGTAATCATCTTTACTCATCATCCAGCTTCATTGCAACATGGCTTGGCCAAAAATCATAGTTTTACTAATTCATTGAAGTGTTACAGTAGTTTCAGTCATGTAACTTAGGGGGAAATCTCATTTATTTTTCATGAACATATCTATCATTGCATTCAAGTCCATTTTACTCATTTGCTTTCTTTGTTTACAGTCACCCCAGCAACTCACCCCTACTCCAACTGAGGTATAGTAGAGTTAACGTGAAGAAACAGGACCTGTTATTGTTCCAGTGGGAATTGTTCACTAATCATGCCGTACAAAATATATATGTGCATATCTAATTTTTATGCAGAATCTGGCCAGATTGTTACTTGAACTTATTTCGTGATGTGAAAATATCACACACAGTTTTTCCACATAAATATGTGCACGATTAGTGAATGAGACCTTGTGTTTCCTCATATTTTGTGAACAGTTGTTTGTAAAGTAGAACAGTTGTGGTTTGGTGACATGAACAGTATTGTGTGTTTTTCACCATCTTCAGTTTGAAAACTCTGTGGTGTAATCACTCAATGATCAGCCTATTACTGTTTGGGACTGATTATTGTGTATTGGTCACATCTGTGTTTCTTTTCCAGCTTTATAGTCTTTTCCTGTGTGTCCCAGTGCCAAAGTGATTACCGTTTAACATTGTTAATTGTCTCACGCTTTCAGTTTCATGCTGAAATACTGTCTGTTTGATTCTAGGGAGATGGGGAAAAGTCTCCCCGGCAGAGGAGGCCCTCCAGCCCCAGCTCCAACAGCTCTTTAGGGGGTTATGGCCGCTATACGCCTTCCCGCTCACCTCAGACCTACAGCAGACCAGGTATTCCTCCACATACATGATGATACTTCCATGGACACAAAGTCATTCTTACCTGCACGGTTATTGTGTAACTATCTATGAGTTTTTTCAGTGATTTGGATGTGACAGAGCTTTAAACATTAAGTGTTTTTCCTCCTACACCAGGGGTCGGCAACCTTTTGGCAACCGTGCCATTTTTAATTTTTCTGGTTAACCACTGTGCATTGATGAGTGCTGTAAGACTGCTGATTTGAAGCACTTCATATGAGTGTCTGTAAACTACTTTAATAGTATTTATAGCTCCTAACAGGCTGTGTGACTATGGGAAATTATTACCTCAAAATGTACATTGGTATTTAGTTTTCTCTATTGCTCGCGTGCCAGCGATTATCCCTCTGCGTGCCACTGTTGGCACGCGTGCCATAGGTTGCCGACAACTGTCCTACACCATCACACTTTTAAGGCATCGTAGGTGTTCTCCTGACCACAATCAAAAGCACTTTGTATAAGTAACTTCTGGTTAAAACAACTTGTCTTTTTTTGGCATTTGTAATTTTGCGCTAGCTTCTATACCACAAAAGCTCTTTACACTCAGCACTGCAGTACTGCAAGTATTGATAAATTGCTTATGTTCCTCATTTTTAGGTTGCTTTAGATAAAAGTGTCTATTACATGTGAAGTGTAAATGTTTCAAAACCTCTTACTTAAGTCTGCCTTGTGCAGCTTCTTTTGAAGAAATAGCTTCTTTTGGATTATTCAATGTGAGAAATGTGTATAATGATTTAATAATAATATTTTAATATTATATTTTTATATGTAATATTATTTATATTTATTATTTATATTAGTTAAACATAATTATTATATATTATTATTTGATATATTAAATCACTAATATAATTACTGCTAGAAAGAATCAATATAAAAAGTTAAATTAGTTAATTAAAAGCTGTTTCAGTCCAAATTTGTGCACTATGTATGTGTAATTATTTATTATATGCTATGTATATTTATACACTACCATTCAAAAGTTTGGGGTCAGAAAGATTTTTTAGTACTTTTATTCATCAAGGATAATACATTTATTAAAAGTGAACACAATTAAAAAATTTATCAAAAGTAAACAATTAAAAATGTCACTAAAGATTTCTATTGCAAAGAAATGCTGTTCTTTTAAACTTTCTATTCGTCAAAGATTTTATCATTGAAAATATTAAGAAGCACCACCATGACTGAATGAATCAGAAAAAAAATGTATTAACAAAAACTATTAAGCATCACAACTGTTTTCAGCATTGTTGTATTGAAATCATCTTTTGTACAGCATTCCAAATCACTCACTTAACAGGTTCAGTGCAGGTTGTGAAGACAGTAGGCAGCGAGGCAGTTCACTAAGATGTTGAACAGAGCTAAAGCATTCCATTCTAAAATGACATTTTAAACCACAATAAACTGATTTGATACAGAATTTAATGGAAGTAAAGTAATGGAAAGTAATTCAAGAATCATTTGGTTGCTGATCTCATATTACTGCCATTCTTCCCTGACCGGCCCGGGTCTCCTGCTCAGAGCAATATCTGAGTGTCAAATACACCACTCATCCAGAAAATTCCAACTTGTTGTCTGTTCCAACTTCGGGGAGGAGTAGTGCCCATGGTAGCGCCAGAGGCTCCTCCCCACTGCCTTTGTACAGCGGCAGTGGTAGAAACACACCGCAGGCAGGGAGCGGTGCCGTGGCCCTACCCCTCAACCCCACTACTCTGGCTTTGCTCCAACAGCACAACTACATCCCTTACTTCAGAGGTACCACAGTTCTGCCTGCAGGCTTTTGCCCAGTACAAATCACCACATGCTGCATGTGTGTGAACTTATGGTCTTGGATTTGGTTGTTACAAGTTTCACTTCCCCTGACAATATGAATGAATGAGTTCAATACTAAAAATGCTATTTTAAGAACTTAAGACTAATGTCACAAAGTGCATGATGTTCCTGCTGTTGGAATTGGATTTCAGCACAAATGAACCATTGAACCAAGCTCCATAACTCTTAGTGCTTCATATGGGTTGCATTCACAATGAAGGACTAGCGAATTGCAGACATTAAATTACTAGCATATCCTTCATCCACCTTTCCTGAACAGGAATTGAGACAGGATTCAAACAGGAAGCAAAGTCTGAAAGTAGGCCTAGGACAGCCCTGCACCTCAATTTGCCTTCTCACGGTAAACCCTAAAAACCAGTCTCTCTTTCACTATCTATCACCAGTGTATTACAGTGATGTGAGATTGTAGGTGTACCGCAAGGTTCAGTCCTTGGACCAATCCATTTTTATGCTTGCTGGTATTGTGTTTATACAGAGTTGTTATGTCCAATCATTTTGCATGGAAAACGTGGATATTCATGATATTTGAGCTGAAGCATTAACCTAATGCACAAAGACAAATGCGAACGTTGGTGGCGAGCATCAATATGCATTTACTTGTTGTAATGTGGTTGATGTTGTGCTTCATCTGTTAAGGTGAAATTTTCCGCCATACATCTGATATTCAAAGTGACTGTCTGTATGTTTGTTTTAATGTTGCCATTTACTTGGTGGCTGTCATTTCTCTATTTTCAGCATTTTCAAGTGTTTTATTTGACCTAACATTCATACTCAGACAGGCAGTAGTTTGCAGGTGGAGATCAAAAGTATGAGACCATGTATAGAAATTTAAAATGTATAGGAATTTCAGAACACAGATCGATATCTGAAGTATTTCTTTATTTTACATCATAATATTGTTTAAAAGGTTTTCAAAATTCTAAAACATTTTGTACATTACCTATTTAAAAAAAAAAAAAAATCCCAGATCTCAGGTTTTTGGACCCCACAGTGCATATGCACATTCTATGTATATCTAGAATATATTGAAAAGTATTTATTCATAAAGATAAGATGTCTCTGAAGAGGAGGAAAGTATGATGAAACAGATTTGGGTTTTGTGGTTTCTCTACAAGAAGTAGAGAGAGTGGGAATAAAGTTCGCAGGAGAAGATTAAAGGGGTAAATTGATGAGCTGTAATTTTGGGTCAGTTTGCCAGGCACAGTGGCATAAACTTTGGCCTTGTGCAGTCCCAGGCCAACCCTTTAATGCTGCATGAAAGTACACTGAGGTTGCATTTGGAGTGTGCCGTTTATGATTCACTTAGCTTTCTAATTTACTTCTTATTGGTAAAGTAGCCACACAAGAGGAAAATCGCCTCTTCCTTACAAATGCAAATTCTCAGTGACTGTAGCTGCCTTGATCTTATCATATCGCCCTTGAAGATCGAAATCATTCACAGAATATGTATTAGTGATGAAATAAATGCTGCATTACACCCAGCGGACACGAAAAGGGCGTTGCAATCCATAAAATCATATTTTAATGAGTAATGGGAGCATCGAGACCTTCATACTCCACAGTGTGCTCCAGTGTTGTGATTTGTGTGTTTGGTGTATTTTATGACAATTTCCTGCTCCCCCAGCTCCAGATGTGTGGAAGATTTTCCCCTGATACAGGGTGAATTTTTACTAACAGCACTTTGTGTGTTAAATGGTGTGTGTGCATGTGTCTGAACAGTTGAACAGTTGCAAGTGTGTATGAAAGAGAATAAGAAAAGACAAAGGAGACAGAGAAAGAGATTATTGTCTGTGTATTTTGGCTTTCAACATATGGAAATTACTTTGCATGCATTTAAATAAAAATTTTTAGTGTGTACTTGAAAAAGAGATTCTCTCTCTCTCCTTTACTCTCAGTTTGGTAAAAGATTGTGATTATGAATACTTAATATTTTTTCTTGAGTATGATGATAACATCACAATTCAGCCTGCCAGTGACAGTCATTTCTGTCTATGTCCACTTCATGCTGGCTCCACTAAGTTCAAACAGAGCAATGAAATTTGAGTGTCTGCTGAACAGATGCCATCAGTATAAACACAACATACAAATTTATACTTTTTAGAGCCGGCTGTATTGTGAGGTTTGTTGGAAGATCTAAGACTAAATGAATCATCATTCTGGCAACCCTGTTAACTTTTCTTCTCTTTCCTTTTCATTTTTGTGTCTGCCATGACCTTCACCCCCCGAGGCAGTGAAAGCGGTCGGAGTACCCCCAGTCTCTCCACCTACTCTGATGGCAAATCTCCTTCCTCTACATATGTGGCGGCCCCACGACATTTCCATATCCCAGGTAGGTGCTAAAACTCTTGTTCTTTAGCTAACTATGGAAAACCAGCAGGGTTTTTTTTCTCACAGCTCTGTTCTCACTTCTGTACAATGTTAAATCCTCTTTTTCAACACATATGCCTCTATTTTATGAAAAAATCTGGCAGACTGAATATTTCATATTCATATTCTGCCTTCATATTGCTCTAAAGATCACAGTCATTTTTGTGCATCAATGCATGATTTGCATCAGTTTAATGCATTTATAAGTCATTACTGTAAGCAAAGCCCTATTTTTAGTACGTAAAAGAAAAAGTACATAAAATACTCGTCCCTGGATGTTTAAAATAAATCTAATGATCAGTTTCATGTGTTTTCTGCCCATTATTGTAATGACATCTTGTTTCCAATCCTGGCAGATTCTGAAACAGCTCTTAAAATGTCACACATGTGTTACATTAAATGGATGATTTTTTCTCGAAGTAATGGTTGAGAAGCAGACGTGAGGTTGGGATGACCTAAACAAGCTGCGTTGAGATACATGCTGTGTCAATTATTAAGACATTATGTCATTGCAATTACTCCATTTATCTCTCTGTTTTCCTCTTGGCTTAGTTCATTTTAGGTGGCAGTTCTATCTTCTAAGTTAAGAATGAGATAAAGCTCTCATTATTTATACTGTTATACATAATTCAGACTGCAGAAAATCCATTTTTCAAAGTCAAAGATTTTGTCCAAGGCAAAATGCTTGATCATGCATGCCAATCATGAACATGATGAATGAAATGGACTACAATATCTGGAATCCTTTACTGTGTCATATACTGCATTTTCTGCCCTTTCTTTTGCCCTGATTCCATCCTCTAATAACTCATGCTTCTTTATTCATCTTCTTTCTTATTCTCTTCCTCTCTGTCTTCCATTCTCAGAGACTAAAGTCAAAGATAATATCTATAGAAAGCCCCCTATCTACAAACAGCATGGTACAGTCCAGTCTCCGTACAACCATGTTTCTTTGCATGCTGTTACGCATGTCACCATGGTACATGTGGCCATGGAACTGTAGCCTTTGACCCTCCTTCTGTCTGCTGGTTTCCATTTCAGCTTCAAACTGTAGGCCTTGTAGGTTTTACAAATCCCAGAAAAAGGTCTGGATTTGACAAGGTACTTGTTATCAAGCAGTCAGTACCTAATTGTTGGTTCTTGACCACATGCTAAGGGTTTATTTCTAATGTGTTTATTTTGAATAGCAGTTAGCCCTGAATTAAGTGCTGCTCAGTGCCTATTAACTTAGAGATAATAATTGTTTTGATGTTTGTTATTTGATGTTACACATACACCAAAAGTTTGAGGTCTGTAAGATTTAAAAAAATTGAAAGAAGTATCTTATGCTCACCAAAGCTGCATTTATTTGATCAAAAATACAATGAAAACGTCTCAGGTTACATATGTAACCATGGTTCCCTGAGTAGGGAACGAGACACTGCATCCTCTAGGGGTCGCTATGGGGGAACGCCATCAGCGTGACCGGTGTCTGAAGCATATATCTAAACACAACAATAACATTGGCCGGCAACAGCCTATGACGTCATTACCTGGCGCCGCCACAGTATAAAGGGTCGCCGGGAAAATACGTCATTAACTTCTTCGTCTGAAGCTTGCGTCCAAAGCATGGCACCGAGCCTAGAGGACGCAGTGTCTCGTTCCCTACTCAGGGAACCATGGTTACATATGTAACCTGAGACGTTCCCTTTCAAGGGAACTTCGAACTGCGTCCTCTAGGGGTCGCTATGGGGAACGGAATACCCACGCCGCCATGCTGAGGGGAGTGCAAATCCAGGCACAAAAGGCGAGCACTAAGTACCAACTCTACCCGGCTAAGGGAGTTGCCCCTGGGACGGGTGAACGGCTGTCAGTGACATTATCCCCTTCGGCCAAAAACCTGAGCTGCATACCTCAGAACTTACCTGTTAGGGGCCGGGCCTCCTGGACCCAGGGTAGAGCTCAAAGGCTTTGAATCAGAAGCAGAGATTCCTTTAAGGGGATACGACCAAGCGCCTAGGATAGTAACTAGGTCTTGGCCTGTCACCCAGGGGCTACTGCTTGCTCTGCATGAGCTCACTGAAGGAACTGTCTCAACAGATCCTTGGTAGCAACACCCTGTTCAAATCAGTATCACTAGGGATACATAGATAGAGTGGGGCCCAAGGTGAAACCGGGGCCTGACCGACTCAAAGAAAGGGTACGAAGCCACAGCGTGTAACCCATACTGTACAGGATTTTAGAAAGACCGGAAAACACTTGGTGTGCGATCTTACCACAACGTGGCTTTCAGAAAGTACACAAAGACTAGCGTGCGTACTTACCATAACATGGATTGTAAACACCGTTCTAGGGTTCTGAAGAACATAGGGTCACAGAGCTCTGGGGGAGCGAAGAACCCAACTCTCAGCATGAGAGGGAACTCAGACGCTCAGAAGGGAGTGGCATGCTCATAGGTAACCCTCTATGATGAGGGGAGCAATGCTAGCTCTACCAACAAGGAGAGCAACCCCACAGGGAGGCATAGAGAGGCCTAACAACCTGAGGCTGCTGATGACAGAGCTCTGGGGGAGCGGAGAACCCAACTCTCAGCATGAGAGGGATCTCAGACGCACAGAAGGGAGCGGCATGCTCATAGGTGACCCTCTATGGTGAGGGGAGCAATGCTAGCTCAACCAACAAACATAGCTCTGGAGAGCGGAGAACCTAACTCTCAGCATGAGAGGGAACTCAGACGCTCAGAAGGGAGCGGCATGCTCATAGGTGACCCTCAATAGTGAGGGGAGTAACGCCAGCTCGACCAACAAGGAGAGCATATGGTCAAAGAGCACTGGAGAGCGGAGAACCTAACTCTCAGCATGAGAGGGAACTCAGACGCTCAGAAGGGAGCGGCATGCTCATAGGTGACCCTCTATGGTGAGGTGAGCAATGCTAGCTCGACCAATAAACATAGCTCTGGAGAGCGGAGAACCTAACTCTCAGCATGAGAGGGAACTCAGACGCTCAGAAGGGAGCGGCATGCTCATAGGTGACCCTCAATAGTGAGGGGAGCAACGCCTGCTCGACCAACAAGGAGAGCATATGGTCACAGAGCACTGGAGAGCAGAGAACCTAACTCTCAGCATGAGAGGGAACTCAGACGCTCAGAAGGGAGCGGCATGCTCATAGGTGACCCTCTATGGTGAGGGGAGCAATGCTAGCTCGACAAACAAACATAGCTCTGGAGAGCGGAGAACCTAACTCTCAGCATGAGAGGGAACTCAGATGCTCAGAAGGGAGCGGCATGCTCATAGGTGACCCTCTATGGTGAGGGGAGCAATGCTAGCTCGACAAACAAACATAGCTCTGGAGAGCGGAGAACCTAACTCTCAGCATGAGGGGGAACTCAGACGCTCAGAAGGGAGTGACCCTCAATTGTGAGGGGAGCAACGCCAGCTCACCCAACAAGGAGAGCATATGGTCACAGAACACTGGAGAGCGGAGAACTTAACGCTCAGCACGAGAGGGAACTCAGACGCTCAGAAGGGAGTGGCATGCTCATAGGTGACCCTCTATGTAGAGGGGAGCAATACTAGCTCTACCAACAAGGATAGCAACCTAACAGGGAGGCATAGAGAGGCCAAACAACCTGAGGCTGCTAAATGACAGCTCTGGAGAGCAGAGAACTCATCTCTCAGAATGAGAGGGAACTCAGACGCTCAGAAGGGAGCGGCATGCTCATAGGTGACCCTCTATGGAGAGGTGAGCAATGCTAGCTCGACCAAAAAGGAGAGCAAACTATCACAGAGCTCTGGGGAGCGGAGAACTCAATTCTCAGAATGAGAGGGAATTCAGACACTCAGAAGGGAGCGGCATGCTCATAGGTGACCCTCTATGGAGAGGGGAACAATGCTAGCTCTACCAACAAGGAGAGCAACCTAACAGGGAGGCATAGAGAGGCCAAACAACCTGAGGCTGCTGAATGACAGCTCTGGAGAGCGGAGAACTCATCTCTCAGAATGAGAGAGAACTCAGACGCTCAGAAGGGAGCGGCATGCTCATAGGTGACCCTCTATGGAGAGGTGAGCAATGCTAGCTCGACCAAAAAGGAGAGCAAACTATCACAGAGCTCTGGGGAGCGGAGAACTCAATTCTCAGAATGAGCGGGAATTCAGACACTCAGAAGGGAGCGGCATGCTCATAGGTGACCCTCTATGGAGAGGGGAACAATGCTAGCTCTACCAACAAGGAGAGCAACCTAACAGGGAGGCATAGAGAGGCCAAACAACCTGAGGCTGCTGAATGACAGCTCTGGAGAGCGGAGAACTCATCTCTCAGAATGAGAGGGAACTCAGACGCTCAGAAGGGAGCGGCATGCTCATAGGTGACCCTCTATGGAGAGGTGAGCAATGCTAGCACGACCA
This sequence comes from Spinibarbus caldwelli, assembly GCA_039654775.1. Taxonomy (NCBI): domain Eukaryota; kingdom Metazoa; phylum Chordata; class Actinopteri; order Cypriniformes; family Cyprinidae; genus Spinibarbus; species Spinibarbus caldwelli. Next base: position 14,729,697 of record CM077256.1, on the reverse strand, counting down.
AAAAGGAGAGCAAACTATCACAGAGCTCTGGGGAGCGGAGAACTCAATTCTCAGAATGAGAGGGAATTCAGACACTCAGAAGGGAGCGGCATGCTCATAGGTGACCCTCTATGGAGAGGGGAACAATGCTAGCTCTACCAACAAGGAGAGCAACCTAACAGGGAGGCATAGAGAGGCCAAACAACCTGAGGCTGCTGAATGACAGCTCTGGAGAGCGGAGAACTCATCTCTCAGAATGAGAGGGAACTCAGACGCTCAGAAGGGAGCGGCATGCTCATAGGTGACCCTCTATGGAGAGGTGAGCAATGCTAGCTCGACCAACAGGGACCCAATAACCAAACATATCTGGAGAGCTATCGCTCCTCAGAGCCAAGCACTCAGGAAGGGTTTCCGCAGAAACACCTCTCACTCTCGTACCTCCGGGAAAGCAGTGTACTCAAGCCCACTCCACAGAGGGGCGTATTCACTGATTCGCCGTAAAATAATGCTTTGTTAAGTGGATGACTCAAATCTCAGGAAGCCTCTCGAGGCGAGACATGAGTAGTACGTCCTGGCTGGGGCAGCTTCTCGAAGCAAACACTCAGCCAGGACGTCAGGGAGCACATCATAAAGCATTACACTCCGAAAAAGGCTCAGCCTGAATGGAGGACTGCGAGGACTGATGGAGTTGCAGCGCTATACTGGGGACCTGAAGGCCAAAGAGGCTCCCACAGAAGCCTAGCGACTTGGCTGCATGATCCAGCAAGCATGAAGCTGAAGAAGTAAGGCTATCATCCAGGCTGGATCCAGTACCAACGGGTGAGAACATCACCACAATCAGTCGACAGATCGAGAGGTTCTGACTAGAGTCAAAGCGTACAAATAAAAACAGGCCCACATAGCGCTGCGGAGAAATTAAATGGATCGTGCTCACCAACCACAGCTCCAGTGCAAGTGCAGGAGGGTGGTGGCTTCAGCAAGCATCGAGGAGGCTCGCAAGCCAACACTTGAGCACGGAGAGTCATACAACCCCTGCAAAAAGAAGGGCTCCTGGAGTGCAGTATAATGTGGTTAGAACATGTTATAAAATACCTTAGGAAATTACTGATAGGGAAGATTTCCCGTCAGGTCCTTTCCACGTTCTGCCCATGAACCGCGAATCGCGGGCAATGGGCAGATAATTCTCACTGCACCCGCAATGCGCAGCATGTATTCAACTCCCACGGGAGCTAAACGCGCTCCGCCCACATGCTAGATTACCTCAGAAATTAAGCGAGAACAGAGCCGCCGCCGCGAATGCCTCGCAATTCCTGCGAGAGGCGAACACACTCATGCAGACACAGGTATACAACTTGGGTAAAAGTGAAGCACTCACCTCCCCTCTCAGTAGTCCCGCGAATGCATCACGATGAGCACAAGCAGTCTCCTCGTGAGTGTAGTATGTTGAATTCATGCCTATTTCTCACGAGAAATAAGCAACGAATGCAAAGAGTACATTCAACTCCCTCGAGAGCCGAACGCGCTTGCTCTTCACCACACACACAACACGCGAGCCGCGTGAAACTGCGGGTATCAGAGCGTGCTTATCTCCCACAAGAAACAAGCAATGGATGCGACGAGCGCATTCAACTCCCTCAGGACTGAACGCGCTTGCTCTTCACAACACACACACACACGCACGCACTCCTAGTCGTGCTTAGCTTCTGCTAGCATAAACAAACGGTCAGTGAAGACGAAGAAGAGAATGACGTATTTTCCTGGCGCCCCTTTATACTGTGGCGGCACCAGGTAATGATGTCATAGGCTGTTGCCGGCCAATGTTATTGTCGTGTTTAGATATATGCTTTAAACACCGGTCACGCTGATGGCGTTCCCCCATAGCGACCCCTAGAGGACGCAGTTTGAAGTTCCCTTGAAAGGGAACTGTAATACTGTGAAATATTATAGCAATTTAATATATTTTTGTAACATTATAATTATTATTATCACTTTTGATCAATTTAATGCATCCTTGCTAAAAAAAAAAAAATAATTTCTTTCAGAAAATAATCTTATTGACCCCACATTTTTGAACGGTTGTGAACATTTAATGTAAATAATGCCTTTGATATGATGTTTTCATCAACAAGATCTTACATGTTTTGAAATTCATCCTGACATGGAAACAGCAGTCAGATATATTATTTACAGTATTTTATTTTCGTGCCTCTGTCTATCTACACATACTCATTTGTCAGTTGCAGTATTTGTAGTTTCTCATCTATCTGTGGTCTTGTAACTTAGATGGTGTCTGTGTAACTCACTGGTCTGGTGAAATGTCAAAGGCATTTGTGCAATCCATTGTGATTGGTTAAAGACATCTGTAAAGCTCATTGTGATTGGGTGGTAGAGGTATCAATCACTTGACTGGTTTCTTTTAGCCTTTTCTCCTGAACTTACCCCTTGACATTGTGTTTGGTTGTGTCACTTTTCACTTGCTTGTTGATTCCGTAAATTCCTTTTTTTTTTTTTTCCGTAGTGAATACTGTAATTAGTTTGAACACTGTCTCAAATCAAGCTACACTGAAAAAATTAGATAACAAGATTTATGAGTATATAACAGTATTTTCATTCTATTTTTTATGTGTGTGTGTCTGTGTGTAGTACCTTGCATGATGTGCTGTAACTTGTGTCGTTCACTCTCTCAAACAGTGAAAACTGTCCTTTAGGATATATTTAAACTCTCTTACTGTGCTGCAGCTTCCAGAACCTCCTGGCAAGATGGTGAAGACGTAGACAGAAAGGTGATTTATATAAACATCTCTGTGTGTGTTTGTCCATTCTGGTATACAGTATCACGTTGTTTTGGTAATTTAATCCAACCTAACCTTGTGAAAAAGAAGTACATTTTTCACTTATTATGGAAATAATATACTTTAAATGAATATACTTAAGTGCAAACTGAATGTAATGCTTTTAGACACTTAATTGCATTTTAATTGCAATTAAATGAAAATGCATTACAGTTTACATTTATGTTAATTCCAATTAGCAGAACTAAGTGCTTTTCTGACCATTTAAGTAGGACTTAAGGATGTCTTTATATGTAATTTCATAATTCTGTTTTCTTTAAAATATGGTTAAAGTGTACTGATGAATGTACTGGCAGACTAACATATAAAGTCATTTATATTAAAACTGGTATGTCATGTATATAAATATATTTGTAATTACACGTTTACACTTGTGAAGTTGCAGTTGAGTACATTTAAAGTATATCAACTTTGTGTAATAGCAAATAACACACTTTTAACATACTTTTAAAGATTTTAAGTACACTGCAAGTGCACATTCAGTACCTTTAAGCACACTTCGTAATGTAATCAAACCTATATATGATTTCCATCTTTCCATTAAATTCTTTATTTGATTGTATTTTTTGCTGTTTTTCTTTGTCAACAGACCAGAACAAGTTGGATGAACCTGAAGAGTGAGATAGATGGACAGTCTCCAGATCTGGACCCCAGGACCTCCACCCACAGCTTACCCACCGATATGTCTCAACCCAGTGAGTAGCCAATCAATGATTTCCTGGAATCCATACTTTCCTAAAGTAACATCAGGTCACTCAGCGGCTAACGTCTCAGAGCAGCTATTTTCTATGTAGGTAACAATGAAATCTGACAACAATAGTATTATAGTTATTGTTAAATATTGTATTTTTCAGGCTGGTCAAGTTAATTTGCATCCCCTTTTCAGAGTAAACAGAAAAATGGTTTTAACTAAAAGGTGGGGCTTTCTTTCCTACAGCTGCCATATTGATATTGAGTGGAACAATTTCTTCTGTTCATTTTTCTGTGAAAGTTTCATATCCTGCTCCTTAAACTCTCTCTGTCTGTCCTCCCCTTCAACATGATACTAGAGTAAAGTGCCACAAATCTTTCTAAATTATCTATTTTACAGACTTTCCATACAATAAGTCTGCTTCGCTGCCAGGATATGGGCGGAACGGCATATACAAGGTAAACCTTATAAGACCTGATATCTGCACACAAACACAGCACCCCACAAACCTTTTAACACGCCATCTGTGTGTGATTTTTGGGAATATATGTGAGCTGTGGTCACAAATGCTGTCATTCGCTCTCTCAGCAGTGAAGAATGTTGTTTGATCCTAGTTGGATTTGTCAAACCCAGCTGCTGGGACACGGAGGGCTGTTGTAATCGCATACATCAGGAAACACAGTCACAGATCAGTTATTGTAGAGATTTAGCTGAGGAAGCCATAATGCTCAGAGGTTGTGTCTATGCTTGCGTGCAGTTAGAAGCGTGTCTTGTTCCCACCCTCTGGCTGTTTTCCATGTTCGACTTTGATCTTGAAATCTGGCTCCCTTAATGGACTATCCTCTGTAACGAAGAGCAAGATGTGCTTCCACTGCAGAAAACCCAGGCACACTCTTTATTAAAAATCTGATTCAGATCTTTTATCTCACATTGCCAGTGTTTTCTTTGTTTCTTGGTCTGACATCTTCTCTTGTACACTAGGTGGCAGTATTTTGCAACGCTTCTTTTTGTCTGGACAATAAACTACCTGAAAGCAGAAATAATACCCGTTCTTTATATCTAATCTGGTCTGATTTAGTGTCATGTTTCACCTTTACTTTCCACAAAGGCATGTGAAACAGAGAGCTGGTCATAGATCAATATTTATAACCAAATCCACCAGCAAGCTCCAGCCGCAAGGATTCAAGCCTCTGTCTGTGCTAGACTTTAACCTTTAACCTCAGGAAATTAAAGAAAAACTTTCACAGTTACAGCAGCCGCTCTGTTCAAACATGATATTGTTACTCTCATTTGATAGTAGCAAAAATAAATAATGAAGGCATGGTGAAGCTTTTAATGTGACCTTCTTAAAACCAGATGCTGAAATCGGTTCCTTTGGGACATGAATGTGCATGTAGTTGAAAAAACAGCCATCTACTGTTTTGATATTGCCATGCATTCTGCTTGTGAATAAATGAGCACTGTATATAATTGTATATATGCCAAATCTTGTCATGGATTGCTTCTTACCAGGTGGCTGATCTTGGCGAGGATGATGGCGATCATGACTCATCCTGGAGTGGAATGAGAGGTGAGTGAATATTTAACTTACATAGACAACAGACAAGTTGCATTTTTATCATACAACGTTTACTGGTTGTAATTTGTCTTTCTCTCTCTCTTTTTTTAAACATCTTTCCTGTTTTCCAATGCTTCTCAGAGTACAAGGTGAGTTCTGGTGTGTATAATGGAATGCTTTACAGGGCTCCAGACTGTGACCATTTTTTCTGCCGGTGCGACTGATTTTTGTGAGTGGTCGCACTGGCGCGACCACCGCGTTGTTCAACTCATAAGTGCTGCATATGAGACATCAAACGACAAACAAAACGAAAGTGAAACTAAACCATGCTACATTTCAGCTGTGCAGCGTGGACCGTTTATCAGGTCGGACCGCAAGATCTCAGAACAGCTTTACTCGGGTGCCAAAGTTGATTTCGTGTGTGAGATCCAGTGAGAAGCGCTTGAATTCAAGCACTTTTCAATGACTTTCAAGCATTTCACACAACTATTTCCAGCATTTTAAAGCTCTAAAATGATCCAATTTGCATGTTATTTTTAATGAGATGACCAAAATATAACTTTGTGGTAAACAAACACTTATTTATAATTAAAAAAATACATCAAATCACAATTATAACCAGTAGACGGCAGCAGAAGAGCACTTATTGGCTTATTAGTCATTAATTTCTACTTTTTCCTCTATATTTTGAAATTATAAAATCACTATTATAAAATATCATATCATCAAGAAAAGTCACAAAGTGCCTTGAAAAACACAAACTTTTCTTCAATTTGCGACTGAATCACACAATCACTGAAGCTGGTCAGTTCCATTTAATACTATACAAGAATAATGATACATTTAATAAGAGTGGCATATATAAAGTTTCTATATAAAAATTAGATTTTGCACGTTACTTTTTTTAATAAAAGTAAATTTTGTATGCATCCCAACTCAAGGTTAGTGCTTTACTGTCAAATCTTTATAAACATGAAATATACAAGAAATGAACATAATATTATTAGTAACTGTACTTATTAATGCAAAACAACAGTAATTTTATGATTAAATTATCTATATCTTAATACTCCCACCACCACCCACAAATCTGCTCCTGGCACCACCATCTGTAGAATTTATTGGCGCTGGTGCCACTGCTCTCAAATGTTAATCTGGAGCCCTGCTTTAGCTTTTCAGGTCTATCAGTTTCCCATTTTTGGGTGGTGAGCCCAAAATACGTGGCTGGACTGTTCAGGGAAAAACAAAAAATAGAAAGGAAAATAACAAAATGCAACTATCCAAAAAAATTATATTTAACCCAAAAAGCCTTATAGGGATAGTTCACCCAAAAATGACATTTCTGTCATTAATTGCTCGCCCTCATGTCGTTTCAAACCTGCAAGACCTTTGTTCATCTTTGGAACACAAATTAAGATATTTTTGATGAAATCCTAGAGCTTTCTGACCCTGCATAGACAGCAATGCAAATGACAAGTTCAAAGTCCAGAAAGGTAGTAAGGACATTGTTAAAATAGTCTATGTTGAAAAGTTGTTACAAAAATAACTTTATTCAACAATTTCTTCTCTTCCGTGTCAGTCTTCGACGCTTCATAACATTACGGTTGAACCACTGATGTCAAATGGACTATTTTAATGATGTCCTTACTACCTTTCTGGCCCTTGAAAATGTCAGTTGTGTTGCTGTCTATGCAGGGTCATAAAACTCTCAGATTTCATCAAAAATATCTTAATTTGAGTTCCGAAGATGAATGAAGGTCTTACGAGTTTGGAACGACATGAGGGTGAGTAATTAATGACAGATTTTTCATTTTTGTGTGAACTATCCATTTAAAAACTAGTTTACTTGCAGTGGTGGATTTTGTGTGGTTAATTATTGGTTGCAAGATACTTTCAATGGTTTCAATAGACATTTAGAGACAAAACTGTTAATTTTACATATATGTACCATTTTAATAATTTTGAATATTGTTGGGTCCATATAGTTCAATAACAAATTAGAATTTTTGAATGCATTTTTCTACAAAACATAATTGTGATACAGGGTTGGTACCTGTAAAAACCAGGTCCTCGAGCAAAAATCAGTTGAGATCCAGTCGATCATAGATTCCTGAACACAGATATAGTACAAAACTAAATACATAATCTGCACAAAGATTTGTGTATATACACTACTGTTCAAAAGTTTGGGCTGAGCAAGATTTTTTATTGTTTTTGAAGTACAGGTAAAACAACACTATTGTGATATTATTATGAAATAAAACAATTGTGATTTGGTGCTCAAGAGTTCAAAAGATCAGCATTAATTTGAAATAAATATATTTTGTAAGAAATGTCTTAACTCTATAAAATGTCTTACAAGTGCATTTTTAATTGTGTATTTCACATGCGTGTATGTTGCAGGTCTATCCCTATGACATGCTAGCTGTGACCCACAGAGCCCGAGTAAAACTACCACGGGATGTGGACCGCACCAGACTGGAGGTAATGTTTTATTAGACCTTCAAGTAGACCACTTTTCTTTTTTGTCCATCTCTTTCCTTCTGTGCATTCCTCTTTATGTGGCTTGTTTGCTGAATCATACTTTGTCTTATGCAGTGGATGATTTTACTCAGTGGTTTTGTTTAGTGTGAATACTGTACATTTTAACTGATTGCTCTTTGGAGCATCCCAAGTTATGATTGAGTGATACTTTTATAATGATTGACATTTAAGTACAGTTGTGTCATCTTTTTTATATAGAGCATGGGTTGACTTATTTCTGTTTAATTATTATTTTGTCAGCATTAGTCTTGATCAAAGTACGCAAGAAGGCGAAGAGTTGTGTATGTTTGTGTGTATGCCTGACTGCACATCTGCCAGTGCGAGTGTTTGTGAGGTTATGGCTTTGTTGGACCACAGTCCACTTGCCCACGGCCAACACATAATATATCCTCAGTGTTTCTGGACATTGTGTCAGTGTTATTAGTGGGTTTAAATGAAAAGGGGAAGAGAAATGTCTGGCTCACTTTAACTTCAGCATGAGTTACGAGAGATGTTGATTTACTGATCCCATTCCCCTATAACTTTTAGCTTGGAATCACTGTGGTTAAAATTGCAATATTTGAAAATGTGTGTGTTTGTCATCATATGACTGTTGTCCTGATGTAAGAGGCCCATGTCCCAGCGGGAGACACTTGCAACACCCAAAACTTTCCAAAGACGGTGATTTCAGCAGCTTTTTGGAGAAGTTCAAGATACAAACACATCTGCAAGTGTTACAGTATCACATACGACAGGGCCTGAAAGAATAAAGATTTATACAAATCCATTTTGGAATGGTTTAAACCAAAACTGAGGTCATAGGCTTAAAAGCTTGGCAACTTTCACAGCCCCCCAGTGGTGCTCGTAATCCTGATTCTGCTAAAGGCAATGAATGTCCTCAACCATTGCAACGCTTTAGGTGACACATGGATATAGATGGTTGTAATTATTGTCAATACTGTATTATTTTTCGCTCTGTCTTTAATCTGTAATGGCGTTTGTGCCATGCAGATATTGTTAGCAGAATAAACAGTGCTTAGAATTCTGGCAGAAGTCTTTTGGGTTTGTTCTGATTAAGCTTTGATTAGCTGTTTGACAGTGTTATTTTAGGCTTTTATAGATGGATGACTATATCATGGAACTATTCTGCATGCTTTAAAGTGATGGTTCACCCAAAAAATGAAAATTCTGCATTTATTCTCCCTCATGTCCTTTAAAACCCATATTGGAACACAAAGGGAGTTATCAGAATGTCCAAGCTGCTCTTTTCCATACAATGAAAGTGGGTTTTAATAAATTTTGAAGAATTTTTATAAATAACCATTTCGGTTATGCTCTGTGTCTCACATAAAGCTTTCATATGGTTTCATAAGATTTGGAATTAGGGTTGTACGAGTTGGGGGGAAAATCTCATTTCAATTTTACTGATAAAAATTCAGACTGAAATTTAAAATGTGATTTAAAAAAAAAGCTTCTGGTTTGCTGAATATGCTTGTTTGTAGGCCTGTACAATTTGGCCAAAAATGTTGAGATTATATATCAATATGATTAGGAAATAATATTAACAATAATAGGATTCTACAACAAATTAAGAAATATTACTATTGTAATATTTCAGTGTAAAATGAAAAGAATCAAGTAATTAAGAAAAATAATCTAATTTTATTTTACAATACAACTGTACAAAGACAATGCTAATATTTCCAGGCAGTGCATAAAAATATTTGAAAAAGACTGTACACATATTTATTTAATTGATTTATGATTTTTTTGTCCTCGAAAGCCTGTTCATTCATCTTCATTGCGGTTAAGTGCAATATGAACATTTTTCAAAATATCTTCTTTTGTGTTCCACTTAAGAAAGAAAGTTGTACAGGTTTAGAATGACACAAGGGTGAATAAATTACTACAGAATTTTAATTTTTTCAACTGAGCTACCTCTTAAATTTGCCAGTTGATTTGTATTGTTAAAATTGATTTGTGAAGTTTTAAAATTCAAATAATTAAATTTATCATAATTCTTATCATTTCAGAGGCATCTGTCACCTGAGGACTTCTACAACGTATTTGGGATGACCATTGAACAGTTTGACCGTTTGGCCTTGTGGAAGAAAAATGACCTTAAGAAGAAAGCCCGCTTGTTTTAAAACCCGCTGAATCGCTTGAAGGAAAGCAGAGATAAAGAGAAAACCTCTTCTCATCCATCCTGTGTGCATGGAGGATGAGTGTGAGAGAAATATATATGCACCTCCGTTCTGCTGCATAGCTACTGTCATCCCATCTCACGCTGAGGAAGAGGGAGCGCTTTCACAATGCTGTTTGTCACCTAGCTTTGTTCGTGAACGCCGCACCACATGGTCTGAATGTTACTCTGATGACGAAGAGTCAGAACTAAATTCTCCACCTTGTTTTTCTCTTTGATTGTCTTTGATCTTGCTCCCTCGGCTGTCTTTGTGATTACTGCATTGTATTCTCTCTTTGTGGAAAAAGCATTCAATATTGATATAAGCCACTTTCTTTACATTTTATACTGTTGATAAACATGGCCAACCAGCTCTACTTGTACGTCTTTTTGCAATGTAATAACATCCATCTTCCCCTGTCCCCTTGTCTTTATTTTTGACTGCAGTGAATGTTGTCTGACGTTTAAGTCTTGTCCTCGTCTACTCATATTGTGTCTTTCTCTCGTCTCTTCCTGCCTGTTCCTCTTCTTACCTCCTAGACATGATACTCAGCCACTGCTTGGACTGTAATATCTATCATGTAATATCAGCTTTATGGAAGCTCATTCATCCATGGCTTTAGCAAGACCAGGCCAAAGACTCAATCGAAGCAAGAAGTCAACAAAGCACCTTACACGTGACCTAACCAGACGCGACGCAATAAAACCAGAAAAAACTCCTTCATTTCATTTTTTTGTCCTAACCAGCCTCGACGTGAGAAGCAGAGAGCAAAAGGACACAACACCACATCATGCTGGGTAGCCCCGCCCACTGTGAAATCTCATTGGTTCCTCAGAACTGCACATTAAACATCATCTTCTCATTTGGTGTGATTTTGTCACATCAGTTTTCGAACTTGCGCCTGGTTAGGACACAGTGTTAGTTGATATGTTTAATAATCTTTACTGTTGCTGAATGACTGTGAGTGCAAGCTTTTGTGTTATATTATGTATTTGTTTGCTTTTTCAGGTCAATGTGCAATTCATCAGATATCACAGATATTCAATAAGACATTTAGAGTTGTTCTAAACTGATATCTGGTCTTCACATACTCTCTTCATATATACAGTGCACAGTACTTATGGTCATAAACTTTATCAGCCAGACATTCTCATTATCTTTATCCACACAAATGAAAGTGCTCGAGGCAGAGTAAACTCTTATTTTTGTATGCATTTTTTTTTTCATACAGATGTGTGCCAGATACTTTTATTTTCCATTTGCAAATAATTGCAACATTGACTTTAGCATGGAGCCATGCCAAAGTTAACAGATTCTGTAGCAATTAACAACTAATACAACACAAGACATAATAAAGCATGCAGTTCAGTGGTGCTTCATTTAAAACCCAAATATGATTGTTTTCTTCTTTTTTTGATGGTTAATGTGTGCGCAGTATATTGATATAAATGTCCGTTATACATATGTCACCCTGTATGCACTGCATTTACTAGGAGCATCATGTAATGACTTCATAATGGACTTTTAAAATTAATCATGACGTGTTGTTTGATTTGAGATCTTAAAGTTATTGTTTTGTTTCTTCAGACACATTCTTAAGTTGTACCATGCCTGTTCTAGATATTTTAACTTGGTTCTTTTTCATATGCCAATGAATCAAAGTTGCAAAAAAAGAAGAAAAACAGGTATTTTGTCCTTTTAATTATATGAATACATTACATAAAGATGTCAGAAATCTGGAACTGTTAGAAACACCACCGCATTCAGTAAACTAAGTTCTGAATAATGATAACCATGTGTAACGTGCCTATATCTTGTACAATATCAAGGCATCTTTGGATTTTTTCAAACTGCTCAGCGGGGAAACTCAGATTGTTTTACTTTGTTGATTGTGAAAGTATGGTGTTTCTAACAAACTGTATGTGTGTGCTTATCTCATTCTTCAGGGTCATAATGTTAAATTTTTCATGCAGTAAATTTCAGCCTTCGCCAGTCAGGCCAAAATCTGTTGTTTTGGGGAAAATACAGTACAGTAAAGCTTGCCTGAAACACATAAACGTGTTTTGGTCTGAGTGCGTAGGTGGGAGCCTTCCCAGAAGAACCATGTTGAGCTGCGGAGGACGAATGTGTTAGTCTTATTTGAACAGCTGTAGAAACATGCACGCGTGTGGGTGTGAGTGCTGTTATCCTCCAGTTCAGCAGTCCAATAGTTCAGACTAGGTGAGTTCAGATCAGTGTGTGTTCGATCATCTTTATTCTTTAACATAGCACTGTTCCAACCTTTAAAAAACAGACTGAAGTGGAAACTAAACAAGGAGGTCATATCTGCATCTGCATTTTTGTGTTTTCTAAAAATATGGTTTGCTTTTGGGAATCATTTCAAAATTTGTTTTTCTTTGCGTGTTTAATTTCTTTGTCTGGATGAAAGCAGATCTAGGACTGTGACCCAAGAGAACTCTGACCCAACAGTTTTGAGAGCTGCTTTCCTACTTTTGCTACTATGAAGAGAGTTTGCCTGGGTCTGACTGCATTCACACAAATGTTTTATTTTATACCTAGAAAGTTTGAGAGACATTCTTATGAAGTTGTCTTTGTTTTATGATGAGGTAACGCAACATATTGGGTTTTCCATTGGTGCGTGTGGTTTTGTGCTAGTAAGCAAACTAACTACTGCGTATAACTGTGATTGTGATGTTATTCTGACTGTGCAAAGTAATGAGTTTGGGAAATGTAAATGCACCCATTTCATTCAGTGTCTTTGAGTTGCTTTGCAAAAAATATTGGTATTCATCTCAATAAATACATCTACTTCAACTCAAGTGTTTTTCTGTAAAGAAAGTTGCTAAAACTCAGACAGACAGACACACACAGATGGATGGATGGATGGATGGATGGATAGACAGCTACTTCAACTGAATATTTTTTTTGTTAAACAAAGTTTCTGAGTCAGATAGATAGAGAGACAGACAGATAGATAGACAGACAGACAGACAGACAGAGATAGATAGATAGATAGATAGATAGATAAAGCTACTTAAATTTTTCAGTCCAGTTCTTGTTTTTTTCTGTAAAGGATTAGATGATAGATAGACAGACAGACAGACAGACAGACAGATAGATAGATAGATAGATAGATAGATAGATAGATAAAGTGTCTCCTATTTTTGTATCATATAAACAAAGCAAACAGACGTTTGAAACTAAATATCTTCAAACACTTCTCGATCTACCCAGTTTGTAAATGTGACCGCCTCCCAGTTCTGCTATTGGTTGGATTTTTAGCAGCGCGCTGCCGGATTGGCTCACACGGTTGTCAATCTCGGACAGATTTGACAGCGTGAGCGGTCCCCGAAGCGCAGATATGAATCTGAGGAAGCTCACGCAGGTCAGCCAGAGGAACAACAGAGGTGGCCGTGATCAAGTGCACGCGGATACTGGGCAGGTCCATCACCTTGCGGTAAAGTTATGGCGGAAAATAACGGAGAAGGTAAGATGTTAAAATTATTAGACAGTTGTCTCTATTTAAACGTTTTGAAAGAGTCTTGGCCATCCATGAAATGTTTCCTAATTTGTCGATTTCAACACACTGAGGTTTCTTAAGAACAAAACATGTAATATGAGTGTGATAGGCTTGCTTTCCATTGTTGATTTTTTTTTTTTTTTTTACAAATACTAATAATAACATAAAACAGCTCTGAAGTGGTCATCCTGCATTAATATTTGTCATTTTTTGGAGATGCCATCAACCCTTTTCTGCTTTTGGAGCTGAGGCTGAGCACAAAGAAGCACGAGGCATCCTGATGAATTGTGAGGGGCTCTTGTTGAATAGCACGAGCCTGCAGGGATCAGCTGGCCCCAGTCTCTGATTATACAGAGGGGGAGGGGCTGAGAGAGGTGAAAAGCTAAATTATGAAGAACAAATCCAATTAATTTGATACAATGCAGTGGGATGACTCTTAAACCACTGGGAAAGGGAAGCTGGATTATGCTGGTGTAGTTTATATGAGGATGAAGCATAGTTGTCACTGACAACATCGCAATTGCATCCCTGTGATTTTATTGTTATGTTTACCCTAACTGACCTTACTTTCCTTTAGCAGCTTTGTTAATGTTATTCTCAGGTGTTTTGCAAGTTCAGGGGATATTTACTTAGAGAGGATATTTATATAAAGTGTTTGGGACCATGTGAAAGTGTTTTCATCTCCAGTTTAGTTTTCCTCCAGGAATAACTGACAATGGAGCGGACAAGAACCGTCATCCTGTGTATTGTTGGCTTTACTGACTCTGGCTCTGAGATGAGAGAAAACAGAACAAAACGTAAAAAGCCACCAAAGCGGTCGCGTCTCATATCTCATTGTCCAGACTGTCTCAAAACAGTCAAACCAGGTAAAGAAAATAAAAAAGAATCGACTGGAACAGGTTGGGTTTGGCTAAACGCAGTCCTTGGACTCCTTGGCAAGAAATACGATCATTTGGAAAAACAAAGATAAGCGTGTGGACAAAGCTCAGCATCTTTGATCAGTAGCCAGTGTGGAGTTTAGAAGGGTGTGACCAAGTGCTTTGAGGGATGTTAGTCAAGGGCCATCTGGTAAAATGGGCGATGGAGCCTAACATGACCTGTTCATCTGCTTTTGGCTGAACTTTCACCAGAATTTGTATCAACAGGAGGTTCAATTCAGAATGTTCTGAATACCTTTTCCTTATTGAATCCCACCCTTTAAAAATAAAATTTCCTTCGATTCTTAAGTAAACACTGATGTTACTGGCAGTTTCATATCGATCTGGCAGAGAATGAACACCTTTGTAAACCAAGAACCATTAAACAGCATTTTTTTTCAGAACGACATGCATTTGATTCCATTTAAGGTGAAAAAGCATGTGAGTTGCACCCTTATTATGGTAGCAGAGCATGTGTAAGCTTGTTCATTTACACTTTATTTCAAGAATTTTGTAACCACCACACAAAGTGAGGTCATCCAAGAGCTAAATGCCAGTATAGCTGAGTGTTGCATGGCCTCAGTAGGTGGGAGTTTGATATTTTCTCTGATAGCTTGATGACTGGTCTGTACATGTGGTCAATAGTCTGATTGCTGATGTGGTGACATCATTACTGGTGCACATCTGGACCTGCATTGTTGCAGCATCTGTGTGAGAAAGAGAGAGGCCATTGGTGAAGATGGATGACTGGTCTTGCTTAATTTTCTGGAGAAAAAAGCAGTCGTACAGATATTTAGTGGACGTTTGTTATCTTCTAATCACTGCTTTGAATGATGGGGAAAATGCAGCAATAATGTACGTTTTAGTTTTCTCTTTTGTAGTAGACTGACTTCTACAAGTTCCCTTCCAGGCTGTTTTTCCTCTCTTGTGGTTCTTGTCTAGCAGTCTGTGCCTTAGGATAGTTTTCACAGATAAGTCTCCAGTGAGTTTATATTAGTCTGCCTCGGGATGCAGTGTGTAGTTTAATTGTGTGAGTGTGTGTGTGTGTGTGTCACATACAGCTGTGGTCAGCTGCTGATTCGTCTGTCTTACTCAACACCAAACCATTTAATAACCTCTGACACTGATTCTATGGAAAATTGTGTTGGTTTATGAAAAGACTTGAAATGCATAGACACTTGAAATTGTATAGATGCAACAAAAAGATAAGGAAATGCATCATTATATTTTTGCATTAAGCACACACTTTCATGGCAAATGCCTTGTTTGAGACACTTTGCTCAACCAGTTGGGCTCTTGTCTTTGTCTTATTAAACCTTTTTATATACTCTTTTTGTTTTGTATATGTGAGCTGAAAGGCCCTTTGAGAACACATAAAACCCACTGACTCTGTGTTAAAGACCCCATGAGAACAAAATATGTTTTTTAACTTTTCTGTCCATGTGTGTTACTTTCAAGCCATCTATCCACCTTATGTTTAACGTAAGAGTGGGCATGGCCATTTTTAAGTTGAATGGCAGTTATTTTAGCTATACAAAAAGCTGTCTGTAATGAAAGGATGCAACATTTTTTTGCATGAAAGCTATGAAAACATGCAACATCCATTGGTAAAGCTTATTCACTCTCTTAGCAAAAGCAAGAGTTGTAAATATCAAACATGTTTACTATTTACGATTTGGGATTGTGAGACTCTATCTCGATCAGGAGCGGTAAAGTAATCATAATGACAACACACAACTGAGGATTTTTTTGAGAAATAGTCAGTTGCGACAAGCCTTGAATCGGGCCATCAGCCTAAAGTGGCTAATGAATCTTAAGTCTCTCAAATTCACAAGAAAATAGCCTACTTCTGCATTGCATTGTGTTTAAATTGACTTGTAGCAGATATTCACATTTAAAGGTACTTTGTGTAATTTTTTGACTGTACTAAAACAAAAAAATACCATTAAATGTTTGCAGATAAAAACAATGCTATAGCCAGTTATTCTACTGTGTTCCGTGTCGGAATGTCTGTTTTTGTTTTGGTCTGTGTGATTCTGGCCACTGCCATTTTACCCAATAGTACTATTTCAACACCCCTGGTTGCCAGTATGTGGAAAACACTACCTGGTCTCATGACGAAAACATACCTCTGGTAATTTTTTCGAAAGACATGAAATACGTACCTATAGGTACATATCACTGCAGTTTCCAACAGAAATGAACACTAGAGGTGGTACAACAGCGAGCAGTTATAATCGTTGTAGTACACAGTTATGATTACAGCTCCATATGTTTCGCTTAACAATATGTTTTGTAACCAGCTTGCTCGGTAGCTCAGCCGGCGCAGAACTGGACTTAGGATGTGGAATCCTTGGGTACGATTCCCGGGAAGAACATGACTCATGATGAAAGAGCTAAAAGATGCGGCATGCTTGCAATTGCGTTTTTACATCACATTTGCTTTTGTTCATACTATCGGGTAGGTTTAGAGCAGATGGTACGTTATTTTAAAATGTCACAGAGCATTAGACTTATAGCGCCACTCAATGGACATTTCAGTCAGAACTGCAGTGACACCTACAAAACCAACGTGACATAAAATGTACCATATGTATATTCATCTGTTCCAGGGGTAAAAAACTAACACTCTTTTAGTACCACACAGTGCACATTTCACATTGAATATGTCACGAAACGTACATTCGCGTCTTGCGAAAACGTTCCCAGAGGTACGTTTTTGTTATTGAGACCAGGTTGGGAAAACACATATTGCAGCAATGGAAGCAAACAAATGAACTGGGTCAGAGATCATAGATTCTACCCAACCTAAAAAGTCTTGGCGTCCATCTAAAAAGCTCTATAATGACCAGAGGTATATTAAAACATGGATTAATCAACTCATCAACTTCCAGTGTAAGACTTGTTGCCTTCCATTGTAAATTGGAATTCCTATTGTGTGTCCTCAATCTGGCAATCTGGAGGGGCGGGGCAAACAACTCCATCCAATATTTTATATTTGGACTGTAGTACCCATTTCAACCACTAGCTGTCAATATGACACACTGCACCTTTAAAACTTACAGATTGTCTTGGATGACTCATTTTTCACTACCCAGACTTTTGTCCAAACAAATGCTCAAACACAGTATGAAGTGTATAACAATGATTAAGATGATTGAAATTAATTTAAAGGTTGAACAAGTTAGATGAAAAAGTACTGTTTTATTGAATAAATATAAAGTTCTTAAGTAACACTGTGTATTTACATAAACAGCTGTGTGAGACATCTCTCCAGAGATGTCAGTCGTCCATACTGCCCGCGGCTCTGCAACATTACTGGACTGGAGTGGCAGATCTTTAAAGTAAAACATGAAAAAGTGGTGTTGAATGCCTTTTGGCTCTTCTTCACCTTTGGAGGTTGTCCCATTAGGGTTTTACATCGAGACATAGCCAGAGGGAAGATGTAGCTTTGCTCTTTTTCTTTTTGTAAAATTCAGCATACTCAAGTGTGTTTGTGTTCACAAAGAAGGTGCTTGTACTTCAAATTGCCTATTTGAGTATGTGTGTGTGTGTGTGTGTGTGTGTATAGACTCAGAGTGTCTGTGCTGTAAACCATGCTGAACTCGAGACCTCTGAGTCACTGTCTGAGAAAGCTGATGCCTCATTTTCTTCAGAAAGCTTTAGTTAACTTTAATTGTCTCTTTCTCTTGCTTCCGTCATCCAATATTCCTTTGAAATAAGTAGAGGTTTACTGTCATTTCCGTCTGTCATTATTTGTTTCCACTATGTTTCGTTATTTTTGTATGAGATGGAAAGTGAGAGAGGGAAAATGGAAATGAGTGAGGAAGGTGTGGAAATTGTGGCAGAGATACAGAAGATGAAAGTTGCTGTGGTTCTTAACACTCCTGACCACATCACAGGAGGAGAGGGATCTGATTAGACTGATGTGGTTGGTGTTATTCGCTGGGTGGAAACTCTGGTTAAGTATTTTGTGTTTAGGGTGTGTTGTCACAGCCAAGGTAACAGTCTTTCTGTAAAGGCTTGTTTTATAGCTAACAGATGCTAGAACTGTTAGCATGAATAATTAATGCACAGTGTGCTGTATTTGTTTGGAGCTTTTAGGAGCTCAGCTAGTTTAGGCTTTTAAGAATAACCTATAGTGATTTGTTATTTTTTTTCATAGATTCCAGAGATTTTCTGTTTGACTGACTCATACCAGACAATTTCCTCAAAAATGCACCAATAATAAAATAGAAAATCTGCAGGCATGTATGTAAAAGTTTCTCCTGCTGAAGAAGGACCGTCTCAAAGCTCTGCTTATGAAACAGTCCTAGGGCCCTATTTTAACAATCTAAGCGCATGGTCTAAAGCGCATGGCGCAGGTGCACTTAGGGCATTTCCGAATCCAGTTTTGCTAGTATAACGACTGGAAAAACGGTCGGTGCTCCTGGCGCGTGGTCTAAAAGGGTTGTCCCTATTCTCTTAATGAGTACTGGGTGTGTTTTTGGGCATAGTGTGCAATAAACCAATCAGAGTCTCATCTCCCATTCCCTTTAAGAGCGAGTTGCGCTCGCGCCATGGCGGATTCGCTATTTAAATGGCGGAATTTTAAGTTGCACAGAATGAACGCGTATCCAGAGAGCAAACGGATCTGCTCATGTGCGAGCAAATAGGTAGGCTAATTCTGATACACACAATGACTATGATAGGGCCCCTAGTGTGCAAAGATCTCTAGTGAAAGTAAATATAAGAGGACACAGTATCAAGAACACACACATCTTTATGATGGTGTTTCTTGGTTTATACTAACTTTCATAGGTTATTAAGCAAACTTCATCTAAATCTGTATATCACATGATGTCTTCCAACCAGTGTTGTTAATTGTTAACAAAAGCTAAAAATTATTAAACATAGGCAATCTCTATTTCCTGCTATATCTGTATCTCTCTATGCTATACAAAACAGCTGACCTACATGAACTCTTTCTTTCTGTCTTTCGCCAAATTCTTTCTGGTATGAAAACACGCACCATCTGTGTTTTTGGGTTATTGATTCTGCAGGTGTATTTGTAAGCAGCACTGGTATTTAGACCTGGAGGCAGCTCTCTCATCTTTCTACACTAATTTCTCTTTTCTCTGCCGCTCGGCATGCCTTTTCGTGCCTATTTCTTGCATTCATTTTAATATGCCAGATGAATAGAGACAGGAATTAAACATGCACACACATTCACTGTACTGCACAAAATCCCAACAACGTGATGGAAACAGAAGAGGCCCACTTTATAGGAATCACTCTGTAGTCCATGGGGAAAGTGACAGTGACTAATAGATTATGTCACTTCCTGTGGCGGGTCAGAAAGGGAGTAAAAGTGAGTCAGTTTTTGGGTTCTAATTTTCAAAGGGAGTGCATATATGTCAACGCTCAGGCAATATGCTTGTGTGTGTGTGCACAAACAAGCTCACACACCTCTTTTCTTTTTATGCTTTTCCACCTATTCATGTTATTGTAACCCACTCCATCAATTCCAATTTATTTTTAGTAAGGGAGTATGATTTTTAGGGTGATGATGAAGGCAACCTGCACTTTGGGTATTTGGGTA
Organism: Spinibarbus caldwelli; assembly: GCA_039654775.1. Taxonomy (NCBI): domain Eukaryota; kingdom Metazoa; phylum Chordata; class Actinopteri; order Cypriniformes; family Cyprinidae; genus Spinibarbus; species Spinibarbus caldwelli. The sequence continues at coordinate 14,709,893 of CM077256.1, read as the reverse complement.
AAATGCTTATTTTGGATTTTAGAAAAGACTTGTTTTGACATGTTTTTGGAATAGTGGTTCCAGGCTTTTCTGTAGTAAGTGAATATGCTTATGTGCATGTATAGATCTGCTGGTAAAATAACCAGGTGTTCAATGCTATGTGCAAGTTCTGGTTGCATTCTGGAAAATGTAAGTACTCTTCATTATGACCTTTTTAAGCACAGAGATGTGTTCTGAGGCCTCCAGACCTGTCCTTTTAAAATGATTGTACATTTAGGTTAAGGTTGTTATGATTTATGGGAATGCTTGCTTTCATTCCCTGTATTTCACCCTTGACACACCCACACAAAGCCCAGAGGCTATACATACTGAAACTGCAAGCTTGGCATGCTTTCACACTAGTGCTGTCTGTTTGGTGTCAAAGTTTGGTTTGCTTTGGTTGGTGGGTGGTGGAAAGTGGTTTTCTTAAGTAATAAAATAAGCAGGAACTTTATTTTTAAGAATTTTCATGAATCTGGCCCCTGATAGGTCCTCACACCATGTTTCCTAATACAGCCAAGCTGCTTTCACTGGAGTAGTGTCACCTGCACATGACACTTCTGTAGATGAAATTGTGCCTGTTCCAAAGAAAGCAATCTGCAGTGTTTTGATGCTATATCTTGTGTTGAAACAGGTGGTTCATTTGATCCAGAGGAGATTCTGTAGAGGACCATTGCCAGTGTTTGAATGTGTATGTTTGTGTGAGAGCACTGCATATATACTTAGTGTAACCTTTAGCAGCTTCTACTTTTAGTCCTAAGTAAATCTTGCAAAGTTTCCATAGCAGAACTCTGTCAGAGGTGTGAGTGCTAAGATCATGGCATTCTTTCATGGATTAAACCACACAGGCATTTGCTGCTTTAGATCATAAACACCCAGCAGGATTGGATTTGAAAGCCAAGTGAGTAAACGGTTATGACATTTCAAAACATTAATACATAAAGTTTTCAGAGATGCAGAGAACAGGATATATATATATATATATATATATATATATATATATATATATATATATATATATATATTTGTTGCATCTTAGATTTAGCACATCACATATGAGTACCACATTGTAGTGATTTACATTTTTCTCCATATTGTGCTGCCTTAGTTTCCATTTTGTTGGACATTTTATATGAGCGAATGTTATTGTGAGTGAGTCTGTGAGGTTTTATCAACACTCAACCTTTGTCATCTTTTCTATCCTCCCTCTCTCTTTTCTTTCAGTGTATGATAACTGTTTGTTGTTGCTGTCATTCAGCACTTTTACACTTGAAGCTTTGCAGATGTTTCTTTGGAATGCTACTCCCATCATCCCTCTCTCCTCAATGGTCCTTTACAGTACCGCCATTGGCTGCGCACAGAGCTTCTGCCTCATATGCTGTCTTCACAGAGAATGATAAGTATAATTTTACCTAGTTTACAAAACACAAAACTGATAGACAGGAATGATGTGCTGTCTTTACGTACTACAGTACATAAAACAACTCAAAACCACAAAACGGAAAAGGTAACATAAAACATAATAGAAAAATATATAAATAATTAAAAAAAAACACAACAAAAGAAGCAGATTTTATGATTGGTCTATGCCCATGGTGATTTAAATTGGTTGCTTTTGTAATCAGTGTTACAGAATATACTACATCTACGACTAGACTATCAGAACAGAACCATGACTTTTCCATCAATCCATCTTTTTTATTAGTGTTAATGTTTAACATAGATGACACAGATAAGTGTGAATATTTGGGGGACTGCTGGATGTTTAAAGCTGATTGGCCCACTCCCTGACAGTAGGGGCGAGGTTTGGTAATTTGTGTCTGCCAGGTGAAGTAAAGGTCTTCCACATTCTTCTATTTTCCTTCCTTCTCCTCCCTTCCCTTTCACCCACATCCTGTCACCTTCTCTTTGGTCTTGCATACTCTCAGTACCTTTACATGCACTTATTTTCGTCACTTATTTTTGTTCTTACTTGTTTCCTATTAATTGGATTATTTCAGTTTTACATTTCTCCTACGCCAATCTGATTTAGGTGTTTAAATGAATGCCTTTTAGTCTGAGTAAGTCATCAGTCTGATTATTAACAGATTATTTGATTGTGTGTACTTTTCCCTTGCAATGTCTATAGTGGTAATAGTCCTGGTCTGTGTGTCCACTTAGGGTCAGAATTAACATTATGGACACAAATCAGAGTTATGTGATTTAATGTAAACAGAATTGAAATTTAATAGATAAAATGAATGAGCTTCCATATCTCAATGGCCATGACAGCAGTGCTCTTTCTTTTTGTATTGTATTATCTCATTTTCTTTCTTTTGTTGGGATCATTTATCAACCCTAGGTTGACTCCTTTGGTCTGCTGTGAGTGGCCAGGACCCATATAAGATCACATATCAGGAACGCTGTCTCTGGATCAGAGCTGCTCCTTAGCACTCCTTGGCTTAAACCCCAGTAAACAATGTGAAAATCTGATCCTAAATCAGCACTCTGCACAAATACATGCTGTTGGATCTCCGGGGGCGGACTTCCTCCCTGAGGTCTGATGAAAATCAATGTCTGTGGTTCTGGCTGAGTCTGGCTGAAACATTTATCAAGATCATCTGATGGAAAGTGCCTGGATCTGAGGAAATGAAGGACTGTGTGATGTCCGCTCTTCACTGAGAGGATTTGTATTTGATTGCTGTGTTCAGCAATCCAGGGAGAACTAGATAAAAACGCACTGGAAAAAAAAAAAAAAACTGTGGGGTGGGGGGCTCATACATTTTGCATTAAAGCAGATTGGGTTCTTAATTGGGTTTCCTCCCCCCATTCGGCCAGCCAGCCATAACCAACAACACGTCTGCAGTCTCAGCCTGGCCAGATGGTGGACTGAGCCTCAAAGTGGTGGGGTGGCCTGACGGAGGGAGGTGTGTGCGTTGAGTGTGTATTAGAGGTTGTGACTCGTAGTCCTGCTGGGCCATCCTCCCTTTCGTACGTCTTTGTATCCATCTATCCATCTGACTGTTTGCTGTGGACGGTTGGAGCTAAAGAAACACTGTGGCTATAGCAGCTGGGACTTAAGACTGGGTGTGGATTGGGGGAGGGTCGTGTATCTGATCAAGGATTGGTATCGAGAAGAGGAAGGAAGGAAATGTAATTGGACTGAAAAAGTGGGTGGATTTTATAGATAAAAGAAGGCAAAAATAAACAAAATTATGAAGAATCGGACCATGCTGGGAAAACAGAGTTAGGGATCAATGCAAAGTGGATACTGTATAGATCAATATAAGAAAGCACAGAATGAGCTTCATACAACTGTATGTTCCTGGTGATAACTTGCAGATGTGTCTTCAACATTGTCCACCCCATTAATTCTAACAAATGGATCCAAGTTGGACTCATATCTTGGTCATCTTGTCCTTGCCAACACTGTACTTGGTACTCAGTGTGCTTTGACATTTTCTGTTAAAACCAGTATGCAAATACATTTGAACTGAATTATACTTTCAATGCTGAATAATAAACAGAGAGTGGTTGCTCTGAAGCAGTTGGAGAGAAAAAAATGCAAAAATCTGGCTGGTACAATTTCAATCAGACTAAACCATTTACATGACATTTTAAGAAAATGAATTATTGCTCTAGTCTGATGAAAATCCAACTTTCTTTGTTCATATAAGTGAGCTTATTGATTATTCTTGACTGAGCATACATCATTGTAGAGGAAACAGAAAGCGAGAACATAGCGTGGCCTCATCTGCACCAGTCTTGAGTATCATGTGGGGAATGTTGAGCTGTTTTTTGTCAAAGCCTTCTTTAGGGTGGTTCAAGGATATAGGATTGTGTGTCTCCACTGAGACACTGTGTTGGACTGGTTTGAAGTGCACTATCCAGCTGACCCTGCCCAACCCAAACACAGCACAAATGTATGTCTGAAACCCAGCCAGGATATTACAAATGAGCAGCGTGTCAAAAGGCAGTCATGCTCACTCTGATTCTGACCTAGTTTTAAATACTCCTTAGCATTGCTCTGTCTTCCCTTCATCAAGGCTTTCCTCCATTGGACCACAGCCAGTGCTCCATACTGCCCATCCATATGCGCTACAGCTTTCTAGGCTTTCTGCACTATAAAATGACTTCGGTGTCAAATTATGCAACTGCAGCTGATCAGAGCGGCCTTTTCCTCATAGCCATATGGAGAGTCTGTGAAGCCTGATTGCTTCTGTTGAAGACGATGATGATGATGACAATTTCTCCAGACCTGTGTACAGAGTTTTGGTTGCAGTGTACCTGCTCAGAAAGTTTCCATTATTCACATTTACTGCCTGTGTAAGTCAATCTGTGTGTGTGTGTGTGTGTGTGTGTGTGTATTTAATTTAATTTTCCACATGTGTACATGAGATAACATCTTATCAGGGGAGAACTGCAAACTGGAGAACTGGAGAGCAACCAGTGAAAATGATGCCAAAGTTTGTTGCTCTTGTGCCATTATATATGTTGACTACCTAGTTTTGCTGTTTTAATTGGATGCATCGTAGTTCATTTAACACATTTCCTTGAGTTTGAACACAACAGCAACATCTGTGCAATCTGGCACAAATTAATTTTCATTGCAGACTGCAGTGTACGTTTTCTCTCAGGCACTAGGCTATACAAATATACGACTTATATGGTATAGCTTGTGTAGCTTCGGTATACATGGTTTAATCTTACTGTTATTATGCTTTTGGAGTATTACAGGATATAACCTGGATGACATAAACTGTCTTATCAGATCATCCACCTCCTGTAGTCCTAAATCCTGTCTGTCTACTATTTGTTAATTCCATAAGGAGGCTTTGGCATGATTATACTGTATGCGTGTGTGTGTAGGAGAAGAGTACAGCCTAATGTCTTTTGAAATCTTAGTCACTTCTCTGCTGTTTGGATACTTAGAGTAGCAGGGGTGCAGATTGCAGAGCTGATATTCAGTTGTTTCAAATGAATCAAAAATACTCGGCAACATTCCAGAAACTTGGAAAACATTGTCCAGCAATTATAAAGGTTCAAGCATTTCAGGGATGAAAAATCAATGTCAAAGGGTTCATTCAGGACCCTGATTAGAAATGCTAGTTTTTAATAGAGTACAGAAACAACAACGTCTAGAGCATTCAAATTAATTTGTCTCTGGAATTCAGTCCATTTACTAGGGTCTTGTAATCACAAATCGAAAAAAAAATCATTTTTTGTAAATCAAAAAATGTTGTCTTGCAGGTGGTGTGCATATGAGTTTGGCTTGTGTATTTTGCCAATGAGGCCAACCACTTTAGTAATGAGGTGTTTCACCAGGACACAGATTGTTGCTGCATTCCTTGGAGACATGAAAACACAGAAGCACTGATGAGTGACACACAGGCACATTCTGTGAGATGCACTTCAAAAAACCTTGTATTCAGCTCATGTGTTGCCCTTGACAAAACAGCCTTTGCTGTAATGAATGCCCTGCAGTGGATCCCAGAGGAAACAGTCATTCCACTGGCTACCAGGCTCTTTAATGCTTCGTTATAGTTCTGTTTGTTTAAAGCTTACCCTCCTGACAGTTACCAGTTTGCCAGTACAGGGCCTCCACCCTGCTTCCAACATCCTGGGAACGTGATGTGAGGGCCAAGTCCTGTTAGAAGGGTATCACAGAATTGCTTTGTTTTGATTGATGGCATGTCTGGAGCTGGAAAGGTGGAAGCTGGAAAGATACTCATAATGTTATTTACATTAGATACAATGTCTTTCTATTCTTTGTTTCTTTATCACTACCCACAGTTTGTGTGTTTCAAATTAGCTGAATGACTTCGATGTTTGAGATTAGTGTAAGTATTTCACAATTTTGTTTTAAATGTCTTGCAGCTCTTCTTGTGGAACTCTCTAAAGACTCTTGACTCTTCTAAGATATCACTCTATTTAACCGTGTGCACTGTATTGAATTGTGCCATTATAATGACCTCAAGTGTAACCTTATTCTCTCTCTATTGTCTCCTCCATATAACTCTCTCTAGATTGTCTGACTTGTGCCATGTTCCGTTTTTTAATGTGAGTAAATAATAGACATGGCTTTTTCATGACTTTCATGTGATGCCACAAGAAGCAGATGACAGTGCATATTTCATTGTAATCTAAGTTAAACACACAAGTTGTACCCCAACTGATAAAGTTATACAGGAAAGCAACCAAACAAACAAACAGAACGTAGATAAGTATGTTATCGTAAAACTGGCACTTGTTTGAATCTGATACAGTGTTGAATCTGATACTGTGGGGAATGCAGGCTTTGTGCTAAAACCTCTTAGTCAACGAAACTATTGCTTTCCGCTGTGCTGCAGGCTTTGGGTGGACTTAAAGTCTGCATATCAATTTGATTCTCTCCCCAGTATGATGTCAGAGCATATAGTTGTTTTTACGCCAAGGCCAAAAACATGGATCAGTGTCCAGATACAATATCCTGCTGACACACACGTGAGTTTACTTGGCCACCCACATGTGTGCACTGCTGCTTTGCAATCCAGACATACCTTTACGTTGACTTTTAATTACCTTCTTAAAAAGAATTAATAACCTTTTTGAATAAAATTTGTATTTTTGTTTGTTTTAATAAGAATCACTAATTCCAAATTATGTAGTTATGTCCCTTTATGGTCTGTGTGTGAACCCCCTGTAGGTGATGAGGGAGAAATTTTTGGATAAATGGGACACACACATGAGGAAGCTGAGGAATATGAGTGCTGACTGAAATCTGAACTTTAAAAGACATTTTTTCTTTAGTTTTAATTGTTTATTTTCAAATAAATGTACAACAGATTTTAGCCATATCAGCCTTGAACCTGTTTATTGGAAACATGAGAAGCATTAGTCTTGAATTCAAGCACTAATGTTTCACAAGTGGTAGAACAAAGGGGGAACTAAGGTTATTGGAAAAACCAAACATTTTAGCCAATAAAGACTAGATTAATGCTTTGTTAAAACATCTAGGTCAGTGACCCTGGTGTTTTCATCACACACCCAGCACACTGATGTTGCAGCTTCTCACTTTTTATAGACCCTTTCAGATTAACGTCTTGTAATGAATCAACAAATAGATGATTGATGTTCAGAAATTATGTATAAACTTGACAGAGAAATATGTTTGCTTGTGCTAGAATAAAGCAGCAAACCTTTTTCCGTCCCATCTCTTTCTCTTTTCTTTTAATAATAGAGGCAACATTTACTTTTCTTTCCTCCATAGTTCTGTTCAACTTCTCAATGTCAGCATAAGTTGTCAACTCTCTTGAAAATGATAATGTCTGATTACTTTGTTTCTGCAAAACTCTGTCAGTGTCCATAAGCCCTAATTAGATCATCTTGGTATGTGTTTATAAGTTGACTAAAATGTATCTATTGCCAAGTAGACTCTATGATTGAACTCTAAATCCTCCTTCAGCCCTGATCCTTCATCTGAACTGCCCCTAAAAATAAGAAACGTTTACAAAGACTTTAAAGCTTGCTATATAGCATCCCTGGCATGCAGCCCGCTCTCCATTACAGTGAAAACACACATTAAAATACAACCAAATGTGGTTTTGATATACATAAAATGGCAAACAGTAAGAATTAAGTTTGATGATGACCTTTACGTTTAAGATGAATCAAAACATTTGATTAGATAATACCTATAGATCAATATAAGTCAGAATCTACAAAGTTGAACCCTTGGATGAGCTCATGTATTGATTTTTAAACTTCTTCAGAATTAAAGTTTTTATTAAATACAGACAAGGATAAAAATGCTCTTGATCAGTCTGAGGTAAATATTCTAATCTTGAATATGGGATCAATAAACCTATTCGCGCATAACTCTCACTAAACATATCTTCGTTAATCGTCCCTCTCCACACACATGCGCTGTATCCAGCTGTGGAATTGGAGAAGTGGGGCAACAGGGCGGAGAAAATAGGGAGAGGAAACTAAATAGAGAGGAAGGAGGTCCCACTTTTCGCCTAGCACGACATGGAGAGAAAGTGAGAGGTTTTATTTTAAGTCTCCAAGCAGCTCCCCTTCGAAGGCGCAGCGGTTAGCTGTCAGGATCGTGATAAACAGAACAGAGCTGCTCTGTGTCAGGATCGAGGACAGATTCAGAGGAAACGAGACATCGCCGGGAGCTAGCGAGCAGAGGAGGTCTGCTAAAGGGAGAAAACAGAGACGGCTCTGTTGCGCGGATTTTAATGAAATACAGCAGCTGTCGGACACACGCCTGCAACCCCTACCTATCCCGAGTTAGATGCGTTTGACTTTAAGATGCGGAGCGACCCCATACTGTTCGCCTCGAGGGGTGAGTGTCCAGTCTCTCCATGAGTGGATTCATTGTTGAGAGACCGTCGATTAATATTACTGTCACTAGACGATTCATTTAACAAAAGAATAATGTATCTTTTAGGAAGATGCAATATCACAACAAACAGTAGATGTTAGAAACACATTTCTCATTCTGGAATATCCACGCGCTTTGAGTAAGGAACAAGTTTGTCAAAAAAAATTCTAATGAATTGAATTTGAACTATACAGCAAGTGAGAAAATACTAAATATTTAATATAACAGACATTTCAAAGGAGACGATACCGTTTCGGAAAGGGAAGTTGAGCTCACCCCGTGAGTCAGATTTTCTCCGTTGAACGCTTCTCAGCTCTTCTCTCAGGTCGGTTAGAAAAACCGTTGCGATTTGAAATGTGAAGAGGCGGTAAATTCAGTGACGTTGCAAGGCAGTCATTGACCGGTATTTGTTTCCTGTGTTTGTTTATTTATTTATTATAAAACATTTTTTAAAGTGCTTGTCATTATTAATGTTAAGATTTGTGTTTAATTTAAAACACATTCTTTTAAATTATATTTTATTATTAGTATTATCACTCTAAAATAATTAAATCAAGTGTGAGGAACAGTGATTCAGTCACCCATAATAACTCTAGGGTGATACAGGTGCCCTGTTATCTTCTGTCACAGAAGTCTGCACTTTCAAAAACACAACATGAGCTGGATTGGCAGGAGGTCTGTGATTGGTTGGCTGGCTGGCAGCTCTGAGGTGTCAGGTATCCCATACCTGCATCACAGCTTTCCACGCTGTTGTCTATGACAGAGCCCTATTGTCCACGGAGGTTTAACAGTATCTGAGTGCAGGGCGTAGTATTGGCTTTGGGCTTTTGTATGTAAAGGGCCGAGTGTGGTTTTGCCATAGCATTGTTGGGTATTATTACAAGGCTCTGTGGAATGCTTTATTCTGATTGGTCAGTTGCAGTGGTCATACTTTAATTCTGAATGATTGTTGTCCAGAATATGGGAACGTTGTCCATATCATTATAGCAAAAAACTCCTTTAGGTTGATACCAGACCCCTCTGCTTTGTTTCAGAGTCCTAATCACGCTGTTTAGGGTGTATTTTTGTGTTAAAGACCATATATTATCCCTTACTGTATGGTGACACTACAACACCATTCTTTATTTGAAGTTTTGGCACTAAAACGTGTCAGCATAGTTCCAGAATCCAGATGTGATGATTTTCCTTGTGGATTTGAACTTTTCATCTCGTTTTAAAGCTCATGCTGGGCTGCGCTGGTGGTTAATGTGTTTATTGGCATTTATGAACATGGCACAGTGTTGTTAGACCAGTCAGACATGGTACGAATTGGCACTTGATTACTGTGTGTGATGTGGGTATTGGTCTGTTAGCCTACTTGGCTTTATTTTAGGGGTCTCCTCTCTGACAGTTTCCACGCTGATGACTTTTTAAAGGCTTACACGTGCCAGAAACACCCAAAGCCCTTCCTTCCCTCCAAGTAGAGATGTCTGAACCAAAAAAGATGAGAGGGAAGAAGAGAACTCTTTAACTTTGCCTTCCTTCATCTTCTCCACCCACTCTGTCAACTGCTGCTTGGCTCCACTGCAGTTTTATCATATTTTTCAGTTTTTTTCCCTCTCTCAATTGCTACAATTCACTACTACTATATAAGAGAGTTAATAGCTCTCTAGTTTCTACATTGTACCTGAGGGGAGAGATTAGTGTGCCAGAGAGGTTAGTGTGTTTGCCTTTTTGACAAAACAAATGAAGACAAAATTGGGAAACTCCAAGGAAAAGGAACTCCAAGCATTTATAACTATTAAGTGGAGTGTGTTTTTGTGACCATAGGTTCAATAGTTGGTTCAATTAAACAATTGGTTCAATTATAATTATTCAATATTCAATTATTATTCAATATGAAGATCAGTTGGGGGTGGGAAGCATACTTGTGGTCTAAATTAATTTGTCAACATTCATAGATTTATATCGAATATTTAATTTAGTGTTTTACATTAATGATAATGAATATTGTTAATATTAAAAATATATTTTGTCTATTACACTATTGTTTGTGGTCATTAAGATTTTATAATGTTTTGAAAGAATTCTCTTATTTTCTCTTTTTTTATTCTAAAAATTATATGTATGACTATAAAAATTACTATATTTAGTCATTTTTCTCTGATGTCAAAGCTGAATTTTCAGCAGTCATTACTGTAGTCTTCAGTGTCACATGATCCTTCATAAATCATTCCAATATGCTGATTTGAACCTCAGAAACATTTATTGTTATTATCAATGTTAAATACAGTTGTGCTGCTTATTATTTTGTGGATACTTTTTATCAGGATTCTTTGAATAGAAAGAACAGAATTTATTTGAAATGTGAAAATCTTTACTGTTACTTTTGGTTAATTTTACGCATCCTTCCTAAATAAAAGTTTCTTTCTTTCTTTCTTTCTTTCTTTCAATACCTGTCTGTCTATTTTTCTAGTGTGCATATTCTGCAAAAAACCAGATGACATCTAGGACAAGTTAACCCTTTGCGATTTCTACGTAGTCTCTAGGCATTTTCTGCTAAATTACATGACCAGTTATTTACATTTTTCCCTTATAATATCTTAGATGATGCATCATCATCCTGTACATGGTAAACTCACAAATATACTACAATTCACCCCAAGTACTTAAGTCATTGTTGGAAGGCAAATACACAAATGCTGGTGAGCATTCATAAATGCACACGTAAAAAGTGGATGCAAACACTTCTCTGCTCAGTTTCCCAGGCACCACAGAGTCTCCTCCACCCTTTAGAAAGATGATTCTTAAAGATTTCTGTAACCAGTGGCCCCTTTCTCCCACCCCTCTGCCCACTGTGGTTTAGGAGCTAGTGCTCTGTAATTATACACACACACACACTCATAAACACACAAGTACACATTTATGGACATATATTCTAAACCGTCCTTTCGTAATTGAAACCTCAGTATTTTCCTCATATGTTCATGTGAACACATATGGATAGTGCATACATATAATCAAACACAGAGATGAATGTAATCACACAACTGAGATATTCTCTAATTGATGATCCCGATGCGTTTTGACATATGTGACTACACAGATGCTGGTATTGAAGCCCATCATTAGTGGGGCAGTGGAGCATCTGTTCAATATTTTCTTCTGTCCTGTAGTTTTCTACTATTTTCCAGGCATGTGTAGCCTGCTCTGGTGTGCTCTGGCCTGTGGCAGTGAGCGGTAAACATGATGAGGCCAAACCGTAAAGCAGCCTAATTTCACAAACCACAGACTAGTAGCTGCCTTATTCCCAGCTGCCAAATGTTTTGTTTTGGGCACCCAGTGCCTCTTAGCTCTATGAGAGATTCTATACAGTATATAACCTATATTGATATTTTGGGTTCCAATGGGACAGAGATATGAACAGATGGACCACTCACAGAAAAATCAATGGGAGAAATTGTAACAGTCAATATGGTAGCTGTCAGTCTTTAACTTAAAAGAACCAATCAGCTTACTGATAGAGTTTGTTTAATCTAAATCACAGATGCAAGTCAATGACGTAATGCTCATTTTTTTTAATCTATTTTAATTAAAAGCTAAATTAAAATGAGAAACAGTTCTGCTATTGTACTCTTTTACAGTTGCGCTTATTCAAAAGCTTTTTGTAATAAACAATGCAATTCATACAATTTCATTTTTTTTCTAATTTTGATTTTGGTAGATCAGGTTTTGTGAGACACCATCCTCTTTCTTAATGATTGAAATAATCATTAAGATTTGTAAACTTGTATATTCCAAGCATAAGCATAATATTTATGTGTTATCGCATTTTATTACGGATTTGAAATTTATTTTGAAACGTAAAATCTGTTTTGGAGATTTCCGGTAGATAGAAAATTACTGTTGCCACGATGGTTGCAGGGTAAACTGACTTGCTTTTAAAGAACTTTGATATGACTCTGAAGGTGTTATGAGAGAGAACAGCATGCTTTTTTTTATCTATCCCTCTTTCCATCCATCTGTTCAGCCTCCAAGCTGTTCGTTGTGTAAGACCGGATCGGAGTATGAAGAGCTTGTGTTGTATCTCAGTCATCACCAGCTCTCCGCCTGGATCCTGTCAGCAGACATGAAAAAGAAGCAATGCACTGGATGAGAGGTCGGCCTCCTTCAGAAAGGGAGGACAGACAAGCGAGAGGTTCACGTTTATGTTCTTGGCAGGTTTCTTAACCAAAGCAAAAGAGGTTGTTTGTTATCTTCTTTTTTCAAAGGTTTATTGTCAGCTGTCGTATATTTCCCCTTCTGAAGTGAGAAGTGAGAAAAATGAATAGCGTCTTGGCTCAGTTTGGAAATAGAAATGGAGAAGAGTGAGTCAGAGAGATAAAAGAAGGAAAAAGCATGAAAGAAGGATGTGGGATGGTGGATATTCCACAGAAACTTGGCATTGGTTATTGCCTGATTATATACATGGTAGGTCATAGATCATGTGTGAGCATATGGATTTGAACAGTTCATTAAAGAGAACTGCTTTAAGATCTGACGGAAGAGTCGGATAGGATGACAGCACGGAGAGACAGGTACTCTGTAATCTCAACACACACACACACACACACACACACACACATTTCCTTCGGAGAATTTTAAGGATGTTGTTGCTTCTCAGCGCGGCCTGGGTGGTAGACCATAACCACATATACATAAACACCTACGCAAATGTACACACATACTGCATCAGCAGACAAATAATACCAGTTCTTGCATGCTGGCAGCATCACGATTGCTTTTGCAGACCACATCCCTCTATGTTATTGAATTTGGGTCGGAATAGTAGAATAATGTGATTTTTGTTCAGGAGAGACTGTGAATGTTGTTTATTCTAAAAGTTCACTGGGTCAACTTGTCAAACTGGTTCTAGACAACCACCAAACCGAATACCATTCATTATTTCTCTCTGTCAACACTGAATTAAAATAAGCTTTGCTTGTTGAAACACTTTCTGGCATAACTTCAGCCTTTTTCAGGTTGTTTTGGCAGGTATTTGTAAAACAAGAAAGTTCTCAGTAAAATCTCATTTTGATGACTTTGACTTTTTTGGTTTGGATGCGTTAATATGTCCATAATTTGTCATTCTTCAGCTGGAGGCATGTCTCTGTTTTAAAGATGGGTTGCTTGGATGCATTGCTTGCTATCTTTCATCATTTGGCTTTGTTTACTCTAGGGTTAGTCAATCGAGAGTATGTGAATGAAGAAGAATCAGAGTCAGAGATTTGTGATCGTGGGTGGTTGTGATTGTTTAAAGTTTTTCCCTTCTCCTTTCTCTCTCTTTTTCTCTCTCCCCTGACTTTGCCCCCAAGCATAGTTTGAAGGTGGTCCTCATTTTTGTGTGGCACTTGGTGCTCTTTAATGCAGCGATTTGGTTTGCTTGGTTGGTTTTTAGAGTGTATTTCCTTTCATGTTCTTTGGCCACCATCACTGAAAGTGCTTCATTAGCTTTATTCACTCTGACATGCAAGCTGTTGGACAAGGAATGATAGAAGAACAACTGGAAATGGTATAAGCTTATTGGATTTTTTATCATAAACAGCAATATGAGATCTAAGACCCATCAAAACAGTTAAAAAGTTCCTTTTTTTGGGGGGGGGGGGGGGGGGGGGGGGTGTCACATTATACTGCAGTTATTTTACCGCGTTTCTTTTTTTTTTTTTTTTGTCTGATTTGAATACTAGATTATTTGGATTTTTAGCTATGATTAGTGCTGTCAAATTGATTAATCGTGAATAGTCGCATCCGAAATATAAGTATTTGTTTACATGTGTGCTGTGTGTGTTTATATGGATAAGTACACACGTAGGCCTACATGTATATATTTAAGAAATATTTACACTTATACATGTATTCATATTTATATATGATTTATATTATATATAAATATAAATGTATATTACATATATGTCTTAAGTGTATACATTTACATGTATATATGCATACATACATACATATATATATATATATATATATATATATATATATATATATATTTAGATATACACAGCACACAGACATATATTATGTAGACAAAACCTTTTATTTTGGATGCGATTAATTGCAATTAATCGATTTGACAGCACTAGTTATAATATTTGTTGATTGACTGTTCTTGCAAAAGCCTGCAAAATGTACTTTATGTTTTTCATTTTAATCTTTGCTTAATTTATGATGTAAATTGAGATTTTGAAATTGCTACTAAAACAGGGTGTGCAGTAGAATGCATGTGTACTTATAATATAATATCATATCACTTATAATATCATATTGTGACAAGCTAGCAGTTTTTCAGAGTGGACAATTTGGACAAAACCCTCTATAAAAGTGTGTAAAAGCTTGTGAATGAGTATTTCTGTGTGCTGCCCTATTTAAGTGTGGTAGTAGATTACAGACAGCACTGAGGAGCAGTTCAAGCACATACAGGGGGAAATGTCTATTCAGTTGGACACGAGAACATGTGATTTGAATTATCTAGCAAATCAACAAGGACTCCACTGATTAAATTAGATGTCCTTATGTAAGGACACCCCAATGTCTTCCTAAATCAATCAGTGCTCAGCCATTTAGTTTAACTGTGACGCAAGAAAGAGTTTTTGTAATGACTGTCTTATGTATCCCTTTAGAACAAGTATGTTTAAAAAAGCTTCGTATGTAATGGACACAAATCACTGCAATTTTAAATTTATAACTGAGAACTGCTTACTTACAAATACATGGATATAGCCAACCTGAAAAAGACTGGCTCATATCCAGGAGTGAGTGTAAGTGTCTTGGTTGAAATCTAGACCAGCAGTCATACAGTGACACACTCAATTTGCTATGCACACTTCACTTCATAACACACTCTAATCAGTGAGCTCTATTCTCTGTTTTACGTCAAGAAACTGTCCCTACAGCAGCAGTCCTCCCCCCTCCAGCCCTCAGTCTTATGTAAACCTTCAGCTATGTGTTTGTATAGGCCTGAGCCCATTGTAATGCCGTTTTATAGACATCTGATTTTCCAGGGCTGCAATTCACATTTGATAGCCTTTGATATTCCTCAGGTGCCGAGCCAACAGATACCCATAATTCACTGCTTTTTCCAGATGCCAGCCAACATCTCAGTGCAGAAAATCACACGGCATATCTTTACAGTGACAATATGAGAAAATCAACAAAGCAGAAGATTTGCTGACACAAACTTGCTAGCTCCTATTGCGCTTATTAAACATCTGATTGTATGTGTTTGTTTGTTTTTTTCAGCGATGGAGGAGTTGTTGGCAGAGTTGCGGGTCTTTCTGGAGTTGTTGGACAGAGAGTATTTAACTGCTGGAGTGAGAGAGAAGAAACAGCAAATATTAAACATCCTCCACAGAGTTCTAGCCACTAGAGGTAAGTCCAAACCCCCTTTAGCTGATCATTTGACCTTTGACCTCAGCTGAACTATTCACAGTGCACCATATCTCTTCATCATAACTCATGTCTCCCTAATATCTGCAACAATTAAGTTTTTTTCAGTGATGTGAATGTGTTTTTTATGTGTGTTTTGCTCTCTCAGAGCCCTCATGTAAGACAGAGATACACACCTCTCTCCCAGCCCCTCCTCAGATGCCCCTACCAGAGATTCCACACCCCTGGATGGTAAGATGTGCATATTATTACAATTAATACAGCAATTACTATAAACTAGGACTGGGCGATATAATTAAACCTTTTGATAACCTTTTAATAATACAAAATGTGTCAAATCATTTATGTATTTGCTCTAAAATAACAAAAATGTGAACCATTTAGGATTAAATTTTTTGTTAGTTAGTCAAAATATCAGAGTCATGTTTTTTATTTATGAGCATCTATATAGTAATACGTAACAGGAATATTTAGTTATATAATACTATTGAAAACTTTGGCGTCAGTAATATATTAATGTATTATTTGAATAATATTTTTCTTTTTTTATATATTTTTAAACCGTATATTATTTCTTTGATGCAAAGCTGAATTTTCAGCAGCCATTACTTCAGCCTTCAGTGTCACATGATCCTTTAGAAATCATTCTGATATGCTAATTTGGTGCTTGTGAAACAATTATTATTTCAATGTTGAAAACACTTGTGCTGCTTGATATGTTTGTGAAAACTTCAAAAGTTCAAAAGAACAGTATTTATTTCAAATAGATTTGTTTTCTTGTAAAAATTTGGTAAGATCATGCTGTTATTTACAATGTGATTATTCAATATATCACCCAGCCCTACTAAACTAAAGGACAACAAGGAAAACTTTGGTTTCTTTACAGTGAGTTTAGATTTTTTTAGTTTGTTTTTTCCTTGTAGTCCAGAAACAATAATAGTTTTGTCCTATATTTGGAAGAGATGTCATCTGAACCCTGAATGCCACTGGCTGGTGGTTTGATGGTTTCTTTTTGTGAAGTGTTCAGTGTTTTTTATGAGCTCTGTAAAACAGCAGCAGGAAGTGTTCACATCAGTTTGCTTTCTGTCATATGACCTCATAGTTGCCGACACACGACCCTGATGTGGTCTCATCCGTCACACGTGAAACACATTACGCCATTATGTGCTCTCGTGTGTGACACTTAGAGTAACAATCATCTTTGTTTGAGGGCAGCAGTACACGCTTGTGATAAATAGCAGGTGTTCATGGGTCGCGGTTGGTCATTCTCAAGCGCACACATCCCAGCACCTTGTTTTACAGTCCACCCTTTACGCACTCAGCACTTTACAATATAATTAGAAACATCCTCTCCTACCTCAGCCATCCGTGCATAACCCCAGTGTGTGTGAGGGGGCGGCTGTTCCCATTCCCGGAAGGTGTGAGGGGGCAGGGATTTGTGGGATAGACTGTGTGAGATGAGAGGAGAGAAATATCCATTTACTGAAGTCCAAGGTCAGACCTGTGCAAAACCTGCCCGAGGAAAGGCAGAACACGAAGTTTCTTTTCCATTGCACTGTTTAGTTTTTCTTATTCCTGCTCTCCATCAACCACACCCTCTACTCCATCCTCTTCTCTTTCTCTCTCACTCTCTCTCTCTCTCTCCCCAGCTATGTGATGATTTAGTATTGTGTCAGTGAGCCAGGTTTAAAAATTGACTCCTTGTCATATTCCTGCCAGACCTAACTCTGCACATTCAGTCTGTGTGTGTGTGTGTTTGACTAAAGCCTTCTGTGGCCCCTGTGATTGGTCAAAACCACAGCGGGAGAGACTGAAGAAAAAGGACTGAAGCTGGGCATGTGGGTGGTGAGATAGGGCCACGGACAGGACAGCAGACGCCACAGTACGCAAGGGGAAGAATCGCGTCTGGAGACTTTCTGTGCATGTGTGTGTTTGTGTTGAATTGAACTCTGTGGCTTTGGGTTTCTGAACGTTTGGCAGCAAATTCACTGCAAATCTTCCCCGTTCATGTACTATAATGAACCCAGGGGAGGAATTTTTGACTTTCCATTGATGCATAGCTTTCTAAGCACTAATTAGTTCTTTCAAGCAATAGTGACTATTATTTAGAGAAAAGTTAAGGTTATGCTTACTGCACATGCATGCACAGTTTGGTCTGTGTCCTTTCAATAGCCCTTATAAGAGCGACAGCAATATTCAATAATGAAAACTTTACTTTTTTCCAATATGTCATACCAATTAAAACACTATACATGAACACGATACAAAAAAAAATTAAATTTGAAATTTAGTACACCAAAGTTACATGAAGTTTCTTTACCCATAATGCTATACCAGTGATAAGAGCCCAGCATAGTGGGAGGTTCAGTTACTTTTGAACTGACAGTTTCTCTTTCTATGCACACAGTGGCAGACGGTGTCTTTCCCAAGATCCAGTTAATTAAATTTCAGTTTTATGAGTGACTGTAGTTATCAATACTGTGGTGTATGGTGGCCTAGTAGTGCACAACACACAAAATCTCCACAACACAAAGGAAACAATCCACAACACAACAGAAACAAGCCGTAACACAATGAAATTAGCACACCACAACGGAGACAAGCCATAACACAACAGAAACAAGCCACAACACAACGAAATTAGGCAACACAATGGAAACAAGCCGCAACACAACGAAATTAGCGCAACACAACAGAAACAAGCTGCAACACAATGAAATTAGCGCAACACAATGGAAACAAGCCGCAACACAACAGAAACAAGCCGCAACACAACGAAATTAGCACAAAACAATTGAAACAAGCCGCAACACAATGAAAACAAGTTGCAACACAATGGAAACAAGCTGCAACACAAAGGAAACAAGCTACAACACAACAAAATTAGCATAACACAATGGAAACAAGCCGCAACACTACGGAAACAGGTCGCAACACAATGGAAACAAGCCACAACACTACGGAAACAAGTTGCAACACAGTGAAATTAACAGCACAAGGGAAACAAGCCACAACACAACGAAATTAGCACAACACAACGGAAACAAGCCGCAACACAATGAAATTAGCACAACACAATGGAAATAAGCCACAACACAGTGAAATTAGCACAACACAATTTAGCCCTATGCATTGTGTTGTGGCGATTTTTTTTGTGTTATGGAGATTTCGTTGTGTTGTGCACTACTGAGCCACTGTAGTGGTGTACCTCAGTTATACGCAGAGTTCCTTCAGGTGGTACAACACTTTTATTTTATTTTAAATTAATTTTTCATTAATCAATTTTTCCATGTTGCAATTTCCAATCTGTTTTAAATTAATTTTGATTAGATGTAGTCTGTGTTCTTACATCAGCAGTACAGTAAGTACACTTACTAGTTAGTACTTTGGTCTTGAAAGTTAGAAAAAGAACACTATAACCTAGCACTCTTTTCGGGGGGTCTAAACAAGTCAATATTTTTAGCTTCTCTTTAAGTTGGCGTGTCAAAAAACACATCTCAAGACTTCCCCTAGTGTGAATCTTAAGTGCTGTTACAGAGCATGTTCTTTCTTTCAAGGCAAGCTAGACGGAATGCAACTGAATGGAACAGAGCCCCGTCTTGAGGAGTGTTTTTTTGACACGCTATCTTAAAAAAAACCTAATGCTGAGAAGCTGAAAATACAAGACCTGATACAACCTCCCATCCCATCGTGCACAGTGAGTTCAAAGACAACACTGCCATGTATCAATAAACATTTGTGGATTCTGTCGTGGAGGGGTAAGACCCTGGTACACTTTCTGCAGTCACCGAATTACATCCTGCCATTCATAGCTGAGCAGAGAGAGAGTGTGTGTAAGAGAATATGGGGAAGCCATAGCAGACTCCGCTGGGACAATGATGACTTCCATCTGTGTTGATGTTGGCTTCTGCTCCTCCCCACCAGTATCCCCCAACTGCACCCCAACACACATTGTCACATTAATGAACACAGACGCAGACAAACTCATTATCTGTCTGCTCTTTGTAACCCAAAAGGGAGTCTTTTTTTTAAAAAAAACTCCCCTCCTTTTAGGGCATTTTTAGCTCCTCCTTTCTTCATGTTTCCCCTTTATCTCTCGTTCTCACTGAATCTCCCAAAGTTAAATTAAGTTTCTTTGCCTAAAATGCTGTATCAATGACTGTTAATGATGGGAGTCTATCATAGAATTGGGTACTTTTGCATCCATGTTCTCTCTTTCTAGGCCCAGAGTGGCAGACGATGGAAATCCCAAGATTCAGTTGTGCAAAAGCAAAGGGCTCTACTGTACCCCACCTCCCTTTTTTAAGGAGGGTTAACCGCAGTCTGGAATGCAATGACCTAATCCCTCATTGTGTCATGGACAAAAGGAGGAAAATGAATTATGATTCATGCACAACAATGCATTTTGTCCGTTGCCATAGAAATACCAATACAAATGGTGATTTCTACCCCTCCGAACATCTTTTATAGGTTATAGCAAGTGACAGTTTATATAGTCACTTCATTCAGGAAAATGAGCTTTCAGTTATTCGGCTGTTTTTTGTGTGGGACTGCTGGAAAGTTTCTGCAAAGAACCAATCGAGAATGAAAAGATTCTCTGAAACACATGGAAAACTATTTGTAGAGACAAAAACCTCACAAAACTAACTCCACTGCTGTGAAAGTGAGATTGCGTTGAGTTGTTGTGCATGAATAGTGTTCAAGTGTATCCATGAATACATTGCATATCAAGGCAGCCAAACAAGGAAATGCGAAGGTTAAATGATTGAATTATGGTCGGACTGAGTGCATTTTCCTGGCTACCCTGCACTGTAGTCCCAATACAATAGACCCAGACAGGCCCAGACGTCTATTAACACTCACACTTATCGCGTACCGCATAATAACTCTATACACTATGTTATGAGGTGAAATGGTCTGGAAAGGAAGTGTGAAATGAAGTTTGAAGCTCATTTTTGAAATCTAGGTCAAGTAAGTACCTTTATACATAAGCACAGACATATTGATGGACTAGATGTTGCAAGAATAGGTGGAAGTGCACTTTTTTCTGTAGGTGCAGATATGCTTCATACAGATTTCCAGCTTAGACCAGAGGTGGAACTATGCCTAAAAATACTTGAGCAGCTCTGGTACGGAACGCTGCTTCAGCAAGACTCTTCACACTGCAGTTTTTGCCTGGAATTCTGTCCTCCCTCCGGGCTTAGATGCCCTGATGAACCGAAACCATAACAGGCAGTAACACAGCCGTCTTCTGTGTTTAGCTGAACAGTTTATGGCTTGATGGGACGGAAGGAACTGATAAATAGCGCTTCTGTATTCAGGGAACTTTTAGACTGGAAATGACAACCATAAAAGAAAAACAGATCTTTGCCCCTTTGGTTTTCCATATTTCATTGTTTTTCCCACTTTTTTCAACAATGTACACTACCACTCAAATGCTGGGGGTCTGTAAGATTTTCTTAACCCTTTTTAAAAAAAAAAAAATAATTCTCTTATCCTCACCAAGGATGCATTTATTTGATAAAATATTTATTAATTAAACATTATTACATTCTAAATTAACTGATTTCTACTTAAATATCTTTTAAAATGTAATTTATTTATGGTATGGCAAAGCTGAATTTTTAGCAGCCAATACTCATTACATCACATGATCTTTCAGAAATATGCTGATTTGGTGCTCAAGAAACATTTCTTACTGTTATAAATGTTGAAAAAAGTTGTGCTGCTTAAGATTTTAGTATATATTTTCACAACATTTTTGTAATTTGTGATATTCACAACAATTTTTTTCATTCTTTGAATGTTCAAAAGAACAGCATTTTGATATAGAAATCTTTAAATGTCTTTACTGTCACTTTTGATACATTTAATGCATCCTTGCTGACTCTCTGAAGATTTTAGCATGGTAATGGATATGACAATGTTAATGTATTTGGTCTTGGCGGAATAGATCTGCTGCACTGCTGAATTGCTGCTGCTGTTGATTATTGCTGTTGTAGATTATTGCTGCTGCAAGCAAGTACAGGAACTTGCTACCGCCAATACATATGCAGATACAGTGCTGTGAGTATTTAAGATATGCTATATAATAGCCCATAGCAGATCTATACAGGTAGAGCTGAGAAGGTGGAGAGTTTCAGAGTAACTCTGAAAGTGCGCTTGCGAAATGCTCTAGTGGATGCTAACCAGCCATTTATATGTAAAGCAGTAAGCTTATTGGCTGTGTATGCAGCATGAACCAATCAGCTTGTGCCAAGTAGTTTAATGCTATGAATATCATCAGTCTGCATTAATGACCCATCAGCCTGTGCCATCTAGAGTTTCATGACGGAACTTGGCATTAATTTCATCAAAAAAAAAAAAAAATCATACTGACTACAAGAAGAAAGGAGCAACCAGGTCTTGTATTGATCATACATTTATAGTATGTTCACTCTTAACTATCCACAAAGATGAAGAGTGTATGGGGAATTTAGCATGTTCTGGTCTTCATTATATCCAAAGCCAAGTTGTAATGACTAGCGCTGAGATAAAGTATCCTCCTCTACCTCAGACGTCAAACACACCCTTCTCTCATGTACCAGGAGGTCACACTAAAACATTACATTTTCTATTGTAGTTTTGATTACACATGTGAACAAAAACCCTCAGCAGAGTACAGAATAAATACTGAATTCAGCCCAACACACAATCAATTTGATGGTTTATGTTGCCAATATACTATGAGAAAATTTAGGCCATGCTGTTCTAGCCAACATCAATAGGCTAAAAAGCATTAAAGTGTGATATTTCTTGGTAATGTCTGAACATAGAAGGTCCCATCGCAGTTACTTCCTAAAAAGAAAAATGGAGTAAAGCATTTAGTACATACCGTCTGTTTTAACTTTCCTCCTACAGTATATTTCCATGTCGTCTTGCAGTGTTTTTAATGTAAGCAGTCATTCATGTTCTGTGTTACTATTGTACCATATTGAGGCTACCAGTGTGCCAGGTGGCAACTGTGATCATTGGTCTCTTGGTCTCTTGAAATGTGTTGTAATTCCCCCCACCTGAAAAGCACTGGAAAATAACCGCGCTTTCTGTGAGCTGAAATGAAAGAAAAAGAAATAAAGACAGACTTTCCATGGGTTAGAGGGGGAAAAAAAGGAAAATGAAAAGCGTTTATATGAGTTTGTCATCAACCATAATTGTTTGCATGCAGCTTGGGAAATGAGGGAGACCCTGGAGGGCCTGTGTCGTCATGACAACACCAGGTTGTCACATGTGCTGCCAGCGGTGCGCAACCAACCCTAATCAGGCCCAAATCAGACGATCTTAAACACATTGTAACTCACACATGTACGCTCATTTGCGCTCATATACACACAAGCTCTCGTTCTCTTTTTCTCTCTTTTAAACAATCCCACTCACACACTAATGAGGTTCTATAGTGTGCACATTGAATATAGACACCAGGGGCCTTGTGTAAAATCTTTGGATAGATTTCATCTTAAAAGTATCTATATGCACAAAAGTTTTCATATTTTTTAACTCTTTGTAACTTTAATAAGAATGAAAATGCGTATGGTGATATTTAGATTTTCTTTAATAAAAATTTTTCCCTCAGTATTTTTTCAGTAACACTAGTATAGGGACCAATTCTTACTATTAATTAGTTGCTTATTAGCATATATATTACTAGCATATTGGCTATTTATTAGCACTTATAAAGCACATATTCTGTATGACCATATTCTACATCCCTATTCCTAACCAATACCTAAGCTTAACAACTGCCTTATTAACTATTAATAAACAGTAATTAGGAGTCGCAGTTAGTTAATAGTGAGAACTGGATCTTAAAGGAGTAATTCACTTCCAGAATGAAAATTTCCTGATAATTTACTTACCCCCATGTCATCCAAGATGTTCATGTCTTTCTTTCTTCAGTTAAAAAGAAATTAAGTTTTTGAGGAAAACATTCCAGGATTTTTCTCCATATAATGGACTTCAACGGGAGCCAATGGGTTGAAGGTCCAAATTGCTGTTTCAATGCAGCTTCAAAGGGCTCTACACGATCCCAGCCGAAGAATAAGGGTCTTATTTAGTGAAATGATCTGTCATTTTCTAAGAAAATACAAATTTGGATACTTTTTAACCACAAATGCTTGTCTTGCACTAGGTCGACTTCACACATTATGTAATCATGTTGGAAAGGTCACGCGTGATGTAGGCGGAAGTACTGACCCAGTGTTTACAAAGAGAACGTGCAAAGAAAGTTAAACACCCATTACAAAAAAAGGTAAAACAACGATGTCGGATGATTTTGAAGTCAGAGATAAAAATGAGATGGAGTTTTTTGCTCTACCCTACCTTTCTGAACCGAAATACACAGACGAAGAGCTAACCGTGAGTGACCTTTCCAACATGATTAAGTAATGTGTGATGGACGCGCATTGCAGAGCTAGCGCAAGACAAGCATTTGTGGTTAAAAAGTATATACATTTTTATTTATTTTTTTAGAAAATGACCAATCGTTTCACTAGATAAGACCCTTATTCCTCGGCTGGGATCGTGTAGAGCCCTTTGAAGCTGCACTGAAACTGCAGTTTGGATGTTCAACCCATTGTCCACCATTGAAGTCCATTATATGGAGAAAAATCCTGGAATGTTTTCCTCAAAAAACTTAATTTCTTTGCAACTGAAGAAAGAAAGATATGAACATCTTGGATAACATTGGAGTGAGTAAATTATCAGGAAATTTTCATTCTGGAAGTGTATTACTCCTTAAAAATAAAGCGTGACCATTTTTTCCTCAGAACTGTATAATTATTTACATTTATAAGATTTTTCCTGCTTTATCTGCCACATTTTGAATGGATTTTTTTCCACTGACCTCATTCTAGTGCTTTCTAGGATTGGCTTCTCCACTAAGGATAGATGCAGTGCTACCCTGCCTAGCAATTTAGCCAAAAGAAAGTATCTTAGAAGGCAGTATAATTATACCGCCTACCTTTGGGTACAGTCTTGGCATCAGGAGAATGTCTATGGTGACGTAAAATCCTCCCTGCGGAGGCAGCACACTAGATTTTGGAACTGAATCTTTATTGCAGCAAACTAAATGAGTGATAGACTGTTAGGTATTACCTTTATTTATTACAGTTGTTTTTGTTTAAACACAGATGGAGAAACCTGGCCAAATGACTTGCGTTAGGTAAGGTGTGCCTCCAAATGGGAATGAAGAACAGCAAACAGCCCTGAACTCTTTTTCCAGAACTTGCTGGCCAGCCTTCTGATTCACATCTTTCTAATCTGTAGCTCGCCCTGCTCTAGTTTCCTATTTTTGATTTGTTTGTGTTGTCTTTTCACTTTCTTCTTTTTCTTTTTTCTACTCATCATGACCAGCTGCTCTTTTACCATAAAATGGTCTCTTTTTGACAGTTTTGTTTGTTAACATTTCCATTTGCCACAGATGTTGATTTGTACACCCTCTGTTGGTTCGTATTGGCCTCACTGTGATGTTAGAGATCTTATGAACAGTTGACCTCTAAGATGGACTTCAGATAAGATGGATGATGCCTCGGATATTTTGATATTGTTAGCTTTTGAGGTTTCACAACTGCAGACATTCATTGGAGCCAGTCAAGCTGATATTTTTGTCCTCACATTTCTAGGAAAAGCAGAAACAAACACTCTCATCCAGGAGGTTGTATGATTGAGTTGACCACTTTCTTTCTCCTTCTCTTTCCCTCCATCTCAAAGCCTCCAGACAATGGGCCTCCTCCCTTGCCGAGCTCCTCTCTTCCTGAAGGATATTATGAGGAAGCTGTTCCGCTGGGCCCTGGGAAAGCACCAGAGTACATCACCTCTAGTAAGGACAGTTTTTAACATCACACTATAAAGATGTGTTACACGTTTTAGAACTATGTCAATAATGTAGATGTATCTGACCTAAGAAAGAGCAGAACATTTTTTACTTTTGTACAATTGAGTTCCAATTGTATTCTCAGATTATGACTCGGACGCCATGAGCAGTTCATATGAGTCATACGATGAGGAAGAGGAGGATGGGAAGGGGCAGAAGATGCGTCACCAGTGGCCATCTGAGGAGGCCTCCATGGACCTGGTGAAAGACGCACGTATCTGTGCTTTCCTGTTGCGAAAGAAACGCTTTGGACAATGGACCAAACTGCTCTGTGTCATAAAAGACAACAAACTGTTGGTGAGCACACACACACTTACAGAGATGGACAGCCATACTAGAGGGGAGTGGGGTAAGATGTGCCACTTTTTACTTTTGTTTTAAAGCCAGGAGAAATGAGATAAAGACAGATAATTATATTTCAGGATATCATCTGTCAGCTGACAACAGGCCATATTAATACAAAACAACTTCTCAATCTAAAGTGATTCAGGGACACAATTTTGCTCATTTATTAATTATTAAATTAAATCTATTTCAAATGTCTTTAAATGTCATTCTAATGTCTTTATAGTATTGCACATTTTTCACATTTTCATAAAATTTTAAATATATTTTTTTAATATTCAGATTATATTAATATAGTGAAACACTTTTCAACAGTTTGTAATAGCATCTCATGTATTTGGAGGCAAAGCTTACTAAGTTGCAAAAAGCTATTTTATGGAAAAATGCTTAATTTAATAATTATTGGGAAATGTTTAGCCTAACAATTCACATGTTTTTCTTCATTAGTAATTCCGTTTTTAACCCCAAATAGGTTTGCTTTGAAATTATACATTTATGTTACTTGCCATGTAAAAAAAGTACCTTGACATGAAAAAAAATCAGTTTTTGGCATAAAAATGCAAATCATGCTTGTCTATTTTCTCATGTGCATTTCATAATCACAGGAAGCTGTATATGAATTGCCTAAATGTATGGTCACTTGAAAATTCTGTGCAGATTGCATGATTATATGCATAACACAGTTTACCCTCTGGCATATCTTACCCCACTCTCCCATTGCCTCTATTTCTAAGAGATTCTGCTTGGTTTGACTCAGCTTATGTTGTAGTGTGTAAACAAAATGATTTCGGAGGAAAATATTTATAAGCTAAACAGCTTCCCTAATGCGTCTCTCTCTTCCTCTCAGTGTTACAAGTCCTCCAAAGACCAGACTCCTCAGATGGAGCTCCTCCTGTCTGGCTGCAGTATCACACACATTCCCAAAGACGGCAAGAAAAAGAAGCATGAACTGAAGATCGTCCATCAGGGAGCTGATGCTCTGGTGCTTGCTGTACAGAGCAAAGAACAGGCCGAAGAGTGGCTAAAGGTAACCAGACAGCTCAAAAACTGTTAGGCTCATATTCATAGGATTGTGCTCAGTGATGAAAAATCTAGCTGTCAAACAGCAAGTTTTTCTGGTGAACCACACGGATATGCTCGTCTTTTCAGCAAAGAAGTTAAACAAACCAGAAGTAGCAGTCCTCAGGTCCAGCTGTTCAGTGTTTGTGTTCAGTTGGGTGTGTTGGGTTAAAATCAGGTTGCTCTGTACATACTAAATACAGAACTATACATACTATTACATCTTTGTTCAATATATTTAGATATTTTATATCCACCCACAGTTCATTTCACCTCCATGCGCAAGTCTTGTGTGAGCCTAAACTCTAAAAGTGTTTCTTGGTTTAAGTTCAAAGGGTTTTAATCTTAATGGCTCTGAAGATTGTGCTTGTTGATAACTTGTTACTTTGATAGTCTGTTTTATATCTATTTAAAGCTGTTTTCCTCCACATCTGGTTTTCACAAACATCGTGCAAAGTGCTAGTGAAAATCTCTGGGCTCTCGTGTGATGGATCTTTGAGTTTATAACCTGAAAGCAACTTATACTGCACAAAAATCATCAAAACCAACTGCAGTCAACGGACGATTAATGGAAATAGCAGTTCCCTCATTGCTGTCCATCACTCCTCTGGTGGCTCTGTTTATAAAGACATCACTCGTTGCAACAGTCTCATGTCTAAAGACAAAAAAATGAGATTTTCCTATTCCATTACTATGATTTCATGTGGTAACGAGCTTCTGTTTATTGATTTGCGGGCAGGAAGGCACATGCAGTGAGCTGTACAGCACCTTCAAGTGGGTGTGGACGTCAGACTGTGCAAATATACAGCCCGGGAAAGCAACAACAGCTGTAATTGCTGTTTAGGAAGGGGCATAGCTCTGCGCTGTTTGGTCAGGTGTTGTGTGTACTAAAAACATACTGGAGTAATTGATTTCTGCTTGGGATAAACAGAAACCACCCTAGCTTTGAGGGATTTGTTGTATTGTGTTTTATTCATGCACACAGTGTATACCTAACAACTCATTCCCAATATGAAGAAGCATGTTCTCTCTAAATTCTAGATCAGTAATAATCTAGTTTAGTATTTATTCCAAAGGAACTTGAATATTCCACTATTTTTAATTCTGCATCTCATGTCTCCCATATAAAATAGATTATTTCCACTTTTAAAAAACGGTTACAATTGAAGTGGAGCAAAAGTGAATGACTTAACAGCCACATTCAGCATTGTGTTTCATTCATGCACACAGTGTGCGTGGCAGAATGCGGAGGTGGTGGCAAGTTTGTGGCATCTGTTTTATTTGGACACAAATAAAGCTTTTGATTTTTGACTATTGCAGAGTTCCCATGGGAAATCAAATAGAATTATAGATTTCTAGGCCTGGAAAAATAATGAAAACCTTAAAAGTCTTGGAAAAGTGATCAAATTTCTCTAGTCCGGTTTATTTGTTTTTTGTTTTTTATTATAGCACTTGGAAAATTGCTCTTTGTAAGTGAAATTGCTTTAAAAAGTGTTTTTTTTTCTATATTAAATCATTAGACACTAGTAGACATTAGATCATTAATAACAGTAAATAATCCACTGAAACTCTTTTAAATATTCACAAGATGAGGTTGTTTCTAAATATGTTTAGTTTTGCACTGATTCAATTAAACTTAGTTTTTAAAAGTGGACCTAAATGGTTTATATGGGAGCCATTAGTATTAAAAAGAGTGGAATATTAGGCGATAAGGAAACTTTTTTAAGCTTTAATAGAATACTTCATGTCTTCAAACAAAATTGAGGAACATTATAGAAGCCCAGAGGCGTCTGTGGTTCGTTAATGCTTTATCCAGTTTGCTAATGATTTATTTATGGAAAATGTTGGCTTGTTGTTTTCCATGATTCATTTTTAATTCTTTTTAGTGTTGTATCTCTCCTCTGCACTGTTTTCCTCTTTGTTCTCTCTCTCTTCCAGTCTTTATTCAATTAGTTCTCTCCATGTAGCTCCTCTGTTCTGAGCCTTTGGACAGGCCTGGGGAAATTCCACCTCCTGTCTTTCTTCTTCCCTTCATTCTTCTTTCTTCTCTCTTTTTTGTCATCTGACTCTCCTCTGCCCTGGGCAGGAATGGTAAGATATGGAGTGCATTTGTTCTCCTGTTAGTCTTTGTCGATTGTATCAGTGAACGTGACCACTTCATAATGTTCCCATTGTCACTTCCTGCTTTCTTGTTGGGTTGTATTTTATTAGCTACTGATTGTGTGTTTGTGTGCTGATTGA
This sequence comes from Spinibarbus caldwelli, assembly GCA_039654775.1. Classification (NCBI taxonomy): domain Eukaryota; kingdom Metazoa; phylum Chordata; class Actinopteri; order Cypriniformes; family Cyprinidae; genus Spinibarbus; species Spinibarbus caldwelli. The sequence continues at coordinate 14,680,560 of CM077256.1, read as the reverse complement.
TGTGAAATTGTTAATTACTGCCCTTGCTGAATGCTCGTCATTGGCTTTGCTTCTCATCACTATTTATTGTGGCAATTTTACAGTATGACTCAAAGTTTGAATGTCCGAAAACATTTCTTTGACCTTAAACTTTGTTGTATTTTATGCAGTAGTTCTCCATATTAACTCTTCATTTGAAAATATCCATGCTAATGAGGGCACATTAGCACAGCACAAAAGATTTTTTGACTGAGCATATCCCAGAAACCCACTTCTTTGCAGTCAAAGCCAAAGAGTGAGGCCACAGGCTGCAATTTTCCCGTGAGCCCAATTATGTAAACCGGTTGCCAAACCCCAACGTGCTGCCTCAAGTTATGACGCTCAGAGGAGCTCAACGATATATTTGGTGATATTTTGGTCTTTGGCATGGGGGCGGTTTGGGAAGGGGGTGTGTAAAGGTGAGCTCCTCTTTGTTCACTCGACACCACTGGTTATTGGTTTTTTCGGATGTTACCCCCAGGTAATGTGAGGTCACGCTCATATGTGGCGGCGAAGAGTCTGTGCAGTCTGGAGATCTCTGGATATCTCATTCACACAGAGCCACTGCACAGCGCATAGACAGCCACGAGAGCAATGACGCATGTAACAGCCTTCCAGCTGCACTTCCAACTGCATGTGACGTGCCGAATCCATTTGAGTGTATGTGCATGGCAGAATGTGGAGGTGGTGGAGAGTTTGTGGCATCTGTTTGACTGGGAGCAAAGAAAGTTTTTGATTGTTCAAGGGTTCTCATGGGAAATGGAATAATTTCTAGGCCTGGAAAAATCATGAAAAATAATAAAATCTAATGAAATAATAAAGTCTTGGAAAAGTCATATATTCTCAAATCAAATTGTAAAAATATATTCACTAGAAAATTGCTAATTTTTAATAGGTCTAAGATAATTTCTCTAGTTAATGTCATTTGTTTTCTAGCAGTATTTATTAATATAAAATATATCAGCTAAATTGATCAAGTCATGAACGTCATAAAAATGCAGTTTTTTTTTTAGTGTCACCTTTTTCAAGAAATTGATCAGTATCTATAATAGAGCAAGCATCCCCATTCATTTAAAAACAAGATGAGGTATATTGAGAAATATTGAATTTCTGCCTGTGTTTTTGCACTTTAACTTTTTGTTCTGTGGTCTCTTTAAGGTGATGAAGGAAGTCTGCTCTAATGGAAATGGAGTGGTGGACTGTGACGGAGCTGGCTCTGGTTCCCCTGTTCACAAAGCAGAGCTGGAAAAGGTGCGAATTCATAATTCTATTTATGTATAGTTCTTTGTGTGTGTGTGTATGTGTGGGTGGGTGGTTGTGTGGATTTACTATGCCTGCAGAGTACATGCTGGTCTACCTACATGCAGGTTTGGGAGACTGTGAGGCGGTTTGCATGCTTGCCAGCTTCACCACACCTCAGTACCCTGCACAGACGCCTCCTCTCTGTGTTCCTGCACAGTGGCTCTGCTGCCAGGGCATGGAGGGCTATAAAAGCTGCATATGCGTACCAAATTCCATCTTGCCACGGATGTGTGCTGTTGGCGAGGTTAAATAGGTGTGGGAGGAACTGTGATCTTATCATTTTTTAGAACACATTCTTTAATATGCAGTATGCTGCGACATTATTTTTGCAGCGTTCGCATGTTGCACTTGTTTATGTATGTGTGTGTGCTGTTTTTAAGACAGATCTAAAGGGGGTTTAATGTCAAACCTCTTAAACTGGCACAGCATGCATGAGCCTAGTCTAATTATTCACACTTAATGCAAAACAGATGCGTTTCGAGGTTTGTTTGGGTAGACTGGAGAGGTTTAAGTGTATGGGCTTTAGTATTCCATACTCTTTGTGTGTATGTATTTAATGTGTCTGTCTATAAACAATTTATCATTAAATTTAACAATGAATCCACTGTTGTTTGTGCCGTTAAGTGTTCATTCTTCTGCTGAAATGCGTGTTTTCTCTGTAACTGCAAGCATACCTGTAACCTAACTCTTGTTTTGCAGAAGCTGTCCTGCGATCGACCTAGTTCAGATGGAGAGCCCTGTCATGAAAATGGCATCTCAGATGGCAAAGATCCAGGTGAGTTTTTGTGTTCAGTCCTTTTTTGGTTCATATCAATGGAGATGACAGATGTAGAGTTTCTTTTATTTTGAGTATTTTGTGTAAAAAGTGGTAAGAAGCTGATCTATCTATAGCTGTTTGTTTATCTAAAATATTTGATTCAGTGTTTGAATAGTATTTGATAAGTTGATTCAGTGATATTTAAATAATGGCAGCGGCTATTTGCACTAAGTGTAAATAGCAATAGATGCTATTTACACTAAGTGTAAATAGCATATTTTCTTAGCGATAGATGTTATTTACGCTAAGTGCAAATACGATGGATTCTGTTTACACTAAGTGAAAATAGTATTTTTTTAACTATATGTTATTTACAATAAGTGCAAATAGCTTTAGATTCTATTTACACTGTTAAAATAGCAGAATTTTCTGCTATTTATACTACTTATTGCAAAAAGTGGCAATTATCTGCTCCTCAGTATTGTAGTACATTATAAAACCGTACACAATAATAACGTATTGAGTGTAAATTATAATTTTAATTCAAATTATTAAATGGATGCCACCTTATTGGGACAGTGAAGCCTCCCTACACCTGCCCTAACCCTACCTGATACTTTATTTTCAACTTTTTGATTATTTCCTTCATTTTTATTGAAAATTAATGTCTTTCCGATGTTACATGAGATTTGAAAAGGGAGAAGAAAAGTTCGGTAAAAGGCGGGTTCAAACTCGCGGGGTCGATCACGTTAAAAAGCACACACTTTACCATCTACACCGCTGGAACTGATGGTTGACAAGCATCTTTTGTAGTGTTGGCTACCCCAGTCACATGTTGGTGGGTGGAGTTAGTGTAAATACCCTTCCAACAAGGCGGGCTATTTGCACTTAATAAACATTTTCAGCATCAATTTGTCAATCATTTGTCAGTTGTTTTTGACTGCTGAATTGTGCTCGGAAACCTGTCAGTTACTAGATAAAATCGCTGTATTTAAAAAAATAAATAAATAAAAAAATCAACAAAACACATTTGTTGTTGTAATTCATGAAGTGAACTTCAATTCTGAACTTTTTTGGTTAAGAAAACAAACTTGTTAAAACAACAGAGCAACCGTACTTTAAAAACAGAACAAATTTAATCCCATAAAGTGGATATTTATTTGACTTGAACAATTCCATTGTTTGAACAATGCCAAAGTCAAGGAAAGGAGACCCTTCTTAAATAATCTAATAGGATTATTTATCTAGTATTTACACCACGCTGTCTCGATCTGGGATTGAACTTTTCGGGACATCTGTTTCAGGTCTGTGGAAATGTTTCTTTTTTTCAATTTGAGACTGCCTTGCCTCAGACGTGTTGGTGAAGAATTGCCTAATTTGAGTGGAATCCAAAACTTGTGCATCTGCAAACCCGTATAATTGATAGCTCAGCATCACGGCCACAAACCGCAGTAACTGCTGTGCTGTTTTCACATGAGTTATGGGAGCTGACCTCTGATAAACCTATAGATAAACAAAGACTGGCGTCTTATAATAATTCCTGTAAAACTGTAAGGTTATGGAAAGGTATTGAAAAGGTCTTTTTTATTTTATAACAAAAAATGTAGGGTAGCATTTCTTGGCAGCAGAAACACAAACCATTTCTATCTGATCTTCTCTGTCTCTGTCTGATAGCACCTGAGATATTCGTACATCACACCAGCAGCCATTTACTGCATTTCTTTAATGAAAGATGGAAGACAAATTGAAAAGAACCATGCAGATTAATCAGATTCGTCATATTCTTTCCAGCTGTTGTAAGTGCTCAGACGCTGTGAAATCATATTAGCCTGATTGCAGAATTTTCCCTCATTATAAAATGAAGAACTGTCTGTATAGGTCCTTTAAGGGCCAATGGTTTTTTCATCTGTGGCTCTGGGTTTTACCTCATGCCTGAAGCTGCTGTGCAGAGACAGAGAAACTTTAGAGGACTCTGGGTTCAGATGGGCTTAGCTTTAATTAAAGGAGTCGCCAACTAAGATGTAATCTTCTGCAGTGGAGCTTGGACCAAGTCAGGCCAGAAGAGCAAGAGTTTCATGGTCTCTTTATATGTATGCTTTGTCCTTGTGAGCTGCTTTTGTAGTAGGCCTTTTGAGAAGGAGAAAAGCCTGTAATTTGTAGTGCTGTAGTGTCTTACACATTTTAACCCAGTCCAGATCCCAAACTGCTAGTTTGCTCACATTGTCCACCACTGGTTTGGAATAGGATGTGACCTGAACGGTTTTCCACAGTGCGTCCTTTTGCTTTCAATGCTCAAGTTTGTTTTTTCTAGATCTTTTGTTTCTTACAATACCATTAACCACAGACCACACTCCTCAGATAAAAGTATCTGAACCACTTGGAGAAGAACGAAGTTGGTTTCACACACCGTTTAGGATTTGGATTAAAAGTCTGAAGACGTGTCCTGTCATTGTCAGCTCAACCTCTTACTCTCTGGCCTAAATTACTAACATTTTAAAGTGAACAGATTGCCGTTTGTCATTTTCCATAATTCAGTCTTTTCCCACCAAATCCACCCCACAAACAAAATATTTTCCAAACCCACCCCTTGTTATAGTTGCAACACCAACGGGTTTCTTGATAACTAGCATATCTGTGTAATATATTACTTTATAAAATCCCATACATATATTTCACACTCTGACACTAATTTGCCTTTTTTCGCAGCCAAAGGCAAGAAGAACTCTAAATCAGAGCAGAAAGGCACCGTGGGACGTGTGACTGGAAAGAAAATCACTAAAATCATAAGCCTGGGCAAGAAAAAACCGTCTACAGATGAACAGACCTCATCGGCGGAGGAGGATGTCCCAACATGTGGTGAGTGGTTGTTTTGATATACATTACCATTCAAAAGTTGGGGTCGGTAAGATTTTAAAATGTTTCTTATGCTCACAAAATTTGCATTTATTTGATCAGAAATATAGGAAAACAGTAATATTGTGAAATGGTATTACAGTTTATAATAACTGTTTTCATTTTAATATATTTTAAAATGTCATTTATTCCTACGATGGTAAAACTTAATTTTCAGCAGCCATTACTCCAGTTTTCAGTGTCACATGATTCTTCAGAAATTATTCTAATATGTTGATTTTGTGCATTAACTGTAACATTTCTTATTATTTTCAATGTTCAATGCTGTGCTGCTTACTTTTGTGCTACTTATTTTTGTGGAAACTGTGGTAGTGTGTTCCAGGATTCTTTGCTGAATAGAAAATTCAAAAGAACAGCATTTATTCGAGATCTCGTTACTATCACTTTTGATCAACTGAATGCATCATTTCTGAATAAAAGTATTAATTTCTTTAAAAAACATCTTACTGAACCCAAAACTTTGAAAAGTGTATGTTCAGTGATGACAGTGGTTACGTTCACATAGTCCATGTTTAGATTGATAACCGTATTTACTAATAGGCGTAAATTTTAGATTGTCCTGTACATACAGGAACAGGTAGACTAATGCCTGTATGAACAGGTAACTGAACTCAGTCACTAAATAATGTCTGTATTATCCTTAGTGACAGACAAAGGTAGTAAATATCAAGCCTTTTTATTGCATATTTCAGGATTTAGTTTTATCTGTTTTGGGCAGCTCCCATTGTTTTCATCCTCTCAGATATGCTGCCAAAACTCTGTCTAGTTTTTTCCGTCTAGGTTTTTTCCTTTCTCCGCCACCTAAACACATTACCCAAAGGAATGTCTTGCTCTCCAACCACACAATACCTAGATTTTTTGCCATTTTCATCACCTGAAAGTGGTTGATAGTCATAACATTAGTGATTGACAGCCCGTGAAACATGTTAATGAAGCATTCAAGTTGTTGGCTGTGGTTCTGTTAATATTTTTACAATCTCAAAATTCGATTGTCAGTCCTGAAAATTCAGGAATCACTTTGGTTACATACTGCAATGTCTATTTAATAATCAAAGTAGAAGAAACAAGGCCCTGGCAATATGATACTACATCAATATAGGCTAACAGTATTATAATATTGTTATTCTTAATGTTTATCTGTATAGTTGTAGTTTTTTTAACTTTGATGTATTTTAATTTGTTTTATCTCCATTGTGCTTTGCGCAAATACACTACTGTTTAAAAATCAGCAAGGATTGAATTGATTGCATTAAATTGATCAAAAAAAGTTTTCTATTTCAAATAAATGCTGTTCTTTTGAATTTTCTATTCATCAAACATCAACATTTTCAACGTTGATAATAATAAGAAATGTTTTGAACACCAAATCAGCACATTAGAATGATTTCTGAAGGATCATGTGACACTGAAGACTGGAGTAATGGCTGCTGATAAATCAGCTTTTCCATCAAAGGACTAAATAACATTTTTAAAAATACTTATATAGAAAATTCTTCTTTTTCCAAAATATTAACATGAATAATGAATTCAAAATATAAATTATTGGCAAAATTTTAAAATGATTCTTCCCCCAACTCTGACATCAACACTTTTACTCTTTTTCTGCTTGTGTGTGGGTCAGTCTGTTGGCTGTGATATAAATCTCTCGGCCCAATCCTACATTAACAGGCTATCTGAACGTGCTGTCCAATAACCGCTGGAGAGAGCGCTGGTGCCAGCTAAAAGACAACCAGCTGTTGCTGCACAAGGACCGGGCAGATCTGAAGACACACATGGCCTCTCTGCCGCTGCGGGGGTGTGAGGTCATTCCAGGGCTGGACTCCAAACATCCCTTTGCCTTCCGTCTGCTGCGCAACGGACAGGAGGTGGCTGTTCTGGAGGTACGTGCCAAGTCCCTCAGCTCTTGCGGGGCAATTAATGTGTCTGAGACAGGACCTCAGGGCAGGGATTAGATGGATGGTTTGGTTGGCTTGCTTTCGTAATGATGTCACCGCTGTATCATGTGTAGAGTGGATTCGCAGAGATTGCATAGATTAGTGCTTTATTTGTCTCATATTCCACTGACACTCATTCATTGCATCTTTCCTCACTCTTTTTCCCGTCAGGCTTCCTCCTCTGAGAGTATGGGAAGGTGGCTGGGGGTCTTGCTGGCCGAAACGGGCTCCACAACAGATCCTGCTGCACTGCACTACGATTACATTGACGTTGAAACCACTGCTAATGTCATTCAGCTGGCCAAGCAGTCGTTTTGGTGAGAACCTAGTACTGCTAAAAAAAATTTTTTATTAGCATGCCAGTAACTTTTTCGGTAACACTTTGGAATAGGGAACACATAGTTTTTCCTGAACAAACTCCTTATTTGCGGCTTATTAATAGTTAGTAAGATAGTAGTTAAGTTTAGGTATGGGATAGGATTAAGGGATCTAAAATATGATCATGCAGAATATGGCATTAATGTGTGCTTTCTAAGTACTAATAAACAGCTAATATGCTAATAATAGGCATGCTAATAAGCAACTTGTTAATAGTGAGAACTGGTCCTTAAAATAAAGTGTTGCTGCTTTTTCTTTAATAACCTGCTTTTTCTTTAATACCCTACTTTTTTAACATGTAGCGGTATAGCATTTATTTATTTATTTTTTTTCAAAATGGTATTGCACACATAGCTTTACAGCCATTTGAGCTTTACACAGTATGTACTGTAGCATTGTAGTATGTAGTCTGATTCATTTTACTGAACTGGTTCGTTTGAAGAGTACATGCAAATTAACCAGTTCATAAAGAACTGATTAACAAATTGTATCTTTGGGCAAAAAGTTTATAAATATTTAAATATAATATATGTTTAACATAACACTAATGTTCAACAGTATATTCAAAGCACAAAAATAAATATAAAATATTTATACAATTAATTTAATATAATATAATGTTATGTATTATATTAAAGTTATATTAGTTATATTCTATGTATTTATGTGTAACTTTAATTGAGATTATTAAAACATAGATAACTATAAGAAAAGCTTATTGAGCAGTATTGGCTGCTGAAAATGTAGGTTTGCCATCCCAAAAATAAATTACATTTTAAAATGTTTTAACAGTTATTTTACATTGTAACACTATTTCACAGTATTACTGTTTTACTGCTTTTTTGATAAAATAAATGACCATAAATGGCTTCTTTAAAAAAACATTTAAAAAAAATATTAGTCACCCCAAACTTGCCCCTTTTAATAATTAGCTACTGATTGTTAATGCCTTCTAGTATAGCAAACTACTAAGCTTGACTGTAGTTTTGAAGAATCTTTCCCAAATCTGTTACAGTTAAGTTCTCTGTGTGACCTTTGTATATGTAGTAATGAATGTATATATGTGTTCACAGTTTCACCAGTAAGCGTGCAGTTTCTCCAAACCCATACCTGGATAACCCAGTCAATGGTTACGCCTGTCCCACAGGGGTTGCTCTGCATTATGATGATGTTCCCTGCATCAATGGATCGGTAAGCAAATTAACAAACTTAAAACCCATTAAATTCTCACCTACTTTTCTGATCCTGCCTAACTCCTCTCCGTCCCTGATCCGCTTTTTCCTTTCTAATCACTCTTCTCTTGCTTGCACGCTTGCGATACGGAAGGTACCAGATGCGCACTACTCCTCCCCAGCTTCAGGGGACCGTCGTTGGAAAGAAGAGTCTCATTATGAGAATACAGATCTTTATGAAAACATGCCCTCCCCCAAACTAGCAGCCCGCTACTCTCCCAAATCCATCCGCTCGCAATCATCTTCCACAGGGCATTACAACACACCGCTCTCCAACAAATCTCTGTCCTCTTCCTCCTCTCCCTCAGCTGCTAATACTAACACTAACCAGGTGACTAACCAAGGCTAACACAGTGTATCTCAAACAATGGATAGCTGTATCATATTTCTATTTTCAGTTAATATTAACAAACACAGAGTGGAAATAAACACACAGCATAGTGCATGCATTATAGACCACCCAGCTCCAGAAATGAATGCTTTTGATCTATATAATATCCATGTCTGTGTGGCCATGGCCTTGAATGGATTTACTGAATACTTAGTTCACTCTGGGTTAAATTTTATAGGCCAGGGATGGAAAAAAGGGTTGCTGCCAGCTATAGTGTAACTAAAAGAAAATGTCCCCTCTAGCAACATGTGTGGTTTAGTTGATGTGGTTGCAGATATAACCTTTGTGAAATTTTCTGTATGAACTGGTAATCACACCCTTAAAATGTAACAGGTGTTAACAGCATCCTTAAATATATGATGTTTGTTAGTAGCCCACATATCAGTTTCAACTTTTTTGCACGTTTTTTTCATCCAATCAGTTCAAGGGAAAGAAAAGCCTGACCACCAATGGGTTTGCTGCAAAGCAGAAGTTGGACAAGAACCAGCCCAAAAAGGCCAATGGAATCAGCAGCACTGTTCCAGTGAAACACAACAACTCTAGTAAGAGATTTTAACATATAAAAGCACATCTGATAGATAATCTCAAAATGAGCCTTTCATTTTTTTGAAAAAGTGGACAAGTGGCTGAAACTAAACTAAGCAGACATTAAGTCTGCATCCATTATCCTAGCTATTACACCACTAATTTCTTTCAAGGAAAAAGAAGCCACACAGATTTGCGGAGAATGCCGGTATGTGGAAATTGCAGTGCTGTTAGACAGCAGTGGATCTGTTGACATGCTCCTTTGTAAACTCAATCACCCCAAATTCTGTTTCAGACAGGCAGTCAGTCAGTCACAGACATCCTAACCATCCAGTGGCCATTTACGTGGACTTGCAAATATTTGTATGTGGTATACCGTGTATTCAGTCTGCCTTTTAATCTGCGTTTGTGGTCTCAGAGGCCTGTAATGCGATGAAAAGACTGAATCCAAAAGTAAAAAATGGAAAGATTTTTTGATGATGGTTTACTTTGATTATAATGCATCAACCTTCACAGGTGTGGATCAGTATAAGTACGGGAAAAACAGAGTGGAGGCAGATGCCAAGAAACTCCAAGCGAAAGAGGAGGAGCTGATGAAGAGGAAGCAGGAAATTCGAAACCGCCTGACCCAGCTGAAAAAAGACAGGAAGGACCTCCGCACTGCTATAGAGAACAACACAGGTAAGGATGTAATGGCATTCAAGTTTGATTGAATCTGTCAGTGTCAATGACAAATAAGAGTGTTCAAGATAACAAAAAGAAAAAATCTGTACACTAGCATTCATAGGTTTGAGGTAATAAATACTTATATTACGCTAATATTAAGAATAAATTGATCAAATTGTGATAGTCAAGACATTTATAATGTTACTTCTATTTCAAATAAATGTTGTTTTTAAACTTTCTATTTATTAAAGAATTCTGGAAAAATGTATCACAAACAGCACAACCGATTTCAATATTGATAATAGTAAGAAATGTTTCTTGAGCACCAAATCAGCATATTAGAATGATTTCTGAAGGATCATGTGACACTGAAGACTGGAGTAATGATGCTGAAAATTCAGCCATGACAAACAAGTGCCATTTTAAAATATATTAAAATAATAGAACCACATATTTAATTTAATAACAGATGTTTATACCATGTTTAGCCATGTGACTTCAAATTCAGCAGCATGAAAGGAAACACTGATCTGTCTTGAAATGCATTGCAAGCACTAGTGCAAATTATCTCTTAAATCACAGTTTATTCACACTCTCCCGGTGTTTATTTTATCTAGGTAAGCGCTCTCAGGCATCTTTGACAGAGAGACTTAAGAAAGTGGAGGATGAATGCAAACTAAAAGAGGAAGAACGAGTCAATCTGGAACTGGAGCTGACAGAGGTGAAGGAGAGTCTGAAGAAAGCCTTGAATGGAGGCGTCACCCTGGGCCTGACCATTGAACCCAAAACGGGCAGCTCCAGCCCACAGGTCTGGAAAAACAGCAACAATTTCTCTAACATAGACATGATGTAATAGCAACTGTAGGGTTGTGTCACTTTCAGTTTTTGGTGATACAGAAAAGCAGGTATCAAAATGTGTCTCGTTTGTTTTTAGTCTCCAGTGCTAATGAGACGAACGGTGGACAACTCGCCCATTTCCAGCTGTGACACCAGTGACACTGAGACCTGCTCTCTACCGGTCAACAGCGCGTCTCTGCTGCGGCGTCAGACACAACAGAAAGCCTCACCTGTGCGAGGACATGTCCTCAAGAAAGCCAAGGTCAGTAACCACAAAACACTTATTTTCTGCATCACACTAGATATTAATAGCAGGTAACATATGCTGAGTCTTATGTAAAAGCATGATCCTAAAGTTGCATTTACTTTAAGATGTTTACAGTGCATATATTTTCCCCTATGTGCTCATTCTCCGTTTTTGTTTTGCAGGAATGGGAGATGAAGTCTGGCACATAAGTTTTTTTCCAACTTTTCACTTTCCTTGTATCTATTTATTTAATTTTGTCCATATATGAGTGATGTTGAAATTGAATCGACTAAACCATAGACACTATTTTCCATAACTATTTCTGGAAGACCTTGACTGATTCTGGTGCCCTGTGCTATTTTATCATTATAGCTCTTTCCTTGGATCATAATCTGACTATAAAGTGACTTAAAATTGAGGTAATTTGTCATATAGAGGCCAACAGTAATGCCACAATACCAAAATTATACACACAACCGTTCAATATTTTGGGGTCAGTATGATTTTTGATTTTTTAAGGAATTGATACTTTTATTCAGCAAGGATGCATGAAATGGATCAAAAGTAACAGTAAAGACATTTATAATTTTAATTTCATATAAATGCTGTTCTTTTGAACTTTGTTCATCAAAGAATCCTGGAAAAAAAATGTATCATGGTTTCCACAAAAATTTTAAGCAGCACAACTGTTTTCAACATTTATAATAATAACAAATGTTTCCTAAGTGTCAAATCAGCATATTAGAATGATTCCTGAAGGATCATGTGACACTGAAGACTGGAGTAATGGCTGCTGAATATTCAGTCGAATAAAGACATTTAAACATACATTAAAATAGAAAGCAGTTATTTTAAATTGTAAAAAAAATTCAAGTTACACTTTATTTTAAGGTGTCCTTGTTACAGTGTAATTATACATTTAAGTACTGAGTAATAATAATTAACTACATGTACTTACTATATGGTTAGGGTTACTTGCATGTAATTATGCATAATTTATTGTTATTATACTAGTAAGTACATGTAACATATGTAACAATGACACCTTAAAAAGTGTTACCAAATTTCACAAAGTTACTGTTTTTCTCTAGTTCTAATCAAATAAATGCAGCCTTGGTGAGCATAAGAGACCCCAAACTTTTGAATGATAGTGTAAAGTTAGAGGAAAGAGAATTGTACTATGGTTTTATTTTTTGTTATCATGAACACATAACATCTCAGATTATGGTCCATAATTTACAATCTAAATATATTTTGTGCAAAGCTCACTGGTCTCAGTCGGTAATCACTTAAAAGTCTATAAAAGTCTGTTTCTTTCTTCAACAAGAAGCCATTAATGGAAGACAAAATCTTCAAGTATTTATTTGTAAATGTTTAAATAAATATAAGCCACTCTGTGTTTGTCTGTTGATGTTTAGTTATGCCTTTCATCGGGCTTCACACTAGTTGTAGAGAGCAGCTTCAGGATATACATCTTAAGGTAAATGTAAATTACAGAATGTGATCATATAAAGCTTGTTCTTTACAGAAAAGTGTAATCTGGATGAAAGTATTTTACCAGCCTCTCCTCCTCCTCAATGTCTGGCCCATTATTTTCAATCCAGTGGTCTGGCCAAACTTTTGGCTATGGTAAGAGCAGCCCATGGGGAACAGGGCAGCTCAGGCCAGGGTGTGGTTCTCTGCTGGCTGACTGCTCTGGAAACTGGGCCTGAAAGTACCGCTATACTTCCCCTCCGCCGAACACACTGCAATCACTGCACTGAAACAGCTGAAACACCAACACTGCAATCCATCATACACTGACAGTTATACATGTACTGTATGCTAACACAAATAACACAGCGTGCATATGTGAAGTTTCATTATAGTTTGCCGTCTTAAGATGTGCACGTACAGGTGTAAGAGCTTGTAAGTAATCTGTTTGCGAACAAAAGAATGTTTGGCAGAAGAGTTCAGGCTGTAATCCTGTTTAGTTTTGACCACTCAAAGTCCAGCCACCTGATGTACTGAAAATGGTGCTTATAAGCAATGCTTAAACTGTTCACTCCTAATTTCACCAGATTACGGAGTCTTGGTGCTTAATTTAGACCAACTTTTGTATTAATGTTCAAGGCACATTTATAACTCTGTTTATCGTGCAGTGAAGTTTGGCTTTGGATTTGAAGCTACACATTTTCAAGATACGCTACACGCAGGGTCCTGTGTAAATATAATTCTTTTCTGCTTGGGCTCAGAACTTTTTTAATGTCCAGTCATTTTGTAAAAGTCAGCACTGGATGAAACCTTAGTATCAGAATATTTGTAAAGAACAACATTAAGTCATCTTTGTCTCCAGCTCAAAGTAGATGAGATGCTTCAGTCTTTCTGCACAGCTGCTTATTCTGTAGTCAAAGTGATTTACTGATTTGACAAAGTAAAATAAAACCTTTAGATTGAGTCAGCTTTCAGCCTCACTTTGCAAAAGTAATGTGGAATGTGAAAAACTTTGCTTTTAAATGTCATTTTGCTTTGAGGGTGGGAGCAAAGACACCGTTGTTTGTTTTGCACCTTATGGATATTACTCTGTTTTATTTTGCTGATGACTGTTGTCAACTTGGCAACAAAAAGACTGTTCATAGAAATAATTAAACTGCTTTTAAAACAATTGCTTGTGTGTATGACTTTTACTAATTTGTGTGCTATAATCCCGCAATAGACCATCACTGGCAACATTTCTTAGATTTTGTGAGACTGATATACGACCGCAATGACCCTCTTATGTTTCACTCCAGAAGTTTACTATTGTATTACACACTAAAAATTAACAGGGCCTTAATTTTTTTTTCAAATAAGTCTAACCAAAGAGTCTTAAAAAGACGGAAAGTTTCCTTTAAATTTGGCTAACAAATCCCACTCAAAGAATTGCTAGTGTTATTAAATCCAGTGACTCACTCACAGAACACTGGCGACCTCATGCGTACGAATATAGAACACATTATTCAAATTTCACAACTTTTAGAATGTTTTGTCACGTGGTATCTGATACTTTATTCATTGCTAGTCAATATGGCCTAATCAGAGTTGTTTTTAAATAAAGACTTTGTACAGAAATATCTTTGAAGGACTTCCATGTGCGTCTAGTATAAAGATTAACGCTTAAACTCTACAACATTACTATAAATCTCCAATAGGTGGCAGAACAGTGTTTTTCAGATGTTTACCACCATTGATAGATTTTACCGAAGAAGAGAGAAACGGCCCTCGAATAATAGTTTTGCTTTTCCATTTTATATATTTTTTTATTTATACCGACAGTATTTTTGCTCATAGTTGCATCTTTTGGAAAAGATGAATGAGGATATTTTGGCCACTCTGAAAATACTGATCATTGGAGAAAGTGGAGTGGGCAAATCCAGGTATGAGACTTATGATACTTACAGATGTCATCTGATAGAACAACAATAACAACAACAACACATTGCTGCTTATATTAAAACAACCTGACCTCGCTTTAAATAGAAACCACTGTTAATTCAGTATTCTCAGATTCCCAATATTTTTGCAGATGTGTATATGTCATAATTTTTCTAGTAAGAGGGAAAGTCTCTGATTCACCTTTCTTTCCCCTCTTCTCTTTTTTAGTCTTCTTTTGAGATTTACAGATGATACATTTGATCCAGAAATTGGTGCAACAATTGGTAAGTCTGCAAAATTATATATGACTAATGTTGATAGAGGTCCAACACATATAAAACCAGATTTAAACACAGTAGCATTCTCATCCTTTGTAGCTAAAACACAGTCACATTGTGTTTTGAGTTTCTGATAATGTAAAAACAGACTTATACACAGTATATAACAAAATACAGTATTTTATAATGATTAACAGGCTATGATTGCCATCTAGTTCTGTATATAAATTGTTTACAGATCGCAGATTACTTTTTGTGTGAGAATGAGGAGTTTCTTGGTTTTTAAGTTTAAATGTGTCTTAATGTAATGAAAACAGAAACCTAACCATCAGAGCACACATTGACGTAAATCACACATGCTTCTCTAGTGCTGGATTTCCTTGAAAAACAGCATTACTCGCATTGTTGAAATTCTGGACATAAAAGTGAAATTTTAAATATTGAAAAGTATATTCATCCATGTCAAATCCTGTTTAACAGCTACACTTTTTAACTGGTGTCTTTATAGTGGAGATCTATGTATAATCTACTCGTTATTTCCTTAGGTCACACTTTAGTTTGTGGACAAATTCTCACTATTAACTAACTATTAACTACATTAACTATGAATTTGCTGCTTATTAATAGTTAGTAAGATAGTTGTTAAGTTTAGGTATGGGGTAGGAATAAGGGATCTGAAATATGGTCATGCAGAATCAGGCAATAATATGTGTATGAATATACAGCCAATATGTTAGTAACATGCATGCATATTACTAACATATTGGCTGTATATTCATACACGTAACTAATATTATTATTGCATAATAATAAGCAACTAGCTAATAGTGAGAATTGCTCCTTAAAATAAAGTCTTACCTTACCTTATATGTTATGGAAATTCATTGGTTGTTCAAAGCAGTGGCCGACATTTTGACACATTTAGGTTGATGTGGGTTGATGTGACTCTCGTTTTCTTTTCAAAGCCCCTCAATCCAAACCAAACAAGTCCAGATCTCCTTCTTTGGCTTCCTCTTTTAAATCTGTCTTTGCCGTGTTGAAATTCAGGAGTACTTCATGCCTCCTGATCTTTCATTCACAGAGTGCTGAGAGATTTATTCCCCTGTCATCTTTACACATACTTTCATTTTTCTTTTATGAATGTAAATCTCTTATGTTTGTAAGTGATGTGGCTTTGCTGAGTGATGAGACAGGTGGTTGAGTCGTCCTATTTTCTTTTTATCTGTACGTAATAAACCCACAATTCCCCATTCAGCTATAAACTCTGGTCTTTCTAACTTTAGTCGCTCTGGGCTTGTTGCCTGACAAATATCTGGGTTCATCAAAAATTAAATCTGTCTCGCTATATATGAATGGTTTTATCATAATCCTCATAAAACATCTAGACTGTATTTCCATATATGCTTGTGAATTTTTTTTTGAATATTCCACCTGACTATTTACATTTGGTAGTGTTTGTATGTGTCTCCCAATACCTTTTGGGGATGTCCTCATTTGGAAAAATGGTAAACGGACGTTTAGGGTTTGGTTAGGGTTAGGGTTTGGTTAAACTATATTTATAATTAGCTGTATATAAAACTCTTCTATCTATCTCTTGATCCTCTATGTACTAAACACATCATTTATTTCCATTAAGGTGTAGATTTCAAGGTGAAAACCCTTGCTGTCGATGGAAACAAAGCAAAGCTAGCAATCTGGGTGAGCAGTCAATCATATTTTATCCCTACATTTAGAGTTTAGAGTGGCACAGATTTATGTTTTGTGAAGACTAACTATTTATTATTTAGTCTCCAGGAAAATCATGTTTTTGTTTGCACATAACTGTATGGATAGATGTAATAAGTCTTATAATGTTTCACTAATATAACACAAGATGGCAGTGTTGTTCCTTCTTTTTTTCCGAAGGCAGGCTACTCTTTTGTAACATCTTTATAATTCAAAATGTTCATTGTTACTTAAAACTATTTCCCTTGATTTATTTTGTGTTTGCAGGACACAGCAGGGCAGGAACGTTTTCGAACTTTAACACCCAGTTACTACAGAGGAGCTCAGGGTGTCATTCTGGGTAAGTGAGCATATACAGTTTTTTTACTACTATATAATTTTAAAAAACATTAAAAAGCTGTACCGCTTTAGAATAGTGTTTATGTAACTAGCTTGAACATAACATGAAACACTGGAATCATCAGATGTTGTTAGTTGTATTTATCAGATTTTTATATTTATCTGATTTAAGCCTAAATCTAATTAAGAAGTTGAATTGACTATGGTCTAATTTAAAATGTTGTTTTTAAATTGTCCCGCTCGGTTTGTGTCTTTTTAGTGTACGATGTCACTAGGCGAGAGACGTTTGCTAAGCTGGATAACTGGGTGAATGAGCTGGATACATACTGTACAAGAAATGATCTTGTCAAAATGCTGGTGGGAAACAAAATCGATAAGGTAAGTTACACTTAATGAGCTTAATGTTTTTTTTAAAGCTGTACAAGTCCAGCAGAGCCTTTGTCATTTATTTTCCACCTGCCTGGATCCAGTTTCCAAAGCCTGACATAGACAGATCTGCCCTCTCTTTGCTTTTTCAGCTTCATCTCTGCTCTATACGTATTTACACAAAATAGCAGTTATTCTGGATTGTTAAATACATAATGCTGATGTAGACATGGAAAAATGGTTCTGTATTTGTATCTAATGAAAAATGATGTCTGATTCAGAGCTGTTTTTCTCTGTTTGCATAGGAAGACCGCGAGCTAGAGCGAGAAGAGGGTCTGAAGTTCGCTAGAAAACATTCCATGCTTTTCATAGGTGAGCAGTCACTAAGATGTTCCCTTCCTCCTCTGATGAATTACTTGAGCCCTCGTTATTCACTAATACACAGGCTTTAAATAGGAATACATTGACCTTTTACTTTGGTATTATTTCCCATATTTCATTTCAAGATTCATCATCTTCACACATGGAAAAATCAGACTTTTGACGTAAGCTAGTTTATTCATCTGCCGTAATACTCACAGGCTACTATTTTTAAACACTTGGGCCCATTTGCTAAAAACAAAGATTATGCTGTTTAATTGTGAGATGGATTATTTGTATAAGTTGAGCATTCATTTATTATGACAGTTAATTCAAGTCAGACTTTACAATGGTTCTGATTTATTTCTCATTTGAGCTTGTGTAATCGTAACAGTCCTGTGTATGTATTTGCGGGTGACGTCCTGCATTCTTCTGCGCTGTGGGTTTGGTTTGTAAGTCATGTGACATGCCTCATGAGTGGGTATGTAAGCAGCAATCTGTCTGAATTAGCCGTGAAGCCCTCACACCAAAATGAAATCTGCAGATGGACACCATGGCTGTGGCCCGTATGCTTGAGGCCAATGCTGTTTTTTTTTTTCAGATTTAATGTTTCCCATTCGCTTCTACTTTCTCCTGACTTTTAATATTAAAGGCCAAGTGTTATGTTTTTGCAGCATACCAATCTCACATTTCTTTTTTTGATTTTGTATTTGTTTTGAAAGAAATTATTCAGCAAGGGTGCATTAACTTGATAGTAAAGGCATTAAAGTAAATGCATAAATTTTCACTCTTTTTTTGTGCAGAGGCCAGTGCTAAGACGAGAGATGGTGTTCAGTGTGCATTCGAGGAGCTGGTTGAGAAAATCCTGCAGACTCCAGGCTTGTGGGAGAGCGTGCACAAGACAAGAGGAGTTGCCCTGTCTGAACTCTCTGAAACCGGTCAAGGAGGTTGTGGAGCATATTGCTCACTTTTCTAACACGCAAACTGCTGTTTAATCAGTGCAGGTTAGATTAGTTAAACCTTTTTTTGGCGTATGTATCTGTGCAAGCACACAAGCAAAATTCAAGAACACTCATATCTCATGCTTAAAGCATTAATCATTTAATAGATCCAGCACATACGATATTTGGAAGATCGCTGGAAAACTAGGTAAGCCTTAGAAGGGGACCTTTTCCTCATTTTTAGTGATGAAATTAGTTTAAAGAACTCTATTAAAGGCACGCTCATCATTTGTATTCAGGAGGGGGATAAAAAAAAACCTTGATTACTCCATTATACCTCAGATCAGTTTGTATATTTCTCATAGTGTTTTACTTAGTTTTGTCCCAGTGCCTGTGTTTCTTATTTGGGAGAGGTAAACACTCATCAGTTTAACTCGACCTTTCAAACTGCTGGAATGAGACCTCAGTAGAACACAGATTTCCATCAACATGCCCTCGCTTGATGTCTGCAACGTGCGGAACTCTGTTCTTTCTTTATCTGTCCATCTTTGGATCCCACTTTTTCCTACTGTCAATCACTTGTTAACTCTCTTTCCTCTCTCTCGCTACATGTATCTGTCTTCAATTCAGTTCTAGCAGTTTCTCCACATCCCTCTCTACAGAATAATAGAGTTACCAAAGATTTTGGATCTGTGTTTTACTGCTTTTATTGACTGGGACCGCCCACATAAAAACATGTTTTTGAAAGGTTTATAAATCAGATTGGCACAACAAGCTATATAAATGAGGGTAAAAAAAATAACTGGAATAGCTTTCTTTAGTATAAGAATATTTTACAGATTTATGGACAGTGTATCACTTACTGTCTTGACATGTCTGTCCATCTCAGAGAAAGGAAAAAATGTTTAAAAATCCTTAGAGTGAGTCATTAGGGTGTGACTATAGATGGCTGGTTTTCACACAGAGAGAAATGGAACAAAAGAACAAATTTAGAAATAATAAATGTTCGCCAAAAAAATCGATGACACTTACCAGCGATGCCAAATGAATATTTCCATTCTCCTGCTTTAATCTGCACTATTCGATCTGGACTATTTAGTCTGTTATGTTTTTTTTAGAGAAACATCCAGGGGGTCCCAGATGTCTGGTCTTGTGTTCATTGCTTAAAAACTGGGTGGTAAAGTCTGTTGAGAGCCAACCTCAGTTACAGCAGTTTCAGAAAGTGTGTGGCACATGTGGAAGGAAGCGCTGGGTTTGTATATACACCCACAGAGTATTTTGCGCATTTATGCATTCCTTTTCACTTGTTTTGAAAATGCAAATTATTAGGCGATTATAAATGTATCGTATAGTTTCCAGTTGCATGCAGTGATGTCTTCTGTGCTTCTGTTATATGTAATGGTTTATGTTTTGACCATTCACTACATATCAAAATCATTCCATATTTCCATTGATCTGAGAACTATAATTCATTTCTCTATTTGTATGTAAGTTATTGCTATTTAGCACTAAATCCAGTGTATACACAATAACGCATTTAGGCAATATTGCATACTGTTATTGCACATTAATTGCTGTATGTAAATATTTGCTGATGATGGTCATAAATACATTGTAATGTTGATGTTTGACACTATAATTCTGCACTTGAAATGACAATATTTTGTCTTTGAATACCTTTTTCTCTCTTTCACTTTTTCTCATACTTTTTCCAGCAGTGAGTTCTTGTTAAATATGACCCGCCACAGGAATGTATCTCCAGCCCTCTGCGATTTCACCATTTCCCGTTACATTTCTGCGTGAATGCTGCAGTGACTGAAGTGTTTGCTTATTCATGTGTTCTGATGGCATCTTCATATGGTTTCCGCACCTGTCCGATGTGGATGAATCCAAATGATTGCATTTGGACAGACAGGCAGGTCCAGTAACCATAGTGATTGCAGGTTTTTCACCGTAGATATGTCTTCAGAGCCGTTTGACCAGGAGGTGCGTAATTCCAAAGTTGACAAATGAAGGCCTAGCCGAAAGATCTTCTTGGATTAAGTACAAAGTGATTTGAAGAAAGTATGTGTCGATCATACATCAATGACGATTTGCGGTGTATATACTGTATTGTTCTTATATGACTGGCTGTCCATGCTAGTCCGGTAATTCAGTACGTTATATTTCCCCTGAAGACTTCTCTAAATGCTCCCACCTGCCAGTTTCACCTTTCTCTTGGATGAGGAAGGGATATTCCAGGCACAATATTATAATTGCATAATATAATACTGAAGCCTAATTACTCTGCTGGTTAGGATAGTTAAAAGCCTGGTTTGGACCAGTGTGCTGAGGATCAGTGTCCAAAATTCAACATGTGCGGGTGACCAGCCATTCTGGTCTTTTCAGGGTTAGGATATAAATCAAATTTGGTTTGGATTCTCAGGCCCCTGTGTTGAGTTATTAATGTTGTATTTCTTTCTGTTTAGTCAGTTTAGGTAATTTAATGTTAGTAATTTATTGTTTGTTTGTTTGTTTGCATTATCTGCTTATTTTATGAAGAAATCTGTGGAATTTCATGGAAAGGATTTAGAAATCTCCAGAGTTGGAAATACTGAACTCTTAGTTTTATTTAAAAGCATAATACAAAACTAACCATACAAGGTGTTACTGAGCTGTAGATTTTTGTAAGTGGCTGGCAGGGTGGCATATTAACAGCGTAGACAGCAATATAGGTACTATATATTACGCTGTCACTTACCTTACATATCTAATATAAACATGCAATTTCTTTCCCAGCTGTTTACCTTCACAGACATAACCGACTGTTTTTGTAACTCGTGTGTTTTTAACATAAACTTGTGTGTATTTGACTGTTTAAGCGCAATAAGACATGAAATAGAAGTACTACTAGTTTAGTACTCACATGCCATGTGACAGCCGTTTTTTGTGCGTGTGCTTCGGATGTGTGCACTCAGAAAACCGTATATCAGAAGTTTAAACTGATATGGCTTTAAAACGCATGATTTCAGCGCGATAAACATGATAATCAAAACCAAAGATGTTTTTTGACAGTGTATCTGAGGTAGGAGCTGTAAAGGCACAGCCCTATTCTGGAAAAGGGGGCGGGGAGCAGCAGCTCATTTGCATTTAAAAAGAAATGCACGAGAACAGCGTGTTTCTGTGTCCACTTAAAATAGACATTTTCAAAATGATATACTGTAATAAATTATCTGTGGGGTATTTTGAGCTGAAACTTCACAGACACATTCTGAGGACACCTGAGACTTATATTACATCTTGTAAAAAGGGGCATAATACGGGCCTTTTAATTTTTATCAATATTTTGATCATATCATATTCATTTTAGTCAGATTGACTAAAATGGCATTATTCATTTACTGTTCTGCTTCAGCAGTCAGTTCAATCCCTGATATTATTGACAGTCAGCCTTTCTCCATTTTTATTCATCAAGAAACATTGTTAGTGCATTTTTAATGTGTAGCATTGTTTGTTTTTTTCTCGTCTCATATATTGTCATCATTTTGCATAATTTTAGCCTGTAGTCAATGCTAGTTTTCGTCTGCAATTTAGTTGGTGAGATTAACACTTCTGGCATTTGAATCTGCGTTGCCTTTTGTGGCGATACAGTAATGATTGACTGTTGAAGATCTCCAAGTTCTGTTTTCCAGACTCCGTTCGCTCATTACACCAAACCAAGCGCTTATATCTGTACATTTCTGCATAGGCCATCAGCCCATGTCTCATTAACTACTGTCTTTTATTCTTTCTTTCCCCCCTCTCTCTCGTGCATGGCTCAGTGCTCAGGCTGGCTCTCTGTGGGCTCATCACACTGTCCTCCATGAGATCATTATGAGACTGCAATGGTGGTTTCATAAGGTGTCAAGTTCCCCAAACGTCACTGCGTTTGGCCTGCTCACACACCTTGCTCTCGTTATCAGCCTGATTGATTTGCCGTATCGGCTGGGGGAACAGAGCCAAAGCAGTTGTGGGTCGGAGGATGGCTTGCGGAAAGTGCATGAAGGGTCAGGATTTAGCGATGATTTGGGAATCTGTATTTCACTCTAGAGACACATTTAGCGCATCGTGCTGTGTATAAACCGAAGGAACGTTTTCATTAGAGTTCTACGGTAAATGCATCTTAATGGGGGATGAAATGCAGGGTTTCTTTGTACCACATATTCTCTAGTTATTGATGGCATATTTGGCCAGTTTCAAAGCCTCGGTTAAGCGTGACATTGGTCTGAAAAGCAATTTGCTTGGCTGCCGTCCATTTCCAAATCCTTCTTAACCTAGAATAAGACTCTATCTGGATCTGAAACACTATTTATGTTAAGTATCAAGTTGATTAAGAAATGTCTGTGGTAATGCGTGTAATTTTTTGTAATAATCCTCTATAACTGTCGTAATCATTTGCCTCCAAGTGTTTAAAATACATGAACTGTCAGAATAACCACAGTTTATTCTTTCTAGATAAATAGTTCTTCTGACTAGTTGGCTATGTACCTTGGAAGTTCGTATTGGTCACAGTGCAGAATCAGCTCACAAGCTTTGTTTGGCCGTTTAATGACATTATTGTGGCTCAAAGTCTCACTTATTCACAAAATTGTTCTTTTAACAAGATTTGATATGTTGTAATAACTTTTGCTATCACTATACTGAAACTTTGTAATAACTTACATTACAAATTCATAATCTAAATTTCATCAGCACACATATGATAAAATGACTCAGAACATTCACAGAGCTTTTTAAATTTGCATATACTGTATAAAGAAGCTCACTGTCTGGTCCCTGACTTCAGCCTTTAAAACAAACTTTTGAATTCCAGTTCTCTGCTCTGGACAGATGATGGTCCTGGCTGTAAAATATGTTGCACACCATTTAGATTTGGCTGGGCTGTCCACTCTCAAATCCATCTAGTTTTCAATCTCTATATTTGACAGAGCTCTGATATCCCTTCCCCAATTTAGCTGTCTTCTCTTTCCTCACCTTTGTTTTCCAGACACTGGATGTACTGCAGCGCTTTCCTCATCAATAAAAAGAAATGAATAACACTGTCTAAATTCCATAATGCAAGGTCTACCACATTAATTCTGACCGTGACCATCTGTCTTCTGCCCCTCAAGTATTGATTTAGCGGTGATGGAAAATAAAAGCCCCTACACTGAAAGGAAAAAAGGTCCTTTGCTCTCAAAGTCAGTTTTTAGCACAAAGTTAAGTGGGCACATGGGAGGGCAGAGCATGAATTAGTGGCTTCATTCATCTTTAGCAGATCTGCGACTTTCAGCATGTTCACATGTGACATCCTGTTGGCCCGTGTGTGCTCAGTGGGATTCCTGTAGCATTCTTTCATTCACATACATGCACACATAAAGACTACCAGATTGACTACTACAGTATAGAGCGCTGTAGCCACAGGCTTCTATAATAAACTAATCACATTGTATCAACACACAGAGGGTGTAAGCTTTCCTCAAGCAGAAGAGGCAGTGCCACGGAAAAACCGCATGTTTCACTGAGACAGTCCCTTTTCTGTGTTCCTGAGGAATGAAAGGAAAGAGGATGAAAACAGTCTGGTGGTCCTACGCGTCATATGATTGGCACACACAGTAACAGATTCTTTATTTTGTGTAAATAATCTTGACTTGTGAAGTAATTGTAGTATTTATTTCTCTTTGACTGTCTGATCTTGTGCTCTTGGTGACATGCCGGTAAGTTGAACGCACAAAATTGCCTGAAATTTCATGGTTGGGTGTTTCAATAGCCAATCTCTGTTGGAATATAATATGGAACCCATCATATTGTGTAATACTGGTGTGCTTAAAAGTAGCAGTAAATCACCACTGTGTTTTTACTTGTCTGTCCCAGGTTGTGGATAACCTGTCTGTTTTTTACTTACTGCTCCTAACAGGCGTCTGATTTAACTGCATCAGATTCACTTTAGGGCGCTTGTTAATGCACAAACTATGATTTGTTGGCTCATTTTCATTTTTTACCCTGTACGGTACAAAAATTCATCTAATGATTAATGCTTTTCTGAGCGTGTTGTGAGTGCCAGTAATTCTTTCTTACACTTCTGACTTTAAACGTGCAAAGGCACCCCTACTTTGAGGTGCTTTCGACTGCACTGCTGGAGGTCTCAAGTCTGATTTCACCTTTGGCAGAGTTTAGTGCTAAAATGTTTACATTTGGCCAATCAAGCTCCAGACAGTAGCGCCTACACTGAGTGAGGTCATGCGCCTTGCCACCAGCGGCATTATTATAAGTCTACAGCATATAACAGACCAGGTGGGCCATCATATGCCTCATTCAGATCCCTACAAGTTACTCAACAGCCCATTCTACACCTGATATTAACATTTCAAGTGTCTGTTGTGAGCAGAAGCTCTCAGACTACATTGTGTGTAGCCTTATTACTGTATGTACTTTAAGTGTAACGCTGCATTTTGATAAAGCATAAAAAGTAAACTTTTTTATTTTTAGCTGAATGCTTGATTGACAGGTAGGGGTCCTGTTATTTGAAACTCTTTAGGACTGTTTTTTACTGCTTTATGCATGTACAGTATTTAGCACTGACCACTTGGTTGACCTGACAGCTGTTAATACCAGGTGTAAGGAGAAGCAGTGGTTGTCCAACACAGAACTCGAAATCCAATATAGGCTAAGATTTTTCTGTTGTAATTATGACTAAGTTTGAAAACAAGCAGCTCTCTTAACAGAAACTATTAAGCATTGATATATGAAATTAATTAGCCGCAATTAATTTTATGATTCCTTAAATTGTTCTGTATATTCTATAAATTCAGTTATCGTCTTAGTTTTATGTGTTTCAGCATTTTAGTTTAGATTTAGATTATTTTCATTTTCAATAAAATGAAATATATTCATTATTATTAATTAGTTATTAATAGGATTATTTATAAGAATTAATGCATAGTTTGTTAATTCTTTAAAAATGTAGTCAAATTATATTTCTAATTATTTCATAATCAAATGTAACAGTCACATTATTTTCACTTGTTTAATTTCATATACCCTGTTTAATATCAGCCCAGTACTTGAATTAAAAGTCTGCACCTCTGAGATTCTCCAATCCCAAATGTCAAAAGCAAAGCCTCCAGAATAACAGTAAAAGAGCTTCTGAACGATGGCTATTTTGTTCCAAAGAGGAAAAACTCACGTTATGCTGTCAGTTTTTATAAATCCAGTAGTTTGTCTAATCTTCAAGCCTGGATTAAGCCATCTGTTATGATGGAGACCTCATAGGACCTTTGATAGTTAGCAATTGTTTGACTGGAAAGTGGAGTGTTTCAGTGAACTACAGTGGACGTCAGAGGATCTAGAGAAACATATATTACCATCATAGAGCGATTCCCAGGCACATCTCTCTGTTTTATTGTCTTTTTATTGCTTTGGATAGATGACAGAGAGCAAGAGCCCTATTTGTAATGTGATGTGCATGTGCACAAAGATTCAATGTTGATTCAATTATGTTGGCCAATCAATCATTTTCCAGGAGCAAAACAAAGAAAGAAGCGGAAAAGTTGCAGTCTGGCCCGACTTTTCTTTTTTCCCTAGAGAACTAACCTCTTTTGTTTGATGACTGACTGTGTAATTGAAAAAATTGTTTTGCTGTCAGAAGACTTATTTAGAGATAAGGCCTCTATCAAACTCTAGTTCTGGCCTTCGATCTAGTTTCTCCTCGCTTAAAGAGCACTGAGCTCTCTTAATGTGTTGTAAAGTGACTCCTGCTCACCACAAGTCTCCCGCCGTGGAGTTTAAATCCAGACATCAGGGTTATATCAAAAATGCAAACACATAAAGACATGTTTAAAAATGAATGAGTTAGGGAGCAAATCAGTGTATGAAGGGCCAGGGGCCTGCCTGTGGAAAGTGTCTGTCAGCATTCGGATTTATGAAGCCATCATAGCACTCGTGTATGAGTGCTGCCTCAAAATACCCACTGGCAAAGTGATGCCACATTGCCTGCCAAGTTTACATGTGTAATTGTGGATTCCCTAAGAGAAAATATGTCACATTAAGTGTAAGAGAGAGAGAGAGAGTGTGTGAGTGAGAGTGCAACAATTATTAAACCTGTCATTTGGCCATAGGCATGAGGCCACAGCCATATGCTGATATTCAGACCAAAAGCATGATTGCAAGTTTATTACTTTTATACAAAACACACTAAATTAAAATTGAGTAACTTATACATTTTAGACACAATATTATTCGTTACATTTTGGCTCCACCCACAAAAATATTTCCAAAAGCAGCCAAAACACAATTAATTGCTTTTTTGTTTTGTTCCTGAATTAGTGTGTTTGAACTAATTATTTGAGTTAATGACTCAATGACTCATAAAAGCACCAAGGCTACATCTAAAAAGGTACTTCTTTTGAATAAGCAATTACTTTGTGACCCTTAAGAAATATGTTCTATACAGTATGAAATATCAATGTGATCTGAGAGTAATACATTTGTCACGGCCTCATGTACAGTGGCTGAGTGAGCTCAACGCGCTGCAAATGAAAAAGCACATGCAAATAGAAAAACACCAGCAAATTAAGAAAACAACATCATCGGTTTGACAACACGTGCTGCAAATACTCACAACACAACCAAATACAGAAATGTGCTGCAAATACGCACAGACCACATTACAAATTTTTAAGGGAAGTGCAACAGTGACAAACCTGTCTGGGACATCAACGTCTGCTCCGAAAGGTGAGGTTTTTGTTTATTTTAACATCCTTGATCATATGATTCCTTAGCTTTATTGGATATTATATACAGTAATTGTGTATTTCGTCAACTTATTTAGGCTAATGTGAAACCTTATGTAAGATGACTAATTTACTTTTACAACTTCCCTTACGAAAAATTAACCATGGTTTAAAAAAACAACAAGAAAAAAAAAAACAAAAAAAAAAAAACAAGATTACTATAGCTAAACCATGGTTTTGCTACACTAACCAGGGACGTGCAGAGAGTTACTCAGGGGCAGGGGCTCAAATGTAAAAAGGGGCAATATGAGGGGAATAAAATTATGGTCAAAAGTTTGGATACATTACTATTTTATATTTTTGCAAGAAGTCACTTATAGTCATCAAGCCTGCATTTATTTGATCAAAATTTTAATATACTTTATTCATTTACTTTATTTACTTAATACATTTTATGCAATGCTGATTTATTAGTAATGTTGGAAACCTGTGATACTTTTTTCAGGATTCTTTGATGAATAAAAAGTTAAATAAGAACAGCATTCATTTAAAATAAAACTTTTGTAACAATATACACTACCATTCAAAAGCTTGAGGTCAGTACATTTTATTATTTATTTATTTTTTGAAAGCAATTAGTTTTTATTCATCAAGGATTTGTTAAATTGATAGAAACAGTGATAGTAAAGATTGATATTGTTAGAAAACATCTCTATTTCGAATAAATGCTGTTCTTTTTCATTTTTATTTATCAGTGAACCCCAAAAAAGTATCACAGGTTCCAATAAATAAAAATAAAAATAAAGCAGCACAACTGTTTCCAACATTGAAAATAAATCAGCATATTAGAATGATTTCTGAAGGACCATGCATTGAAGAATGGAGTAATGATGCTGAAAATTCAGATTTGAATCACAGAAATAAATGATATTTTATTAAAATAGTATAAAAGTATATTAAAATAATAAGAATAAAAAAACATTCTATTAAATTGTAATAATATTTCACAATATTAAGCTACAGTTTTTTTTCTGTATTTTTGATCAAATAAATGCATGCTTGATGAGCATAAGACACATTCATAATGCTGCATAAATATCAAAAATTGTAATATTTAAAGTCCTTTCACGTCACCATTCCGCCAGCCTACACCACATAATAGGCCTGTTGGTGGCACTTGGGCTTAAATAACTGATAGTTTCATCAAATAGTGAACGGAACAGAGTACGGTGTACGGAACAGAACGGTTTCATCAAATAGTGAACGGAACCTCACAAAGAGAAACTGTGCAGGTTTCTCTTTGTGAGGTTTGGTTAGCAGTGACTGAAACACAGCTTTACACACAACTGCCAGTCTGCATGAAGAGGATCTTGAGACTCCAGTAGCTTCAAACACCTGTTTGCTGCTCAGCAGTGGCTTTTTACAGCTGGTATTACAATACAGTTCATTTGCTTGACAGAAACTTTCCTTAATAAAACTTTACCTGACCAAAATCTTCTGTGCTCTAAGTCACTCACAAATCTTTTGACAGTTCAATAATTTCTATTTGCTTTTCGCAAAATATTGTTTGTTTTGATGCCTTTTGCAAGACATTGCATTGTTTCATACTTTTCATCTTCAGAAAGATCTTTTTTCCTCACCATATTTCATGAGAACTGTGACTTGCTTAATAATGTGGAACAACCTCTTTAAGTAGGGGTTCTATTTACCTAAGAAGAACTGGCAAACTATTGAACAAACCTGTCTGAGATTGATACCAGTTAACTAAAAAGATGTGAAAACAACACAAACAAAAATCTGACTCTTTATTGTACTGAAATCCTATTGATATATCACTTGCATAATAATTTGGAAAGCAGTGTATGTCATACATAAATATAAGTGAACTGAATAGCCTACTGATTACCATTATTGCGACTTTTGGCGCTGCATGGTTTTGTGCAGTGCTTTTGTAGTCATCTATTTTCTCAGCGATGTAATTTGATTTATAAAATGAGACAAACCACAGATCCAGATCGCTCTACAAATAAGCTCGTCTGTCCCATGTAATTTTCAACCGATTTATGAATAAGAACAGAAAATAACCGCTCCACTTCACATTATTGTCCAATGAAATGTGAACTTCTTGTGCCAGATCATGATTGGCTGGTGTATTATAGGCTACATGACAATCGGGCATTATTGAATTATGTAATAGCCTATTCTAAAATATATAATATATGGATTTTTAATTAAATCGACACACTAGTTTTGATTATTGATGAAAAATGTTTAAAATAGCCTATTGTTTGGTTTATTTTTTTTTCCTTCTGTCGACCCATAGGCACTCACTGAAAGAACCATAAGCTATATGGCTCGAGAGCCTCGGTTTCCGAACAGACTGGAATATCAGTCAGTCGAGCAAAACCCGGGCTCTTTGATCGCCCCCTGGTGGCTGGCTGCAGTACAGGTCATAAACCCCGCCCTCTCCATGTAAACGAATGGGACATGAGTCAAAATTAAAAAAATAAATTACACTTCCAATACAATTTTCCGAAATATGGTTTTGGTCATTTTAGTTGTCATCACACTGATATGTGTTCAATTGTTAATTTTTGTGATAAGTTTCATTTTAGCTAGTAATATGATGCTATAAAAACGGGGCGTATCGTTATGGTTGATTGGGTCTGCGGGAGTTTGATTCTGCGGCTCCACCTCACCACACTACTGCGCAGACTCGGGCTCCAAATTAAGTCATTTTCTCAAGATGGCAACGGCCACAAGGAAGTGGAGACGCGTCGTCCATCTTTTTTTACTGTCTATGAGCAAAACGCACGCAACCCATAGCTACGCCTCAGATTGACAGATATGTAAAAAATAAACAGGAATTTTCCGACTTGAGCGATTAGTTACTGTTTTGTTCAAATTGTCATGTTAATTAGAATTCAAATGCATTTTGTTTTACTGACCACAATATCATTGCTATTTGTCCGAGAGGGGCACTTTTGAATAATTTTGAAAAAGGGCAGGGGCTTAAAAGGGCCATTGTCTTATTTCTTTCCTAAATAATTCAGCATTTTTGAATGACTTGTTTGAGTGAATGATTCAATGACTCACTTACAAAGGCAGTAACTTGTTTTATTGCTGAAAGTGTTTTCAAACAAATTGGTTGAGTAAATGATTCAATGACTAACTCATAAAGACAGTGGCTTGTATTATTCCCGACTGAAGCAGTGTTTTGAACGAATCGGCTGAATAAATGATTCAATGACTCAGTAATAAAGACAATTCCTCACCACCTACTGGATGTAACCCGCAGAAAGAGTCATTGAAAAAACCTGAAGTAATACACACTGAAAGTGTTACATCAGCACACATCAGAACAGTATCAAATCTGACTCCCCTGTTTCACCCTACTATGATTAGGATTCAGATTAGGTGTGAGAGGAACTGAGAGTGAAGCGTTCATGATTGATATATTACAGACACAGAGATAGTTGAACTAACAGCAGCCCAGGAAAGAAAAAGGGAGACACTGAGAGCAAAGCGAGTTGAGGTTTTGTGTTACAGATGGTAATTTGTAAATCATAAGCCCCATTCAGAGGTCATATTTAAAACACTGTGACTCTAGGCAGATGGAAACTTTTGTCTGTAATTTTTCATCGTGATATGATGCGCTAATATGTGTTACTGTCAGTTTAGTTGTAAATATTGTCTGCCTGAACACATTTGGCAAGCGGACATAGGCATCTAATATGATTTCTGTGTATTTATCATTGTATAGTCTAGAATACATCACAAAACGTACCCAGAGACCAATATTTTGAGTCAGAGTCTAGACGGTTTGTTTATTGACAACAGTAGGTTTATCCAAAGTGGAGTCGTCGCTGTTACCTTTAAATTTAAGTGCTTTCTTTTGACTCCATGCCACACACACACACACACACACACACACACAAATGAAGAACACTTCATCAACAGAGTATCGGAGAATATGAACGGCTGAAGCGCGTGAGGACGTTGCTTTCTTTCTCTTGCTGTCCCTCTCAGCCAAACCGCATTCCAGCTGCAGCTGCCATCCCTTCCATCTGCTCTACTGACGCGGTTCCACTTCACTGTGCTGAGGAATTTATTTAACTTTCGGTTTAGAAATATTAGACAGAGAAACATGGGCCCTGAGGTTTCGCCCCCTCCTCTCCGTGTCTTTTATGTTTGATTTTGTCATTATGTGCTGTGTGGTTCGGGCTCCTGATTTGTAATATATTTCTGCTGTCATAACCACTCGTGGCATGGCACTTCTGACCTGGCAAGGACTGATCCGGTTCAGACATGAAAGTCAGTTATTCTAAACAAAACACAGGAGTATAGCAGCAAATATGCTTGATTTAAGAAAGGAGAAGTTTAGACAGAAAGAGTGGAAGTCTGATTGTCTCTCTTTGTCTTGATTCATAGAGAACAGGAAGAGAATATAAACTCTGGAGAACTTACATTATTAAGACAAAATTAAAGTAATTATCTAATAGTGTAAAATAGTGTTTCCCAAACTTTTGTCTCATTTACAACCACAACCCAATCTCTAAGGCTCAAGTAGCCCTTCACTGACAGCCAAAAATGTTCTTTTAACTATTTATACTGCTAACATTATTATTATTATTATTCAGTTATTTTTTTAAAAAACAAGAAACTAAAATACCTCATGTTGCTATATTTCTATTCTTATTTTCCAACGATTAGCACTCAAATATACAATCTGAAGTTTTAAAAATATTGCTTTTGTTTTCTATTTTATAGTTTGTATCTCCAATGTGAGTAACAACTTTTTTTTTTCTCAGAAAAGGGATGTCTCACTCATCTATATCCCCCATGATACAATAAATTAATAAATAAATAAAAAAATATATAAATAAATTTTAAAAAGAACTTAAATAGATTATTATTAGTATTATTATTATTATTGTAACACTTTAGTATAGGGACCAATTCTCACTATTAACTAGTTGCTTATTGGCATGCCTATTATTAACATATTGGCTGTTTATTAGTACTTATAAAGCACAAATTCTGCATGACCATATTCTACATCCATAATCTTAACAATACCTCAACTTAACAACTACCTTACTAACTATTAATAAGCAGCAAATTAGGAGTTTAATGAGACAAAAGTCATAATTGATGGTTTGTTAATAGCGAGAATTGGACCTTAAAATAAAGTGTGACCATTATTATTATTGCTTTAAAAAAGTCTATTCTCATGATGTAGCCTCAGATTTAAAGTTATACTTTTCTCCTTTTTTGGGCCACAACACATTCAGTGTGAGTGGAAATTCCAGCAGTGTCTCTGATTAATCCCTTTTCCGTAAACCATTTCTGTTATATGTCTTCACAGAGCGCTACACAAAGCAGCATATTGTGCATTTGTATTTTAATAACACGCCTTTGAAACCACTTATTTTCTCTCTTAACATTTCTTGTGGTTACTTGGAGGTTCACAGTGTGAATTAAAGACAGGAAATGTTTTGAGCACTTCAGGTTAGCACGCTGAAGTACGGCTACAGAAACACGCTTGCATCCGTGCTGCTCTGAAGAGTGAAGTCTTAGCCAGAATAAAGGAAGGAGTGAGATTCCTTGAAACATCTGTGAATCTGGAAGAATAATGCCAACTACCACCTTCTGCTCTCAAATGAAAATAAAAAAGATCTAAAGGAAATAATCCATTAGGAAACATCATACATTGGATCAAACATTATCTGTGACTCATTCATGCACATAAAAAATATTCAAGAAAAATCTTAGAATACATTAAATTTCTAAGGTCAATCAAGCTCTGGTTAAGGAAAAATTTCTCTTATGGCTTTGAAAAATTACCCTGTTTTTGGAAATCCTATTAATTCCTAAGGTTGGTATTTTTTAAAGAAGTGTTTTTAAAGAGAAGTTTCTTATGCTCTTATGCTTAATCAGAAACACAATAAAAACAGTAATATTGTAAAATATCATGACTATTTAAAATATATTGTAAAATGTAATTTATTCCTGTGATGACAATGCTAATTTTTCAGCAGTCTTCAATGTCACATGATCCTTCAGAAATCATTCTAATATGATGATTTGGTGCTCAAGAAATGTTTCTTAATATTATCAATGTTGAAAACAGTTGTGCTGCTTAACATTTTTGTGGAAACCATGATACATTTTATTCTCCAATGAATAGAAAATATTTTGTTACCTTTATTCATTTTTTAAAAGTGACTACTTAACAAAGGGAGTAATACAGGTAAGAAATGCAAAAAGTAAATGGTTTATGAAGAGGAGTTATGTATTCTTGTGTAACTGTTTAAATACAGCGTTTTATCATATTTAATAACAATACATTAATTTATTAATTTATTACAGATTAAATAAATGAAATTAGAGATTCTCCTGCCACCTGTAGGTTCAATAATTTCTTTATATTAGAGCTGTCAAAGCAATTGATCGCGATTAATCACATCCAAAATAAAAGTTTGTGTTTACATAATATATGAGTGTGTGTGTACTGTGTATATTTACACGCACATACATGTATATATTTCAGAAACACGTAATATATATTTATATTTAAATTTATATTTATAATTTTGGATGCGATTAATCACGATTAATCAATTTGACAGCCCTACGTTATATTTAGCCAATTGATATTATTTATCGATAATTTTTATTGTTGTGCATAATGGACAAAATATGTAATAAATGTAATGTCACATAAATTTTATACATTTCTAATCAGTATAGGGTTGCAATAGTATCTGACCCAGTGGCTAATCAGTGCTGAGGTTCTGGACTCTGTATCCAGCATATGTCTCCATACAGGCAATTGATAATTAATGAACCAACAGACCATCGAGGCAAAGTATCTAATTATTCCAATATGGGACACGGGTCAAATTTCTTCATCTGACTGAAGCACTTTTTCCCTGTTCAGATGATTTTTGGAATTTCTTGTGCTCAGGTTGTGTGTGTGTGTGTGTGTGTTTGTGTGTGTAGTTTTTGACAGCAACTTGGACCCCGTGTCTGATGAGAAGGGTGGAGAGACGTCTGGAGTGTGTCATACAGCTGGCCGGCCCAGGATCCCAACCTGTTCAGCTAGATAATGGGTGAGATCCACAAAACCTGCTCAAACATTTCAGCAAATGGCCTCGATGGAAAGTTCTGCTCAGAGCGCTGCTCTCTGCCAGCCTGCTTAGAGAGAAACAGGGGAAGAGAGAAGAGTCTGAAGAAGAGAGACCGTGGGACTTGATTTGTGCTAGGGGCCTTTATGGTGGAGGTCTGAATATGACCTTCATGATACAATGATATGATCTGAAACTGATTCCCCCCTCAATTTGTTCAGTCCATCAGCATCCCATTATATTTATAATACTACAATAGTATAACAGTACCTCAGCGAAGTTTTACATCCTTGTTTACATGTATTAAACACTAAAAACGAAGCCCAAAGCTCTTTCTCTCTCTTTCTGTTCCTCACGCCTTACCCGTATTTTGCATGACTGGCATATTTAACCATGGATTCCACATTATTTAGAACCAAGCCAAGCAGCATGCTAGAAACATTAATGTGAAAGAGGGATGCTGGAGTAGATAAATCAGGACAGAGATTGGAAGCTAAACAGTCAGGAATTCTTGTTGGCTCTGTTTGTTTTTATACATCTTTCATTCATTGTTGATACTCTGTTTCTTGTGTTGATATTCTTTTGTACGTTTTTTTAGACTGTTCATTGGCAACAATGTTAGCAAGAGTGTGTGGGCATTGTCAAGTGTTTGGACAGTAAATTCTCATTTTCTTTTAAAACATATGAATGTCTATGCTTTATAGAACAAAAATATCTGGCTAAATGACATTTTAGGTCACACTCGCTATTAACAAGCCATTAACTTTGCCTCAATAAACTCCTAATTTGCTGCTTATTAATAGTAAGTAAATTAGTTGTTAAGTTTAGGTAGGATTAGGGATGTAGAATATGGTCATGCAGAATATGTGCTTTATAAGTACTAATAAACAGCCAATATGTTAATAATAGGCATGCTAATTTAATAGTGAGAATTGGTCCCTAAAGTGTTCCCACATTTTAATTTAGAAAGAACATAGTTTTAATGCAAAATATCTCACAAAAAGATGATTATTAGGTTTCAGATTAAAGGATATACACTACCATAGATAGACTTCATGTGTCCATTAAAAATAATAGTGACACCAGCTACTTGAGAAAGTCATTCCAGATATTTTGTATCCAAAGCAATGACGTTCTGATTTTTTTGAAGTTTCTAAATACATTTTGGGGCCACTGTATATGTGTTTGTGAGAGTGTATATGGATAGATGCTTTAGTTTGCAGCCTAAAAAGCAGAAAATTTGTTTTTGCATCTCCATCCTGATGGTATTGTCAGGTTTCATGAATCATCTTAAGAATAACTATATACTGTAAATAAAATGCACATTAATGCTTCTCTTTGGTGTCTTAGATTAATACAGCGTAGGCCTTAACTGACGATTTGTTTAGCTAAATGAAGAGAGCAGCTTCATGTCTCTTTGTGCTGTACACAGTAAATAGCACAGCGAGCACTACAAGTCCATTCCCAGCATTTGTTCAGGATTAAACCCTTAAGGAAAGACAAGATCACACAGGCTTCCATTCTCATCTTCCATTTCCAGCTCTGTTTGTGCTGTGCGGTGTTTTTGTATTTACTGGGCTGAAACCAGCGTGAAGGCAAACAAGGTCTCTGCCTCTGGCAAAGTTAACAAGACGGCTTTCAAAAAGATGCAGAGGCTAAAAAAGAAAAGAGAAGCTTGTCATCTGAACTTTTCATTTGAAATTTCATTTGTCTGTCTCAATGCAGTGTGAATTATTCATTTTAAGTTGGCCCTAAAACATTTCTGTTTGGAATGTAGTCATTTTAAACTCATGTTAATTCATAAAGAAACAAGTTAAAACTCAAATGGATACCCTATGTTTAAATGTTACCAATTATATCTCTGATCAGGTTTTATATGAAGGATTTCAGAGGATTGTGCAGAAAGCAAATGCTAATGATGAAACGCCAAGCAACATCTTATCATCAAAAAAACATTTTTATTTAATGTTCCGTTGAAGTAAACAAGGTTCCTGGCGTAAAACTGAACATTAAAAGAAAATCAGAGAATAAATGAGATATTATGCATTCCTTCATTGGATAAACATCCAGTCTCTAAAATAAAAAAGAATATAACTTAACAATAAAAAATCTGACTATTATTACAAGTTTGTTTTTACAGTCTTTAATCATTTGAAATGTTCTAAAGTGTGCACAAAATAACTGTTTGTCTGTCAGTTTCCTTTAAAGCAGAGTGTGCAAGGGAATAAAAAAAAACAGAATTGGTAAAACTCAGATTGATGCTTTCTCTTCTCTTTGTTCTCTGCAAAGGCCAAAAGAGATTCACGTGATTTGAATAGATTAGGAAAAAAAAAAAAAAGAAAAAAAAAGAAAGGAAAATTAATTTTTAAAAGCAGATCAGATCATTTTCCCAGTTTTGTTAGGAAATTTTGTGCTACACTGCACTGCTGAGCAGGAAAACACTAACATATGAAGTATAGTCTCAGTGAGTGTTTGTGAGTGTTATTTTTAATATTGATAAAAAGGGAGGAGGGCGTAATTCGATAAGTGCATGCAACTTTTTAAACAAGTCTCTTTGGCCTTTCTCACCACAAGCAAAAAAATGATAACCAACATAAGATAGTGTTACCTCGCTCACTTCAAAAGTGAATTTTAATTCTCTAAATTACGTAATTGGCATCCATAACTCTAATGTAAATAACATTTGCATCGAACATAATTTCTTTCCATTCAGTCAATACAAGTCTAACACAGCTTGGTTGAACCAAAGGCAAAAACACAACTAAAAGAGCTGAAACCGCAGGACAAACAAAAGGAGATTGCAAAAAAAGTTTGAACGTTCACTGAATCGGAGATGTGGTAATACTGCTATGGTTTGTGTTTTTTTAACATGGAAGTGTCTCTCGTACTTCTTGTAAACAGCAATTTGAGAGTAATTCTAACCAGCTGAGAGAGAAAAGAGGGGTAAAACACGACTGCCCAAATCATTTACTGCTTCCACTGAAGTACCTTGTTCAGAGCAGAAACGTTAGAAGGCAACACATTCGGTTTAGCACTGATAATGGATTCATAAATATCCCTTTGGGTCACAGTCCTCGTCTCAAACAGATACAGACCAAACCTTGAAGTCTGTCTCTCTTGTTCTCATTGTTTGTCTGAGAAATGTGCATAACTGAGAGTGTGTGAGAGGAAGCAGAGACTAACCCAGCTAACAAAAACATGTTCTAAGAACGTTTCATTACATTAAAAAAGGTTATTTCTGAATGTTCTCTGAACATTCAAAACATCCAGTTTTTTAAATGTTTTAAAAAAAAATTTTGGTTATGCAAACGTTAAAGGAGAATTACAATTTTGCAAACATTATGGAAATGATGAAACATCAAACTAGAACTTTTCAGAAATGAAACTGCATGAATGATGTATAATTCAAGTTTTTGTGCTAATGTTTTGAGATTGCATTTAAAACCACATGACTGAACAAACGTGCTTTTAACGTGACCGTAAGAACGTTTGTTGCCAAAGTTTGGAGAATGTTGCTTTGGGAAGGAAGGGCTGGAGTTTGATGTTGGCTGACTGAACTTATCTCTCGGCTCACGGCTATTCTTTCCATTTTAGAGACAAAACAATGTTGTAGTCACAGCCACATGAGATATTAAGACAAAACATGCAGG
The DNA here is from genome assembly GCA_039654775.1 of Spinibarbus caldwelli. Taxonomy (NCBI): domain Eukaryota; kingdom Metazoa; phylum Chordata; class Actinopteri; order Cypriniformes; family Cyprinidae; genus Spinibarbus; species Spinibarbus caldwelli. The sequence goes on along the minus strand of CM077256.1, from coordinate 14,642,449 downwards.
AATGGCCTTAGGTTCACGTGCATATCTTTGTGACTTGCGCTGATTTCATTTTAAGGTCATCAGCTCCCGTAGGCTGCGAGAAGAGTGCGCTACACACTCCTCCTGTCATTTCAACCGTTTTATTTCATTCAGAGAGGACTGTACATTCTCACTAATCTCTCCTTTGAGATGCATGAAGGCACTTTGGTGCGATACAATACAAATTTCTGATTAATATCAAAATAAGTTAACATTGCAAAAGTGTCTCGTTCAGAAATACTGTCGTTACTGACAATTCATCAACACTTATCATAAAAGCTTGTGCGACCCAAAGGAAACGCACAAATCGGTGAGCTAAACAAGTGCTGCATTTCAGGGCACTTCATAATAACAATAAAAACAAACGAACCAAAAAATTCATTTTTTTTCAGTACCACAAAGTAATAAACAATATTCAAAACAACTGAATTCCAAAAGTAGAAGAGCGGGATCTTCTGCGCATTAGTATTTGTGCAGGATAGGCACTTTAACAGTCTTGATTTCAGCTATGTGTGAGGATTTCTGGATGATGCAGCTGGTGGTGGCGGCGGTGGCCGTGTCCTTGGGCTGAGCCAGGTTAGTGAGGGCCATGGCCGCGTTGATCTCCCTCCAGTATGTCTCGTCTTTCCTCTGTCCCTTCTCCTTCTGCATGCTTCTGTTAACGCACAAAACGCCTGTTACTGAAAGATGCTCAGTAGCTGTATTCAAAGTCATTCTTACATACTAAATCTTAAACCAAAAGTTTAGACACGCTTGTCTGAAATAATGTAAAGAGCATTTTTTATATGCATGTCAGTTCCGGTTATACGCACCTGTCAGATTTATTTGATCCATGCTCCAGAGTCTCTGTAAATACAAGCACAGGACAAACCCAGTGTCAATAACAAAACACTCTCTTAATGCTGGCAGATGTGACAGGCAGGAAAAGTCAGAGTAAGACTGTAAGTAAACATTCAGAGGACTTGTTTATGTGTAGATCTGTGCTACTTGTGTGAATGGAGAGAGATGCTTCAGGAACTGAGACTGTAAAGGCTTGTTTCCATTTACTCTGTGAATGGTGGAATCTTCCATATCCAGATGCTTGGCACAATGATAATGTGTTACTTGTTAAATGCAGAGGTCAGCAACACACTTAAGGCTAATTACTTAATGATAATCACCAGTTCCTCTACCACACACACACACTCACTTGCACAAAGGTGTAAAGTACTGACAAATTGTACATTTTTGTATATAACCCACATAATATATTTTTTAAATTATATGTATGTGATAGTAGAAATCAAATAATTGTCTTTTATATTTGTAATTTAATGAAAGCCCAAATGTTAAATGTTAAGTATTTGAAGTAAATATTAAATATTTACTTTAGTTGATTTATATATTTAGTTAACAGCATTATATATATATATATATATATATTTCTCTCTCTCTCTGACATTTTCCATAGACCCCCTTGCTAACCCGTTTCTACCACATAATAAAAAAGTTAATTGACTTTTAATTTGAAAAATTCTAAATCATTTTTTGCAATTCCAATTTATCTCGCAATTTAAGGTAGCATCTCACAATTCTGACATTTTATTTCTCAGAACTGTGATTTTATATCTTGCAATTCAGACTACATATCTCCACTTCCGATTTTACATCTTGGAGTTTTTTCTTTCTCAGAATTATGGGTTTATAACACAATTCTGACAATTTCTTGCAAATCTGAGTTTGTATCTTGCAATTTTGAGTTCTGAGAAAAGTATCAATTTCATCTCACAATTACGACTTTTTCCCTTAGACTGTGATTTTATATATCACAATCTCGCTAACAATTCTGATGTTCTTAGAATTGTGGGTTTACATCACTATATTTATCTATATTTCTTGCAATCCCAGGTTTAGCCATTTTTTTTTTCTCTCAGAATTGCAAGTTTATTTTCCCTTTTAGGGGAGCCTAATAAGTCTGTATCACAAATGCATATTTTGTTGAAGAAATGTTTCGGTACATTCCATTTCATATTAGTGCACAAAAATAACACCGTACATTAACAAAAGGAAAATTGTGTTTGTTATCTAGACTGATTCTTTTGTCCACAAGATTAGACAGATCACCAGGCCCAGATTGGCCATCAGGCATGATTTCAGCATTCAATATTAAATCAATAATAAATTATGAGGCTGCTAGTCTTGAATTGCAAGTACAAATGGCCCCAAATAATAAGCATGTCCTTTTTCCTCTTAATGCGCACACATAAACTTGCAATCTTGTAAAATGATTGTAAAGAGATGTATGATATTATGCCAGGCTGTTCTCTTACTGGATATGACAGTTATGGTTTAACATGCCTCACACTTTCATCTATGACTTTTACAGGCGTTGAATCATTCTCTAAATCCAGATCCAGGGTAGCGTTTGTTCGTGAGTTAAACCTCATGCCTTTATTCCGGATGTCTCGGTTCTCCCCCCTGAGGCAGCGCTTCTCATGTGTTCACCTCATCCCATCCCAAACCTTGTGCTCACACACCCCTTGTATCCGGAACGGACATTGGAGCTCTGCCTGAACACCTGCAGGGCCAAACAGCACCTAATCATCCCCAACGGCTCGTCTGAGCCAGTGTTAAACTTGTTTTTCCTTAAAAACTGTTCACATGTGCGCCGAATGGCAACTGAGTGTTGAGGAAAGGCCAGCAGCGGCCATTACCGCCTGAGGCTGGCGTGAGGCTGATTGGGAAATATCCTGTTGTGCTCAGCGTGTTCAGTGATAGTTTTACACGGCTGAGAATGAGTGTGTTAGTCAGAATAACAGTGAGCTTCTCCTCTTGAAACTCACAGATGTGTTTGGGGTTTAATTAACCCAACCGGAGTGTGTGATTGCGAAACAAGTAGTTCATGTAAAGATGGAACGATTAGAGATTCTCTGTCGGGAATTCTCGCCTTAATTCATCCAGTCTGAGTTTGATTTCTCTCAGTATTTTTCCGAATGATCCCGTGACGTTCCTGTCACAATATTTAATGTCTTTTATTTTCTTTGACTGTATTCGTGTCAGATTCACTGTGCTGATGTATCACTCTTCTCTCTGTATCTCTCTGTATTTACAGGATTTGATTGTGGTGGCTGTCTGTTCTCTATTGTAGATAAGCTAGGGCTTTGTGATTTGCTGTTCTCAGTGCACTTGATACAAACAACACATCTAGATCTGTTTTTTGTCAAAAGCAGATATTCAGTCCTTCACTGCACATGCCATTAAACATTGAAATTATTACACTGTTTTTTCCCAAGTATTCAGCTCTTCCAAGTTTGCTCTTTTCTCAGTCTCGTAACTGTCTGTTCTGTCTTTGACAAGTTCATTTATCAACGGTATGATGATAAATACAAACAACATAGACTGCTTAGAAACTGCTACTGTGAAAATCCAGGTTTGGTTTCCTAAAAATACCAGGTCCAGGACTGAATATGAATTTGATTTGGACAGCATTCAGATTGTGTGATAGAGCTGCTGCTTTTGTCTGACATTATTACCGCAGTGACAGCAGCTCAGTTTACTCTCTTGGCAGTTATACGACTAGTTTCTACTGACAACCACTAGCCTAACAAATAAAGACAACAACATTCTCCCATTCCTCACTCCGAAATCATGGCCCGTAATGGTATCTAATCTACTAAATAACATGAATCTCTTGATGGTCAGGAATAGAAGAAAAGAAAGAGAGGGAGGGCAAGAGGTGAAGCCACTAGAATAGAAACACAGATGGAATCTGGAAAACAGAAAGAAGAAAATGAAGAGAAATGGCTACTGTCATGACTTTTTTTTCTGCATCAGTTATTGTTCAGAAATATGATATGCGATGACTTCAACACATCTTACATGATGAACATTTTAATTTATAATAAAGAAGTCATTCTGATATTTTTGTAGGGCTTAACGTCAAAGTGTCTAGGTGGTGTAACTTGTGTTGAGATTTTAATAAGGAAAAAGGCTGAAACCTTTGATTTCTTTTAATATATATATATATATATATATATATATATATATATATATATATATATATATATATATATATATGAAAGAAATACTTCTATAAAATGTTTGAAATGTTGTTAAAAAATATGTTGCTCTTTTGAACTTTGTATTTATCATATTTCAATTTCATCCTGAATTTTTTTTTTTTTAATCGCAATTTACACAAAAACAGCTGTTTTCAACATTTACAATAATTGGCACCAAATCAGCATATTACAATGATTTCTGAAGGATCATGTGACACTGAAGACTGAAACAGTTTTTTTTTCTTCTGTATTTTTGATCAAATAAATTTAGAATAAGATTTTCAAAAAGATTAAAAACAAAAAACCTTTGAACTCTATACAGATATGCTGATGTCTGTCACTCATGTTGATGTGATGTCTCCAGCAGTGCTAAGGGGGCTTGTCTGCACGGTGCATTAAGCGACCCTCTTTTGGGAGCAGACTGCAACTCCGTTCTCTCCCCCAGGGAAACTCTTGCTAAAAATTGGATGCAGACCCACTGCAATTTCCAAATGCTGCTGCCTAAAACATCTAAATCTCAGATTTTTAAAAACAACGGCTGTGCCAAAGAAATTATAAATCCTCTATAAATCAAAATGTGCTAGATGTTACTATTTTTCTGGTGTTTTTTAATCCATTTTTGCAGCGTTCTTTGCTACTGAACGGGTATGTTTTGAAACGACTCTGTTAGCTGTGAGTTGGGGGACTTCATGATACTCCACAAAAATGCTGCTAAAGAGTCCTGATGGGTTGAAAATACCCCAGTACACTTACCATCACCACAGGAAATGGGAAGAGAAAGAACAGAACAGAAAGAAGTGCTAAAAACATCTATATCTCTGCCAGGTACTGAGAGATGTCAGACCAGCAAACACCTGCAGCAGATGTATGATCTCTGTACACTACATACTACTGCACAAACTGTTTTCAATTACCCAGACAAATAACGGCATGTTAATGGATATGACAATGTTAATTTATTTGGTCTTGGCAAACTAGATTTGCCTTGTACGTTGTGGCTGCTATGAGCATGTAAAATATGTTGCGGCTGCTGCATGAATAGGCATACATAAATCCTGCAGCAGATCTAGACAGGTGGAGCTGGGGGAGGTGGAGGGTTTCAGAGAGACTTGCAGCAAAGACTGAAGCTCAATGGCTTGCTTGCTTCAGCAGTAAAGAACCTATCAGCCTGCATCTGTCTATCTGCGTTAGAGTTTCATGATCAAACTCATTTTTTTTTTTACCTGTATGACTTTCTTTCCTCTGAAGAAAGCAGATATTTTCATAAGTGTGTATATTGTTTTTATGCATACAGTGAAAGCCAGTTTGGTCCAAAACGACATTGGACTTTTATAAAAAAAAAAAGCAAAAAAAAAAATAAACAACACTTTTTTCGAATGTCTACTTTTGTGTTCCGCAGAGGAAAGAAAGCCACAAATGTTTAAAATGACATGAGGGTGAGTAAATGATGAGAATTCTTTGGTGAATCATTCCTTTAAAGAGAAACATCCACACACACAAACACAGGATGATCAAAATCCACTAAGACACAAAATTCCAAGCAATGATCTCAAACCCTGCTCGTCCTTTAAGCAGAAATAATACTAGACCTTGCAGCCAACCTATTAAAGCGTTATCAGGCCAGTCCTCTCACCCTGACCTGTCAGTACTCAGTAATCACAAGTATCTGGTGCAGATTACACACTCTTAAGAGAGAAATCGGCCTTCTCGTTGACTAACACAGAGAACAAGTTGATCTTTCTGTCCCTCGATTGCAAAAGTTTGCAACATTAACAAAACTTGAATTCAAGGGTAGCTAATGACTCGTACATGTAGAATAAAAACTGTTCAGGCAGGGTTGAATGGACATTGGCGGCATGGACGATCAGGTAAAATATTGCAGACAGGTCTGTTTCCGTGCAAACTCTCAATGAGCAATCACAACTGAGACAGAATGGCATCATGGTTGGCATGTCAGAGCAGACTGGGGCTGGAAATATACCTCCATCCGTCCGTTCATTTTTTCTTTTGATCATCCATCTATCAGCTGAGTGAAGAGAAGTGACAAATGGAATCTGGGCAAGATGTCATGACTTTTTAGCTACGGAGCCACTCAGACGAGAATGGAAAAGACGTCAGCGTCAATCTGTGGTTACTGAGCGTGGCACGTACTGCTTCTAAGTCGTCGAGAAACATCTCAGCATGTAGAACAAAGAGAAGCGGTTATTGTTCAACAAGATATCCTGCTAAAATGAGCAAACATCAGAAAATAACAGATGATGAATTTGTCACATTTATAACGCAACAACCGGAGAAACTGGAGAAGTGTGCTCTGTTTTCTCAAACCCATGACCATAATTTCTGCCTACTTTTAATGGTTTATAAAATATCAGTCATATCTTTCACAGCCTTTCAAATAAAGGGCAGGAAAATTGGTTCTGCCCAAAGCAGACAGACATCATCAGTTCTTGGTGTCTGTTTTTACTCTGGGCGTCCAATGTGTGCTTGAGAAAAATGAACGTTGTTCTTTAATAATGTCACTGAAGGCCTGTGAATGATGTTAAAATGAAGTTGGCACATGTGTCATCTTTACTCTGCCAGCTCTACCCTCACTAGCTGTCCAGGATGGCAGCCTCCTCCTCCCCAGTTCAACATCCACTCCGTCTCTCCGTCTCGCTGTCTTTCTTTCAAGTGTCTGTCTCTTCTGGTCACTCTCTAGATAAATCCATCTTAAACGGTCTGAGTAAGTTTTGGTTTGCTTCCATTTTTCAGACTGCTTCCTGTGATCATTTCTGTTCTGTTTCTCTCTTCAACTCGTCTCTGACGTTTACAGTTTTTTTAAAACTTAAGTTCATGGTTCTTGTTTTCCCATTGCCTTCCCAGATCATTCTTTTGGTTGAGGTTTCATTCACTGTAATGGCCGTCTTTAAAACACCAGCCCTATTACTGACTCCATTGCGACTCATATTCTTCCATTCCATTCACGTTTATCAGTAATCGCTGCACTATAAATATCCACGATATCCTCTGTTTCTGGGTCAGGGTGGTTGGAAGAGCCATGAGGCCCAACAGAGGAATGAAGAATGATAGTGATTCTTCGCACATGACATTTTCTCGTATTATTTAAAAACTCTCCGTGGTGAAAAACACAACAGTCTGGACACTGTTGGACTTCCTTTCCTCAGCCTTTGAATCGCAGCACATTAATCTGTGATGGATCAAACTGCGTTGAGGGTGCTGACATGTTCTGGGCTGTGGATTTGACTGGCGAGCTTGAAAGAAGAACCAAACAGTGGCAATACTGTACGGGGGTAAACAGGGTGAGCAAGAGAGAGGCAGACAGAAAAGTATATTTCAGCCTCATGGACACATGGCCACTCAAGGATTTTATTTCATATTTTTAAGATTTCTGTGCTTCTGCACAGCAGATAACAAACAATGACAGTCCAATCATGGCCAAGATAAAGCAGCTGCCACCAATGGCGCTTACAGCCTCAGCATCTGTGTGTGAAATGTGTGAAATCTTCCCCTCATTTTGTATTTACCAGTCAGAGTAAACACAAATCACCACAACACACTCTCTACCAGCCAAATAACAGAACAGTCTGTACCAGAGTCACAAATTAACTATGGGCATGGGGCAAAAACGCTAAAGTGACACAAACGCCTCAGATGTTTTAAATGGGGCGTAAAATTGCTGCTGTAGAAAAATCATCTGTTGTTTATTGTGTTATGTAACAAACATTATATTTAATAATATGCTATTTTAGGCTTAAATAGTGATGGATTATAATGCTTTCACAGACGCTGTAGCTGTCTTAAATATAACATTGCATGTGTAGCTATTTTTAGGTGTTTTTTTATCAAAGCTTTTAAAATACAGAATATAAAGAAAATCACATCACTACTCTGACAGTAGACAGTAAATTTTAATCTATCATAGGAACATGTTACAGTTATTTAATGCAGTATTTGTTGTGTAATGATATCTTGTGGATTGTTTTACAGCTATTTTTATATTTGAGGCTAAATTGATTTTATAATTAACAGTTGTAACTGTTCACATTGATAATTGATTCATTTTAGTATTTAACATAAATAGATGACATGCAGTGTGCTTTTGAATAGTAAGCAATAATTCCAGGGGGCAAATATTAAAAGTTTTAAAGAGATACAATAATTTTGTTATCATTCATTCACCATCATGTTGTTCCAAACCTGTATGACTTTCTTTATTCGTTTGCACTTTATTGTACAGTATGTGAACATATGTACATGGGTTAAGGTTAGGTTTAGGTGTTAGTACCTAGTCATTACTCAGCTATTGTAATCACTATAATGAGTACATAGTATGTCCATGTGGAACAGGACTGTAAAATAAAGTACTACTCTTTATCTTGTGGAACATAAAAGAAGATATTTTGAGAAATCTCTGAAATGATTTTTGTCCAGACAATTAAAGTCAATGGTAATCAAAACATATTAAAATATTGAAATGTTGGGCTACCACCATTCTTCAAATTATCTTCTTTTGTGCTCCACAGAAGAAAAAGTCATACAGCTTTGGAACACCATGAAGGTAAATGACAGAATTTTCGAGTGAACAAAAAAGTTAATTTTTAACACTGGTCTGTTCATGATCAAGGAAATGCTCAGGAAAAACTTAGTGTTAACCTGTATATTTTCTCAGAGGAATCCAGTCTTGAGTATTCAGAAGACATAGAGGTCCTCCATTGGCTTCCTGTTCTGGACACGGTTGAGTGGACCTGCTATTTGCTAATGGCTGGACAAATGATTCTGATCTCTCACCCTATCAGTGCCTATAAAAGTCCCACAAACAGACTTCAAACACGCTAGCTAGAGGACATAGCACGCCGCTGAGGTATTACAAGACAGTATCTGCACTCTGACGTATGTCAGGAAGAGAGACAGAAGGACAATGAGAGGTAAAGAGAGAAAGAGGCTCATGCTGAAAGCATTTGCCTAAAGTGCTATCAGACGTAGATAAGGCTCCATCTAGAACGCATCACAAGCCTTTTTCAGCTCCAATAAAATTCAGTTTTGCTTCAGCTTTAGTATCATTCCAAAATGGAAAAAACGATTAAAAGCAAAAAACTTTGGAATTGTTGCAAATGATTTTGCGGAATGGAAAAGCTTGTTTTGATCTCGTATTACAAGTTTGTATGTTTCTTTGCAAGTTAATTCTGCCCAGAGATGAATACAGAATTGCTTTCAACTGCAATTTCAGGGAAGAAAAAAACAGTGATTGAATATAATATAACAATGTTTGAAAGTGTTTTCTGAAGTAAATAATGACTGCAGACTTGATCCAAAAATACATAGTTAATTGAATTGCTATGATGTTCCTTCTAAGGTTTGCTCACACGCACATTCTTTCTTTTTAACATGCGTTCTTTGATTCTCTGATTTCTATTTTCATTTGTTAATCTATTCTTGTGAAACTGCCTCTTTTTGTTTTCCCCTTCCCACAAAAATTTACTTTCCAAGTTAGACAAATATGCACAGGCCCTGCTGTACTATTCTGATGCTCTGATTGCCGGAGTCTTTCAGTTTAAAGCCATTAGGTTCTCCACACTCATCTAATAGCTACCCATTCATTCACTGTTTCTTTCCTCCTGTCTGCTATCTATTCTCACATGTAAGCAGTCAGAGCAGTGTGTGTCTGTTTACACCTCTCCTCCACACAAGTCACCACAATCCACACACACTCACTTTTCACGTTTGCCTCTGACTATTTGCAATTCATCACGATATATTGCTCTTGAGCTTCAGCACAGTTTATACACAGAACCGTGCCGAGACACGAAGAATTCAGTTTTTGGAATAAGTATTGAAATGAATCATTTTCAAGTTACAAATGGCTCCAAAAACTAAATTATAAAAGATGGACGAAAACTTATCTAACAGTGTCTGGATACACAGCGAATGTTGTAATTAAATAAGACATTTATTCATGCTGCTAAGAGGATGCTTACTTGCTCTCCAAGATCCTATTATAAACCTATTGAGAATACTAAGAATTTCTAATAAAAATGCTAATTAAGCAATTAAAGGGCCAAGCCCAACATAGGTAAAATGAAGAGCAAAGGAGCTGTCTTTAATTTCTCAATAAAGATCAGGATTCTCCAACCCTGTTCCTGGAGAGCTATCTTCCTGCAGACTTAAGTTCCAATCCTGCTTCAACACACCTGTCTGTAATTAAGTAGCCCTGAACACCTTGATTAGCTAGTTCAGGTGTGTTTGATTAGGGTTGAAGCTGAACTCTGCAGTAAGGTAGCTTTCCAGGAGCAGGGTTGGAGACACCTGTTAAAGAAATTTCTTGATACAGCATTTTACTACAAAACTCAAATGTCTGAATGAGGTATTGTTCGATTCGGTATGCTGTTCTGAATATTTTAGTTTTTGGCTAAACAGGTCAGAAGTTATAAGCAGAAATGTCAATTTTTTATATCTTTTATATCTTTATATCTTTTTTTTTTTTCCAGTAGGTGGTGCTGTGCTGAAACTACTCATTTGCCGTCAGGGCATGCTTGTTATGACACATACCAAGTTTGTTCAGAATCTGCATTGCAGAGATATAGCCTCATGTCCATTTTGGCACAAACTTTGTCAAATTCGTTAATGCACTTTTAAGAAAATGGTTTGGTATATCAAAAAGCTTTTGATAACTTTTTGCCAGAATTCTGTCGAGGATCTGAGCCAATTTTGGTAAAAAATTTGACAAACCATCTAGGATGAGTTTGAAAATATTTTCTTTTACAAAATTCAAAATTTGCAAAAAATCTTGACCCATAGAAATTTAAATACTGGTATGCATTTGACTCGGCATAAGCCAAGGAAAAAAGAATTTTGCTCCTAGACCTTAGGGTTCAAAAGTTATTAGCAGAAATATGAGTGAATATTTGGCCTATTGTTGGTGCTAGAGAGTTCAAGATAGAGACTATAAATTTACTATGGTTAATATTGAGACTATCCTCTATCTGTGTGCCAAATTTCATAACTTTCCCCCAAGCGGTTCTATGGGTTGCCATAGACGTCCAGAGTGGAAGAAGAAGAATAAGAAAACGGATACAATAGGTGGCTAAGCACCTTCTGTGCTTGGCCCCTAGTTATTTATTACACTGTAAAAAATTTATTTTATAATAAATTTATAAAAACCAGGAAAATGCAAAAAGTTAGTATGAGCATAGTGCCTTAGTATAATGAGTGCAATCACAGGTAGACACTTGTCTAGGTCTCTGTATTTGTTCATATCTCTCATTATAACAAGAGGAGTTGCATATTTCCTCATCCCAGTTTTTTATGTGGCTTTTATTGTGCATTATTCACTATTTTAACTCTTTTTCACAATACTTCAGCTTTCATCCTCCAATTTCCAGCTCATCTCTCATCTCCCCTTTCTTCCTTTCCTACTCCCTTCCTTCATCTCTCTTTTCTCCACCTTGCACTTCTCTCAACATTCTCTCCTCTCTCCCTTCAGTGATGGATGATGAGACCCCATCCTGACAACTGTAACCTAGAGACTGAAGTAAATCTTGGCATCAGCCTCCTATTTCTTTAGGTTTGTCCAGTTGTCCCTCCCTGTTTTGTGAGGGATGGAGTGGGAGAATGAAGAAAACTTCTCCAAGAGAAGGAAATCTTGGTGTAGTTGACATTAAATACTTTTCGGAAGTTGACCTGTTGTACTGTGATCTGACATATTATAGTCCATGTAAAATTCTTTTAAACAGCATTTTGCTAATTATATTATATTATATTATATTATACAGGACCTAAAAAAAAGGACTTAGGAGGTACCTTTTCAAAAGGTACACCTTTGCTCCTAAAGACTGCATATTAGTACCTTAAAGGAACACATTAGCAGTTTTTTTTAAAGGGTACTGCTCCAGTGACGGCTTTTGTATAATTTTTTTCTGAGCGTGTACTAAAACAACATAAAATCTAATGGTCAAGCTTAATATTACAGTTTTGAAGATCAAAATGAAATTTTCATAAGTGTTTTCTGCCATTTGAGATGTGCGTAGCAGAGCTGGATCAGTCATTGTCCTGCTGCTCTGTGGTCAGTGAGCAGTCAGCTACCATAAATCAGGCAGTTCAGCATGTACTCTTTAAATGCCATATCCTTGCCAGGCTGTTTCTCTAAATTACACATCCCGCCCCCTGCACTGTATGTCACTGTCAAACAACACTAAAATATGTTAGCCAAAGCCTGTTGTGCTTTGAGAGAAAGAGAGACTTTCAAGCTTTTTAATGGCATCGGACTCTCAATGTTTTTATGTACTGTATGTGGTTGGATGTGTAGTACAACTGTGCAAAAACAGCAATAAAAGTGTGCTGTGTATTTCCAGCTGTACACACAGAGGGCTGTCAATCATCTGATGAACAGCAGGCCCTGCACATTAATAATGTCTGAATTTACGTGCTCCCACTCTGTTGCATGTTTAGGCTTGGATGAATTGCCCACCTGCCTCTGATCATGGTGAGGTTGGCCTGAAATCTGCTCTAATGTTTCTGAGTTGGAGAGATTGTACTTGGACAATGACTTTTAAAGCATTTTCTTTTGATGGCTTCAGTCCAATGAGTCTGCAGGACTCTTATGACTGACTGGCACCTATGAGTCCCGGTGGCCTTGTCAAGCCTCTCTGTTTTCGTTTAATATATTTATGCCTCCTGCCTCTGTTTAATGTCCACTGACCTTGAAAAAGAAGGTATTTTCATGTCATAAAACACAGGTGACATTCTTGGTTCTGTGAAGAAATATGTCCCACAGAGCACGGCTAACACACAAAAGCACAGCAAAACGATTGATTGGAAAAAGAAAACCTTACCATTTTTTTTCCTTTTTATACATACATTACTGATTAAAAACATATAAAGAATTTCTAATTTATATTTTATATTTCTGGGCAATGAAGGAGAATTCTTCACTATGGAAAACTTAAAATTAAACTTTTAAACTCTTTACTGTTACTTTTACTTTTGATTAATTTAATGCATCCTTTTGAATAAAAGTGTTCATTTCTTTCTTTCCTTATTTCAAAAATAAATAATATAATATAATATAATATATAAAAAAGAAAAACAATGCTTACTGAACTCTAAACACTTTGAACGGGTGTAATACGCAGCAGCACCAAAATCCCTCAGATTTAAGAAAGTCAGATTTAAGTATTGAGATATATATCACTTTCATCTCATTCATTTCAGTTCACTGAAGCATAATATCATAATATATTCATAAACTCCTCAAATGACATAAGTTACAATAACTGGATCACAAGGATCCCGTTGAAAGCAATATGAGGACAAATAACATGTCGCTCTAGAAAAAATGGTGCAGCAGCCAGTTTATGTCCCATGTGATGCACTTTCACTTTCTACCAGCCCCTGATGCAACCTGTGAAAATACATCTAAAGCGTTAGACAAAGTTCTGAGAAATATTTTCCTGCATGCTCTCATTTTACTGCGAGCTCCCATCCACTCTGACTGTGCGGCATAGTGATCTATATCATACAGGACGGCTCTAAACCCCGTACCATGCATGCAGGGAAAACACTGAGCGAGATTCCTGCCATTAAATATCCCATTAAAGTGCAATTTGACATAAAATCCCTGGCATGTACCCTGGAATTCTCTCACTTCTTGTTTTCAATGAAACTCCCATCAGGGTTCCCGTTGCGTTTTATTTCGTATTTTTCTTACACAATGGCCTCTTTAGTTTTCCATCAGAGGCTTTGCTGGCCTGACGGCTCCTTTGCCACGTCTGATCTGTGAAACGTCAAGTGAGGAGTGATAGAAAGGAGGAGAGAGCTCCTTTAGATCCAATTTGTTCCATTAAGCTACATTTAACCAGTGCATTCTGAGATGCCACTTTGGTTTAAAGAAGTCTGAGCTAAAACATTAGCACCTTGGCTAACACAGTGCAGAGACAGACAGACAGCTGTTTTAAAAAAAGAAAACACAGACCATAGATCTAAAATTTCAACCTCATGCTGTATTAGTCTGAAACTTGAGGAATATTTGTATGAAAATATTCTGGAATGTAGAAAGAAAGAAAATGGAAGGAAAGAGAATAGCAGGGAAAAGAGAGAGAGTGAAATCTTAGAAGGAAACGATACAAACCCCTTTTAATCAGCAACAAGATTGAATGACAAATTCAATATCAGTTTAATTCAGAGTTTATTGCTGTATTTTGTTCTGATTGATCCCTTATTCATTGTTGCGCAAATGTGACCTTCTAATCTGCAAGCTGACAAACAGACACTTCATCTACTTGACAAAGCCATCAGAATCCTTTGCCAGGAAATGGTATTTACCATGAAAGCTGAGAAAAACCGCATAACTCATAAATATTCTTTAAGAGTATAACAGCATTTTGGAAGAACAGAAATAAGCAACAAAATACACCAAAACTCTTTCCCTCTGTCTATCTCAGCAGGTGTCTACATAAGCAGCCTTGCGTCACATAGCGCACAGGGAGTTTAAATGCTAGTCCAGAAAGTAGTTAGCAACAGCTTTTGGGTTTGAAGAGAATTCCAGCACTCTGTTCTTCAGCCCCGAGATAATGCAAACCATGTTTGTCAGTAAGAAATGGCAAAATGAAATGAGAAACAAAGTAAAACAAAGGCTGCACGGCGAGATCCCGGAGGCTTGATGTGAACAACAATATGTAAGCGAAGAAGTGAAGAGCAAACAATGTTATCAGTTATGAATCCTGTCAGGACAAAAACGCAGTGTTCTGACCTGAAGAAACTCTTTCTCAAAGAGAAGAGAGAGCAAACACATGCGCTTGAAGGCCTTCGTCACAGACACAGTATCTCACATAAATTCCTACAAATGATCAATAGAGGCTGACATGCTTCCAGATGATGATGAACAGGGTTTAAATAATTGCCAGAACTCTCCTGAAACATATTTGTCATTTCGGAATGTCTAAAAGATTTGCAATAACATCACAAACACCTGGAGGACTTAAACAGCACATGGGAGCAAACACAGCTGACTGTGAGGACTGCAGACACTTCCTACCGAGAGACTCCGAACCAACGCTGACCTTAAACAGACGAGTTAGAGAGGCCTAAACTTTGGCAGAGCTTGCCTTTTTCGGTAAATGAGAAATCCTGGGTTAGGTGAAAGCTCTAGAAAGTGGATAAAGTCATTATCAAGCAGCTGCAATGAAGAAATGGTTCATTACTGATTAAACTAAAGCTGTTTATTTTCCAAAAACTATCACTAAATAATACACTGCCGTTTAAAAGGTTGGGGTTGGTAAGCTTGTGTAATTAACAAGGCTGCATATACTCAACAAGGCTGCATATATTTGATCAAAACTAGAGTTTAAATTCAGTATATTTTAAAATGTAATTTCTTCCTGTGATGACAAAGCTGAATTTTCAGCAGTCATTACTCCAGTCTTCAATGTCACATAATCCTTCAGAAATCATTCAAATATGCTGATTTGGTGCTCTAGAATTTTTTTTATTATTATTATGAGTGTTAAAAAAGTTGTGTTGCTCAATATTTTGTGGAAACTGTGATATTTTATTTTATTTTATTTTATTTTATTTGTTTATTTAATTACCTTTTTTTCAGGTTTCTTTCATGAATAGAAAGTTCAAAAGCAGTGTTGAATTTTGAAAAAAAAAAAACCACATTTTTAAACAGTAATGTATACACATTGCAAAAACTTGTCTGTGCACATCACATAATCACATTTTATTAAAAAAAAAAAATATATATATATATATATATATATATATATATATATATATATATATATATATATATATATATATATATATATATATATATTAATGTTCTTTCATATGTTGTTTTAAGAACCTCAGAAATGTTCTGCAGAATTTGGTTTTCTAAAACCACTAAATAGACATTTGGACTTTCTATAGTGGCCTATGTTACGTATCGGACTACCATGATGTGAAACGTGGTTATGTTTGCAATACACAATAAAAGAGACTTAAAGAGAAAATTCTTTAGGTCAGAGTTTGGCTCACTTTAGACGTGACAGAGACTCAGAAAATTATGTTCCACACACGCACACACAGACACACACACTTAGGCTTCTGACATCTTTAACCCTAAAGTTGATATACACTTCCACACTTGCAATAACACACAAACATCTCTTTCCCCCACAAACTCTCTTTTGATTAAAGACTTCTTGTTTCTTACTAGTGGATGTTGGACCTGAACTCAAAACTGTGTTGAGAGAAAAAGTGTGTAATATTGGAAAAAAAATAAGGAGAGAATGAAGATCGAAAAGAGAGAATAATTGTCTGACTGACTGACTAAAGAAGTACTGATAGTTAATGGGCTGAAGAGTAAACCAGGATGAACTATGTTTACTGTACAGTATGTTCTGTTTCATTGCAAGTTGAAATCTGAACTTCCATGACCTTAAACGTTTTATCAAAAGTACAAAGCTTAATATAAAAGCGCACATTCTTTGAACTATTGAACTGCAATATTTTTACCTTACTAGTATTTTCATACTATTAAAAACGCATTTCATAATATTTACAAATGTCAGGTTGAAATTAAATGATTTATACAACTATGTGTATGTGTAGAATAGAGAAAACATATGACCCCTCTGTGACTCTCCTTGTTGTAGAACAAGAAGCCAAAATCATACATAGACCAAAACACAGCTGATACTGGGCTGAAGAAACAGCTTCAAGATGCCCTTCTTCCTCACAAAGAGCGAGAGAGAGAGACACACAGACAAGGAAAGAATGTAAGACTGGCAGCAGCTCACCAGTTCTGTAGATAAAATTGGCTTCTGCTTCAGAAGAAGACGGTGACAGCAGGTCTTCATCATACTCATTAGAGCTGAAAGAGCCTGAGTGGTTCCTCCTCCGTGCGTCCATTACGCCATTGGCCACCATTACGTGGCGGAGCGAGTCGTTAAGGTAACGGTGCAACAGACTGCTTTTGTATTTAGGTGGTGACACGTAGTCATCAGACAATGAGGCGTCTGCAGCGGCTCGAAGACCCGCACCCACAGCGCCACCTTCCTTCTTGATGACGCTCTGGTACATTGGCTTGCTGAACTCCCCGACCTGCGCCCGTGCTGCTGGGTCACCATCTGGATGTGATGCAGGAGACATACAAATATGTCAATACACATTTGAGAAGACACTTGCAAAAGAAGAACAACTGAATTATAAAAAGTCAGTATTTTGATCTCCTGCCCTTTATGCCTTCTCAGCAGGGAGAGACACGGTCACATTTTCATTTAATCACCCTTCTCTTCTGCATGACCCCTCCAGCACATCGAAAACTCTTGACTGGATTACACTCCTTGAAAACATGGGCCTCCCAACTGAAAGTGAGTGTGTCAGATCAAATTTGGTGCTGAGAGACTGATTACTGCTACAGAGGCTGAAGCAGAGAAGAGCTGAACCATTGAGCCTAGCATGACATCATTTGGGAAAGGAAAAAAATTAAATAAAATATATATTATATATTATTATTCATATATAAAATATGCATGTGATAAAATAAAATCAACAAAATCAAGGCAAAACAAGCAAGCAAGCAAACAGACAAAAAAAACAAAAAAAAAACAGGTAGACAAGAATGACACCTATTCTATGATTCAAAAGTTTGGTGGCTTGGTAATTTTTTTTCTTTTTTTTTTTAAGAAATTAATATTTTTATTCAAATTAAATTAATCAGAAGTGACAGTAAAGACATTTACAATGTTACAAAAGATGTCTATGTTAAATGCTGTTCTTTTGAATTTTCTATTAATCAAAGAATTTTAAAATAAAATTTATAATGGTTTCCAAAAATATTAAGGAGCAACTGTTTTCAACATTGAAAATAATAAGAAAAGTTTCTTGAGCCGTAAATCAGCATATCTGAACGATTTGTGAAGAATCATGTGACACTGAAGACTGGAGTAATGGCTAATGAAAATTTAACTTTGCCATCTCAGGAATAAATTACATTTTAGAGCAGATTAAAATAGAAAACAGTTATTTAAATTTTTATTATTATTATTATTATTATTTGTATTATGGATCAAATAAATGCAGCCTTGGTGAATGTAAGAGATTTATTTTAAATCATTTTAAAGATTATACTGACCCAAACATTTGAATGGTAGTGAACAGGAAAAAGAGTTTTATTAGGACCCATGGATTGTTTTGAATATATAGATTTATCTACTCTTACACAGTAGTGGCTTTTATTCTAGACTGAAGTGTAAATGCAACAACCGTATGATGTCCATTAATCATGGTACGGAGTTGTCTGTTATTTTTGCCAAAATACTAAAAGCCGCAAGGACAAGTCAAGAGATAAATAACTTTGGTAGAACTGCAAGTGATAAATTGTCCGATTTCATTCTGCTTTTTGGTAACAAAACCAATAAAAGTATTAACTTTCTCATCAAAAGGGGGAAAAAAAATCCTTCGGACATTCCAATGTCATATCTCAGCCTTGGAGAGAGTGTGTTCAGTTGATCTTTCCGTTCCGTTGATCATTCCGTAAAAAACACCCAATCGTTCATCTCTTATTATTTGCTCAGCCACCTGTAGTCCCATCAGTGATTCATTAAAGAACGTAAATAAGAGACACTGACATGTTTTATTACTTGATGATTCGTGAGACTTTGTTTGTTCATTCTTGAAAGAAAACTATCAAGGGCATTAATACCGATTGTAATACAACAGAATGCATGGTCCAAAATTTCCTCCCTGTTGACATTGTCACTAATGTCACATTTACAGAAGTTAATAATTTTGTTGCAGAATAAAATTACATTTGCTCCACATTGCTCACTCCACATCCTAAAAGTCAACATTTTCAAAGATTGTTTTAGTGCACCCGTATTGTGTACTACCTTGACAACCATTCCATAATGTAGGAAACAAAGGTAAACATGCTGGAGTTCACACAAACGCAATATTTCCTAGGATACGGGGTTAGGATTGCGTGAGTGAATGCCTCCTAAGTGAGCTAGGATTTCACTGCAAGGCTCTATCTTGACTCAGATGTGTGAAGAGCGTGTCTGAAGCTCAGATCTTCTGTAGCACATAATTACTGAGCTCAGACACGGGAACGACAGACCTGATGAAATGTCTGTGCAACAAAGTGTTCCCTCTGAACAACTAGACATTTCATATGCATAGTAAACAACTTGTATGATGTTACATGATGTTCTACTTGTATAATTACGGGTCTCAATATTTGGGTGAATCTCACAGAAAACAGGTCAAAAAATCAACCCCAATATCAGAAGAAATAAACATAAAAAGGCATATTTTAATTTTTATAGCTAAACAGTTCTCCCCTCATTTCTTTATATATACATAAAGCAGTACAACATTGAATATTGAGGGTCAATGAGCTTAACTGTCATTTAAAATGTCATGTTTTTTTTTGTTTTTTTTTATAATTAACAATGTATTATTTACTCAACCATGACAATATAATCTTTCTATGCTTTTCTCTATGTGTGTTCTGATCAAGAGCTAATACTAAAATGTAGAGAAGGACATATTTCCTATAGATTTTTTTTTTAAGGAAAAAAGGTTTAGCGCATCAGAAATGTTACTGATATACCAACATAACTAGTTATCAATACACTTTCATAAGTGTCGACAATAATTTTTCGTTTTAAGTTCTGCGCATAAATTCTATGACAAATTTAGATTTAATAATGAGCGAATTTGAGGTCAAAGGTTAACCCAGGGTGCTGACACAGTTTCTGTGCCATTTTTCAGTGTAAGAAAAGAAGGAAGTTATTTGTAGGATGAGACAGATGTGAGAGGCACAGACTGGGCATTCCTCTTCTAACCACAGCGTGTGTGTCCTCATCCAAGACATCTAATCAAGGCACCAAATACAGAGTGTGTGTGTTTGGAGGTCACTGTTAAGCACAGGGGGATGATAAGTGCTCTGACTGAATGTCTCATTGTGTGCGGATGCTTATGTTGAGCGATGCGGCCAGCAAACATGCAGTCTGTCAGACAGCCAGCAACATCCCTGCAGTTGTAACGCCTTAGCGTGTGAATTAGAGCAAGAAAGAAAGAAGGAAAAGAGAAAACTTTAGATAGTTGGTTAGATGTTTTTGTGTTTGTGCATGTAAGCGCAAGATTGTGTGCGAGTGTTTGTGGTTGAGTCCTGATGCCCCGTTGTGGTGTGTTAATCACAGTGTGCATGACTGTCTGTAAGCCTACGCGTCTGTCCGGTTAACTTAAACACAGAGGAGGATGCACACACGAGCGCTGCGCTCAACATACCCCAACCCTGATTTATGGCTCGGCTGCTATACGATGCTATAAAAATATTTGGAGTGTTGCACTGACTGCATTGTAATAAAACATCTGCGTTTAAGCATCCTGTCTAGGCTGTTTCAGCTACATGCTGAATAAAACCCCAAACAGTTTCTTATAAATACCACAACACTTCATACCACATAAATTTAGCACCAGGATAGGTGAATTTGTTTGTGCTTGTTTGTTTTAAAGAGCGGTTTTATTTGCATTGTTTGTATATACTCAAGCGGTGATGGATATTGTTTATTGCAATATCTGTGCAACATGTTGTACATGTCTGACTACGTATGCACCTTCTTAAAGGGATAGTTCACTAGTTTACTCACCCTCACCTTTCTAGAAGGAAAACTATTAGGAGCATTAATCATTAATCACTAATACAGTTCCAAGGAAAAGGCAGAATAAAACAGAATAAATCATACATCGTTACTGTTATTTATCTCTTGACTTGTCCTTGTTGTTTTCAGCACACCTTTTGTCTTGTATGTCTTCAGTAAAACCTGCTATATAATTATAGACTTAAACTCTCAAGTGCTAGTGAATAAAGAAACTGACTTGAGAAAGAAGATATTTTGAAGAATGTTGTTATGGTTTTTGTCCATACAATGAAAGAGAGTTGGGTCCAAAACAATATTGACTTTCATTGTGTGGACCAAAAAAAGAAAGTCATATAGATGAGTAAATTATGACAGGATTCTCATTGTTTGGGTGAACTATTTCTTTAGCTGCATGTGTGTGTGTGTGTGTGTGTTTCATCCTGGACCATAACAACCACAAACATTGAGGATGAGACTTTTCCCCCAATTTTCTTACTTGTGCTTGATCAATATCGTTTTTCAATGACCAATTGTTAAACTTTACATTGGTAAAATAGTTCACCTAAAAATGAATATTATGTCCTCATTTAATCACCCTCATTGACTTTAATCACCCTTTCTTCTGTGGAACACAAAATAAGACATTTTGAAGAATGTTGAAACTGTTTTTATCCATGCAATGAAAAACTGTGAGATCCAAACCAACTTTAGACCCCACTGACTTTTATTGCATGGACAAAAAACACAGAGATATATTTTAAAAGATGGGCTGGGGAATCATGACAGGATTTTCATTTTTGGGTGAACTATCCCTTTAAGTGTGTGTTTCATCCTGGACTATAATCACCACAAATTTTGGGGGCAACACTTCCACCCATTTTTCAAATCAGTGGTCGATCAATATGAGTTTTCAATGACAGATTGTTAAAATTTATATTTAGTCCCCGACATTCTTGGTTTCAGCGTCACATTCAGCCTTGGCACTTCTGCGATTGTGAGTATGTGTTTTTGGTAAGTCTCCATAAGTGCACTGCAAGAATAATTAGGCTCAGTTGTTTTTACACGTGTTATTGTGTGTGCAAGCATGAGCGAGTGTCGTACCATCAGAGCAGGAGTCATCGCTGCTGACACTCAGTCTTTCCGCGTTGCCCTGGACGTATTTGTTATAGAGTTTGATCCTAAGGGCCCAACTCAAATCAGGCTGCCTAACTGTGTTCTTCAGCCGCCGTCGAGCATTGGCAAACCAGTTAGACACCTGAGAAAAGAGGGAGGGTGTTGGAATGGTACTGAGGAAAGAATGACCAATAAATAAAAGTAATCATGAATGGTTATAAAAGACACAAAAGATGTGTTTATTATTGATTCAGTTTTTCTCTACTACTATCTTCTATACATAGACGTGTGTGTTTGGACTAAAAGCCCCATTTACTGCTTCATTTATCAGGAAACTATGAAAAGTATTAAAAATAGCAGGCTGATGCCACACGCAGATATCCCAGGAACACTGTGAACGTAACAACACATTAAGTCTTCTTCAACTGAGACGGTGATGACCTGGGTGCTTATTCTGGCCTCTGCCACTCTCACCTAATAATATTCCTTTTCCTCTGCCCGACGTCTGTCTTTTTGCAATAAAAACAATATTTAACCCAGCCTTCTCCATTTCACAGAGACCAAAGACCATTAGATGTTATACTAGGAAAACTTTTCATGCCCGATACACTTCAAGCCACTTATGACAGGCATTGTGCTTTAAAAATGTTATTCAAGCCCTGAGTTTCCTGACCTCTGCTTTATATAAAGTTCTCAAAGAGCAAAAGCCATATTTTTCAGTTAAACCAGGGCAACAGAGGCCAGTTTTTGAAGGAAGCTTTGAGTATCATAAGACGTCGTAGCAAAGTACTCTAGCAATGAAAAAAGTTCAGGTGTATCTTAGGTACTAAAATCTGGAGATTTGTTCAGTCACGTAAGATTATTTATTCACTAAAATTGAGCATAAGTTTTGTGTTTATAAGTCTTTTTTTCTCATATTGGAGTGCTGTCTGCTCACATTTTTTAACAAATGGGTCCTTTTCATGAATATTAGAAACAGATTAAATTTGTAGGGTCATCCAGAATAGCATCTTCAGGCTGGGCCAATTCTTAACAAATTTAGAGAACATGTTTATGTCCTCACGTATATACAGAGACACAGACTGAGACAGATATGTACACACAAACCGACACTCAGCACGGACTGGAAAACACATATGTGAAGAGTTAAACACAGGCCAGAATGTCTCTGAATTCTAATATATATATTGGCTAAACAATAAAAAAGAAAACCTTCACCAGAGTAAAGGTGAGTTGGTCGCAACTTGTGTTTGGAATGAACACCTGCATTTTCATCTCAATGTAAAAGAAAACTGTCATTTTAATAATCCTTCTGTCAAGAACTAGTAGCTCTTGGTAGCACGTGCATGGAAAAGTTGTGGAAAATGAACTTACTCACCTGCACAAGTGTCATTTGTGAGCCAAGCGCAAGAAGGATTTTCTCTGTTTTAGTGGGGTACGGATTGTCCCGGTGTTTGTAGAGCCACTGTTTCAAAGGCCGGGCCATGTCTTGCAGAGCTTGCCGTTTATGCCGTACCTTTCCTGGATTCTGACGAGACCTGTGGAGAAAAACAAGCCAACACAAGCCACATTAATCTCATGACAATTACACAAGACTTCAGAATGGGCACTCATGTGGAGAAATTCCATAGGATTGATTTATTACATATTTTCCACAGAGAGAAAAGTATTTTTAATTCTTTGGGAGCATTCTTGCTGCCTTCTGTTTTATTGCTAGGAAATGTCAGGAAAATAATCTACAAAATATTGTAACAGAAAAATTAAACATTTATTGTTATTTTGATTATCAATATAAAATTACAACCACCTTCATCTAAAAGTGACATGCAGTGAACTCAGGGTAAATGTTACAACATTTTCTTGGAAATTGAAATTGAAAATACAAGCAATATTTAGAAGAAACATGTAAAAATGTCATGTGCAATTTTAAGAGATACTGTAAGGGTTAAATATTCTTACATGAGAGCCTAATTAACACTCATGCTCTGTGAAGTCAGCATCATGCTATAATTAACTCTTCCAGTGAGGGATTTTCATTCAAAATCAGTTCACAGTCCGGCTGCAAAAAACAATAACGGTGCACTGAAATAATTGCATGTAATCCAACATCTGCACAATGACACATGTGCTATGTATTCTTCTACGGACTGGAATAGTTTGCAAAAAAAAAAAAAAAAGAAAAATCTGTAGACTTTATAGGTACTGAGAGAGGTAAGATGGTTTGCACAACAAAATTCTGACATTCACGTTTATTCTCAATTCATGTTAAGTATCACACTCTTAAAGAATAAAGGTTCTTTGATGGTTCCTCTTTTAACAAGAACTCAAGGTTCTTCAGATCAGCGTACTGGTTTCAATAGCTGGTTCTCCAAAGAGAGAAAAAAAGCTCTTTGTTGAACTTTAAAATGTTCTCCTCTATAGCATCAGCCCGTTAAGTCAGTTTTTCTTCTAATTGGAACCTTTATTTTTAAGAGAGAACAGAAGCTGGTTATTTAAACCTGTAGATGTCAGTATGGCGCTGTTATATCACCTTGTTATCTTCCAAAAACCTGACTGCACATTTAACATATTTTCCCCAACGCTCCGAGGTTCATGTTCAGCAAATATTTTCCTTGTAACCCAGAACTGTATTAACAACCTAAAGAAGTTTTTTTCCTCCCTGTTCTCGATATCGGCGACACACACCTCTGTATTTATATTAATAATTTTCATTAGCAGTGATATTCCCCTTGAGGCCAGCAGCGCGGCTATAGTGTTATCCTATTGGCTCCACTTACACGCGCAAACGGACCTTCAGTACGCGCGAGCCAGACGCACCCGCAGCGGAGGATGTTTGCGCAAGTTTTTCACAAGACATCACTTTTAGGTTCGGTGTTGCTGTGTATCGCAGTCGTATAATGAAGCACTGTGTTGTCTGCAAATAAAAAACAGGTTGGGGTAAACAGCTCGGGGCGGCGAGGCTGAACGCGCTGGGTTCAGAGGGTAAATAAGGGATGACATGGTTTCTTTTTGCGCCCTCACTACAAAAATATTCGTGATTGACTGGACCACACATACAGTTGAAGGAAATGTTTATTTATTAGAAACAGGCCTGGACGTGTTGTAAATTTGCTACTGAACACGAATGACCTCATGTACCCGAACGACAAGCCCCTGCTAATTCAGCACCATCGACAGCGACTTAATTGAATTGTGAATATTAATTTCCTGCAACTCTCTTTTTGAAACCTCAACGTATCCTAAATAAGAAGGCGGCGAACAGGCTGTAAATTCAAATCATATGCTCTCCAACCACAACTGAGTGCAAATCTATGGAAAGAAAACACAAAGACTATGAAAAGTTAAACAGTTGGACGTGCCACTGCTTTTCACCGTTGGCTCTAAAATTGAACAACTTGATGTTTATCTTTAATAAGGTTCTCCGTGCTGTCACGCGGTTAAAAGCATTAACAGTGTTAAAATTACCACAGATGACTTAAACAGGCTATCATTATACTCGGGGTTGTTTTCTGCTAAGAATAATTAGGATAATTATTCCGTCATGAAAAATAAATGATGTGCAAAGCAGTTATCATCCACTGTGAAAAAATGCAACCTTTAAAACTTGCTAATGTGACAATTTAGACCATTTCGAATGAGTTAAATTGACGTTAGTAAATATTTCACTTAATGAAACATGATGAAATTTTTTTATAGTGCATCTGCTTCAATTTTGGAGTATTATAAATAGATTTTATAAAGTATGAAACATGTCATACCCGGATCTCCTGTGCCGGATAGCTGAGCTGTCTTTGATGCCTGGGCTGCTGGCGAGCAGGTCCGGATGCTGTCCATCTATCACCTCTAAATAATTTCGACTGCTTCTTTCCACCTCATTCGCCTTCTCCTCGAATAAAACCTGGCTGCTTAACTTATTAAACACAATTGTGTTCATCTTTGGTATATTAGTCCTTCTTTCCCCCTGTGTCCGCTGAAAGCGCCCTGGCCGCCGCGGGGATGTCTCCTACTCAACGGAGCCGCTGCGCCTTTTCAAAATCCTGTGAAACAGAAAAAGATGACATTTATGTTCACTATCATCGGTGAGTTCTCCCAGACATACATTTCAGACAAACTTCATTTTCTGTAGGGTGAAAACTGCTTTAATTTCAATGTAAAAACGCTCACACTCAAACTAATTAAGCGCCTGAGTCTGAAACAGGAGCAAGTGAGGATCTGATATATTTGATTTATTTATGCAAACTTGCATAACATCAGAAGTATTCAAAATGAATGATGCCTGTTTGACACAAGTAAGTCTATAATCCCGCGTTGACCGGTCAGTAATACACAAATAGCCTTTTTCATACGACTAGAAGAGAACGTGTCCCTAAAATGTATATATTTTACATGCAGAAATTTTTTATTTGATGTGATAAATCTTCTCTTTTTTTACTGTACTTATCTCTCTCTCTCTTTTTTTTCATATACATCCCTATGTAGAGAGGAACAAAGATTTATGAGACAAAAAAGTTAACATTTGGGGACCTTCTACTATGCGATCCATAGAGCGCGATGGAAATGAACCAAAACACTGTATGACATCCCAGTTCAATGAACGTGACGCGACACGACTCACTAAGTGAAAACATTTAAAAGTCATGACTGAAAACACTTGTAAAATGTAGGCTGAATAAACGTACCTGAACGTAACCCCTTCTGCGTCTTTCTGTAAAGTGTAATCCAGTTTCCAGTTTCCCATTCCCCTCTCACATGTTCTCCGCTCTAAGATCCTGAGCGCAAACCACACGAACCGCTTTCGCCTCTGTGCTTTATTCAAGCGCGCCCGGGAACATGAATACACGACTCGTCTCGTGTTTCCCAGCTAAGCGGCTCAGACGGCGAACATACAGTGATTGTTTTATGCCGGTTCCGCCGCCCTGCAGGGGGAGGCTACCAGGAGACATCCAGTGCAACAGTGTATTCCCTTGTGTGGGTTCACGTCTGGAACGCGTCCATCACTCGACTGCATGAGAGTTGTATTACTAAGATCAGCCAGAGCCGGTGTGATTGGACGCAGTTTATCAGAAGCAGCTTCACCTGAGTCTGATGTGCAAAACAGTCACAATTTTGAAGTGAGACAAATGAATGGATACATTGCAGTCAAGTGGAGAAATAAGTCATTTTAGGCGTGGGGAGAAGCACAATATAATGAATTTATTATAGAAGTGTTGTAACAGTTTTTTATTTTTGTCTGTAACGCAGTGTTATTTTGATATACTGTTACACCAACACAGTCTCACGAATTAGGTGGCTAATTAGTACGACCTCATTTGTCTAAACCCCAGTGACAGGTAGGTTTAGGTGTAGGTCATTCGTACAAATTCATACTAATTAGCCACCTCGTAAAATATGTACGAATTGCCTTGAGATCGGGCTGGTTACACTGATTCCATATTAGTCGACAAATTAGTTTAAAATCCACTAGGCTACATAAAATAAGTAAAAAAGCACGTTTTTGCTATGGGCCTATATGTGCATCAATGACATAGGCCTAGGCCTGCCTATCTTGCTGATATTCGTTATCGTTACAGTGAGTGTTCTTACTAACTTAAAGTTATTTAATTTCTATTTCATATCATACATTATATCAACTCGCATGCTATCGTTAAATAATATATTTGGTTTCATTCCCTGTAATAACGAGACCTTGCGGAAGTCTGGGTTCCTCTATTTCACCAAAAGCGCTTACCGCTCTAAGACAGAAAATCCCTCGAGACCTCATTTTTATTGTCTTAACATTTCGAGAGCGGAATCACTTCATTGAACAACCTAATTCTTTTCCAAACATGCTTACCAAGGTCTACAATTACTTCTATTCCAGTTTGCTTAAGAACCTCTATAAACCAATATATAAACAAATTAATTATATCAACGCCATGTGCGATGCTTTATCGGGAGACATAGCGTGCCGAGCATCGATGTGATTCTGGTACCCTCTCATTTTCCCAAATTACACGACTTAGACGTCGCATTGAATACCATTGACTGTGTCCTTTCGGGTTTATCCAGGGTAGTGTTTGGAGGTGAAGTGACTAAACTCGGAGGCACATGTGCGCTCCTTACGTCCCGTATAATTGGCGAGTTCCTTTTATTTGGGTGTATTTTTACCTATTTAATGAACAAACACTCCCGGACATCAGCCCGGTGACTCACTCCCCTCGTGCAGTTCATGGAGAGAAAAAGACAGTGCTGCTCGACCACTAAAAAGATGTATTTTCTCTTACTGTCTCTTGTCTACCAGGGGTTTGCGGCAAACCGTTTGCCACATGTGGGTGCCCACAGGTGTATTGCTCTAACAGTGGCATCTCCAGGGTAACCACATGCCCCTGGGCAGGTAGTCACATCACGGTGTACTTCATTTTGTGGGATGCCCACTGCTGTGGTGTGGTCAGAGGGAGAGATAATGTGCGCTGTGAAGCCTTGCTGAAAGTGTAATGACCCTTAAATGCACCTCACTAGTAAACTGCCATGCTGCTTTGGGTGTCTGCCAGACCAAGTGTCCCATTTAAGATCTAGTCAGGTTTATTTGTACAGTGTTTCTACCAAGTTGTCGCAAAGCAGCTCCATGGGTCATTGGTGGGTGAGGAAAAACTCAGAGAGAACCGAAGACCTGCTGATGGTAATACCTATACTTTGACAGCACACTCTTAAAAGTAAAGGCTCTTATTGGCATTTGTGGTTCTATGAACACCCTTTAACATTACACTAAACATTCTATTTATATAGGTTCTAAATTAAAATTTTGAAAGAAGGTTCTTTTTAGAAGGTTCATTGTAAGGTTCTTTGCGGAACCCAAAATTGTTCTTCTACAACATCACTGTGAAAACCCCCTTTATTGTTTAAGTTAAAGAGGCAGGTTGGCTTGCAAAGAGAAAATCTGACAGAAAATCTTTTACTAAACCCATGAGCAATGAACCCAAGTGTTCTTCATTACTATTTTATTTCCTCTTCTGCTGGGGAAACATACTTGTGTTTTATTCGTTGTGTTGCCGCAACAGCATCTGCATAAAAAAAACAATTAAGTGTTTACGAACAAACCCCACTAACAGCATAGACACAAGTTTGATGACAAACCAAGATGTTTTATTCCACTAAATGCCACACCGCTGGAGCTTTCAGGATGTGTTAGGGCTAGACGAGATCCAACCATGTTTCTCAATGTTTCCAACATGGCGAACCAAAGAGTAATGGAACCGGGCTAAATTAAACGCAGGTAGTTCTTTTGCCGTAGTTGTAATTTCCTGACATTACCTCGATGTCAACACGTCCTCTCATTAAAATCTCAAATCCTTTTTGTGGTATCATTAATACAGTCTGTCCCTCATTTAAACCAACATTTTCACACTGGCCACAAGCCTTAAATGGGAGTTGAGCAGCCACCGAAGGTTGTGCTGTTGGGGCCACTTAAAGAAAGCCACAGACAAGATTTGTTAAAATCATTGGGCCTTGTGGAAAATATAAACTGTTGAACAATTACACACATTAGAGATTGTTAAAAGTGATTCAATCGGTGTTTTTCAAATTACCTTAAACATTTAGAGCACAAGTCACAGTATGTATACTCACAGCAGCTTTTCCACACATACTTAAGGCCATTACGGTGTCCAGTCTGAATGGCATTAGTGTCTTTCAAGCTGGCAAACACAATGTCTTGAAGAATAATTGTGTGTTGAGCTGTTAGTTCGTTTTTTCCCACCTCGCCTTTCTTCCTCAAGCAGCGTTTTTCTTTTAAAGACGGTTTCCTAAAATACATCAATGCCTGTGAAGTATGCGTGTCATGTTTTGTTTAGTAATCTACTGGGTCGCCTGGCTCTGTGTTTTGGCACGCTGTTATCTTTTAAGGTTGCACTGTTTTCAGAGGTAATACTGTTCCTTTTTTGAAGTGGCTGCTTATTCGTGCGGTTGGTGTATTGAGATTGGACGCTTCGTGACCTCATATTAAGAATCCTGTGTGCACGCTGACAGCGCAGGGTTTATTTTAGATTTCAGGAGAACAAAGGAACTTAAATATAACATTACATGGAGCACATTTAGACATGCTGCCATTATGTGATTTACAGATAGCATTATAAGCAACTAGCAGCAGTACATCAAATACGTAAAAACCATAAAAGATTGTGGCACATAAGGATGATTGGCAGCAGTTTGACATATCTGGTCCGATCAGTTACCACCACCTTCTCCTGCTGTGTAAAAATCCAAAGCAAAAAGCTCCCATTACACAGTCTCGAACACACTATATGAGCAGAAAAAATATCTAATAATCATCAGCAGTTGGCCTGCTGCTGTACTCCCTCTGTCTGTCTTTTTCCGTCTCGGTCTCAACCTCCTCTCTCTTTCTCTCACCCATGTTGGGTGCTGAGAGCTTGATGAACACATCCTGATGAAAAGTCAAGGATAATATAATTCTTGGTCCAGAGCCACAAGCCTCCCAGGCAAGTTTAGAATCCAGAAAGGGAAAGGTCTGTGCTGCTCTAGACCTTCTATATGTCCAAGTGTTTGATGTGTGTGTGTGTGGGGGAAGTAGGATGTATACTTAGTATATACACTTATATTAGGTTACTATCATATTATCATATCAGACTCATTTATTGGTATCATCTTTCTTCAATAATATAATATAATATATGAAATTATATAATAACTTTCTGCATGTTGTATTGTTACACCAATAAGTGGCATAGGTAACTGTCTTTATGAATGAGTCATTGAATTGTTCACTCAAATGATTGGTTTAAAACACTTTAATTCTTTTAAGGTACTTTTTAGGTTCCTCTTTTAAATGTCATTATCTTTCGTCCGTTACCAAAAAAGTATGTTGTATATAGCATGAATGTAATTAAGACGTATTACATTCGTCATATTGTCAGTGTCATGTGAACTACAACATCAGTAATTTTATTTCACTGCTATTCACAAATCCTCTCCCATGGCCTCATTGGATAATAAAGTGTCCATTTCCTGCACACTTCAGAATCGCACCAGAAGTATTTGTAAATATTGTGAATTTGGATATAGTATTCATTTCACATACTGTTTTTCACCTACCATAAAGTAGGGAAGTATGCATATTCAGATGTCTATATGAATGAATCACTGAATCATTCATTCAAAGGATTCATTAAAAAAACACGTTTCCTTAAAGACCAATCTGAAGCTTCTGTCGGCTTTGTTGCTTCAGCAAAGGGCAGAACTAATGGAAAAGTGGTAAATCACATACTCTGAGTAGGCACTGCTTTTGAATGAGTAATTACTTAATGACTGTTAAAAAAAAAAAAAGTTCTATATAGTATGAATTTTTGTAGAATGAATGTAATCCAAATGTACTCAATTTGTCATGTTATCATTGTCATGTGATCTACGTCAGTTGAGTCACTTCACAAATCCTCTTCCATGGCCTCAGGGGATAGTAAAGTGTTCATTGGATGCACACTCTAGAATCTTATTAGAAATAAGTAATCCAGAGACTTTTTGTCTGTATGAATACTGTGAATTTGGAAATACTACTCTTTTCACATACTGTTTTTTGCCTACTATAAAGTAGCGAAGTATGCATATTTGGATGCAGCCACTGTCTTTATGAATAAGTCATTGAATTGTTCAGTATGGGCAAATGCAGACATAATCAATATTCATAAGCCCAATGGTCTCCTTGGCATTAGCAAGAGAGACAAGCAATTGACCCTTTGCAAAGAGCTTGACTGACAGGCGATCTGACCAATCATAACACTGAATCCGCCATTTTGTCTGACAAACAAATCAGACACCAACAAATCAAAATACCTTGTGATCATTCATGTTTATTTTGTGCTTTAACTAGTAAAAGATGATCAGTTCATGTGCCGCTTGAACTGAGGTGCTACAGTGATCTGTCACATTAAAGATTTGAATTTCATAAAAAAATGACAAGATCTGAAAGTGGAGACTTTTCATACCAGAAGTAACCTGCTCTGTCTTGGGTGTGTGTGTGTGTGTGTGTGTGTGTGTGTGTATATATATATATATATATATATATATATATATATATATATGTGTGTGTGTGTGTGTGTGTGTGTGTGTATGTATATATATATGTATGGGGGTGGGTCTTTGCAAAGGGTCAATTTACCTAAGACATGAACAAAAATAGTAAGTGTATATATATGCTATTATGTTGTTTAAAACTATTAAAACTATTTACACTTTGGTAACATTTAAAAGCTTTTAATCTCTGACCTTTTATTGTTAGTGTTAACCATGAACACCGTAATCTCTCATTGTTAAAGTTCATAAAAATGCTTGAATATGCCTAATGCTTAAGTTCTTTAAAACTGCTTTATTTTGAAGAGAGGCTGATGAGATTTATCACCCCCTACTCCTATTTTTAGGTAATTCCTATGCCCCTGGTTGATAGCATACTACAGGTGATTTTTCCTATTGTAATAAATCTGTGAACTCCATAATATATGTTACCATAAGCATAGCCTGTCAGCACCAATGCAGTCTTTATTAAAGTCGTTGAGCTCTTTATAGGGGACAGGTCTGAAAGCCGACCCAGACACTGTGGTATTTGCACACTCATTTCTCTGTTTATTTATTGTTAGGCCAGCTAGTTATTTACACTTTATGGATGGGAACGTCAGAATTCATTTGAGGCAGTTAAACCATTTAAGAGAAAAAAAAAGACAGAGGGAGGGAACTGAAACAATAAGAAGAGAGTGAGTGAGCAAACCAAAACCATCTAGATATGCAAAGGCATTACAAGACATATTTAACCTTTGAGAGCGTATTACATTTTGAGGGTTTGTAACCACAAAAGAACAGAAACCTAACACTTTGCTGCAACATACTGAGCAAACTAGTATGCGTATGTGTGTGTGAAACCAAAAAAATCTCTAAAAAGCTAGTGAATTGAGCATCCAGAACTTTGGTCTGTGTGTTAAGTGAGCACGTACTTCCAGTGTATTCTAACGGCCGTGATGCTCTGCTCCCGATTTGGCTTTATATTAAAACACAGCCTTCTTGTCCTCTTGAGGGAAGGCAAAGCCACTTCTGATATTTGGAAGAAAATTTTACTAGTCATTAGTTTCTTTATGAAATATTCTATCCCACTGCCTAGGGAGCTGCGGGAACCCTCCACTTCAAACAGACGCGTTCATTTTCACAAAAAGCAGCACATGTGCACGCACTTGCATTACATCGCTCCATCCCACCACGACCTTACGTAAACACACTGAATTATGATTTTATACAAATGAGACTGTATTCAATGTAATTCAATCAAAATCTAATAAGGAAACAGTTCCTGGTTGTTGTGATGAGGTCAGATTTCTCGGTGAGGGCAGATGGAGGTTTAGGTGAAGCATGACCACAACATTTCTCAGTGTATTTCCCTCCCTACTGACTTCCAGATATTAAGGGCTCAACTGGGGTGTGTGTGTGTGTGTGTGTGTGTGTAGTGACAAACCCCTCACTAGCTTTGAAAAATATCCTTGATCAAATAACAGATGTATGCTCTCAGAAGTATGTGAATAAACAACAGCTTTCAAATGCATTGAGATCCATTTTTTTTTCTCTCTTGAGATCTCAGGTAGCTATCATCTTTTTTAAAAACAAAAGTATGGCTGGATAAGAAGTGAACTGAGGTTTGAACAGGCTGAGGCGGTGCGGTTGAGAACGGTCTGCACTTTTGAGCTGACAGGGCAGGAAGACAGACGCTAGAGCACTAATTCTCATCCCAATGACTTAAACATGTCCTCTGTCCTCAACTCACCATCCCATAAATTCCTGTCCTTCAGTCAAACACGCAACATTTGTTTAATGATGTTAGTTAGGCATGTCCTACTAGTCATCAACCTCAGAGAGAGGGTAGCGGTTGTAACATCTGCACTGCTTGGGTTTAAGGCGGCCTTATTTATTTTTGGTGATCAGAGTCGTATACTCAAGAAGACAATGATTCTCATTTAGAGTCTCTGGGTTTATAGTCTGTTGAAGTAAAGTGCACTTAGCCATACATGATAGACTCAACACAGGAGAATCAAGTATGACAAATACGGAGCCAAAGGAAATCAGCTGTAATCAAGCTCGATATTGATTTTAACATTCAAATATTCAGTTCCGTTTGTCTCCTATACTTCACATATTTAAATACTGTAGAAAACTGCAAATGTGATTTCTTACATGGTGTGAGAAGAGATATCGCACTAGTTGGTTATCATAAGTGTTTTGGGTGGCAATAATAAAACTTTACTTAAGCTTTCACTAATAATTACTGCAGATTGAATTATATGATTTTAAATTATTATTTGAAGTTGAAACATTCATTATTGATGCATTTACTGTCGTGATTTGGGAATATTGAAAATATCAAAACTATAATTCCTGCTTCGAATTCAGTTTTCCACATATTTTGTAGCTCCTAGAAACGGATTAATTTAAAACATAAGCACTGGACAAAGGGTAAAACTGCACTTTTTTGCTGTACCGCGACAGATTACCTAGCATGTGCTGATTTAAACTGATCAGCAAAAATAATTTTCACAAAAAGCTAAAAATTAATATTTAATACAATTTTGGACCCATCCACCTATATGCAAAAACTGATATATTTTAGTTTAAAAACTGTGAAATTCACTAAAAGATGGTAACTTTGGGGCACCATTCATTTTGTTCCTACAATAATTGTGGGACATATTTATCAAAGGCAAAAACTTTTCTTTTTTTTTTTTGGAAGCTGCATTCAAAATCCATTTGGCTCATGTAGTTAACTAATGTTCCCAAATGGAACCTTACTATAAAATGGAACCTTACTATAAAGTGTGAACAAAATATGTTACATTTTGTTCTGCTCCCGCCCTCATTTTAACATTTTGTCTCACTCCCAAAAAAACCAGTGAGAGTAGCCAACCCTGTGCCTGCAAACCATTTATTTTTGTTGCTCAATAGACTAATAATATTGTCCTATCATTCTGATGCTCTGCAAAAGATAAACATTGTAATCTATAATGAAAATGATGGATGTGTACCCAATGAATCAGGAATCTCATTCACAAATGAGGCTGGAAGTAAAAGACCGTTGAGAGAAACCCATGTTGCTTCATGTGGTACTATCTAAATTAACTGATTTTATTTTAGTCATAAGAATAAGGATAGTTGACTCAACCTGTCTACAGTAGGTTACACTAACTAAAGTCAAGAATCAGGTTCAGATCAGGTAAAAATATCTCCTTAAGTTAATAACTGCACAGTTTCACTTTTTACAGTGCAGCTTTGACATTTGAGTCATTATATGACAAATTTCCACTGTTTGTTCCACAAGTTTGCGTAATTGTATCTTTGCTTGTTTTGTTGTTTAGTGATCATTATATCTGGTAGTGAAAGTACTGGACATTGGATTGATGCCGATAATATAAAACATGATTATTTTAAGGATTACATTTTATGGGTCTGTCTGAGCAAAAGGCACGCTGCTGTTGTACTGTTGAGGTGGTCTCATTTTCCTCATACACACTCCTACTTTTAAGAAGCAAAATTAATGAGGACATTGAGAGGAGCCATCACCATATTTTTTCAATAACAAATAAAAATCCATCCCATCAGGGGGCTGCTGCACGTCGATTATGCACAAAATCATATTTAC
The DNA here is from genome assembly GCA_039654775.1 of Spinibarbus caldwelli. Classification (NCBI taxonomy): domain Eukaryota; kingdom Metazoa; phylum Chordata; class Actinopteri; order Cypriniformes; family Cyprinidae; genus Spinibarbus; species Spinibarbus caldwelli. Next base: position 14,606,993 of record CM077256.1, on the reverse strand, counting down.
TCATAGTGCAGAAGGGACCTGCTACTGCATTGTTCCAAGTTCTCCAGTCGTTGTGCCCATTCACGTCACCGTTGATTGAATTTATGAGCAATTTTTCACATTAATGGGACTGTCTTTGTCTGGTTGAAACCATGTGAGTGTGTTTTGTTGGTTTTCTCTACATGTTTGTGAATGTGGTCATCCTAAGGCCTGAATAACTATTGTGTCTGTAAGTATCTGAGAAAGAAAGAAGAATGAGAGAAGAAGAAAATATGGTGAGTGCTTCTGGTTTAATTAGCAAGCAGTCTTCAATTACAGGGTTGCATGAACTTTTTAAACAAAAGTCACATCACCAGATGTGCCTGTTACTCAGACGTGTGGACAACAGTACCTGCTGCATTCGTGAATGTGTTGTATTCATGCTCTAAACCACTTTAGAGAACGCAAACTGTGGAACATTTGGCGTGTACACACATAGGAGAAGAAAGCGTTTATTGTTAAATTAGATGCTGCAATGAGGAAATTGAGGGAAAAAGCGGAGACAAGGGTGAGCCAGGGTTGTAGACTCCAACTAATTAATTAATGACATGTTTAGCTTTGGCTAAATGCTTCCTATTATTACAGAGCTGAAGTAAAATATAAATAAACATCGGGCATCACAGCTGATCCATTTATACTCATTGAGCGGGTAAAGAAACTCATCAGCTGCCCAGTGCGGGTGAGATTGAAGGGAAGATGCGGTCACTGTTATCCATATTTAGCCTTGTCATTGGCCAGCGCCAGGCGTCGAATGTTGGCCACACAGCTGGCTGCCGCCTCCTGCAGAATCTCATCTGTGGATCCGATCATGATGAGCAGGAGCTGCGAAGAAGAGAGGAACACGTCAGAAACAGCCATCATAACATGAAATGATAACGCTGGCCAACATTCTCCTTTCATTAGACAGAACGAAAACCGCATAGCTACAATAACAGTCATTCATGAAGGCCTCTTACAGCAGTTCTTTCCCGGGGCTTGAAGGAGACATCTAATCTGTTATTAAGCTATAAATGCAACTGTTTGCACACTGCAGATTTTTGCCAGAGGAGTTTACAGCTCCTGGGGCTGCCAAGGCCCGCTGCCTACTGGATGGCAACAGCACTGCGCCAGCTCATTAACTCGCATATCAGTGTGTTTAGTTGCATTGAGAGAGCGAGATAAGAGGTAGAAAGTGAGAATATGGCACAGAATGTATGTGTGAGGAATTGTGTTTGTTACTGGAATGAATAGGTTGAGTAGTTGTTTAGAAATTCTCCTCTTGAGGAGCCCTGAACATTTGGCCATGTACTAAACCGCAGTTTGGCTGCACACTCCATCAGATCAAAGGTCATATCAGATCCCTCCACTTCAGCCTTGTGTAACCCGCTTCTTTTGACCCCTTCTCTCAACACCGGGCTCTCTGACTCTAAAAAAGATCACTTTCTGGAACATTCAGACTATAAAATCTTTTCCTTTTATTGTACAAAGAGAGTTACTTATTATACTGTCACACAAAGTGGACCTAAGGGGTAGAGTTTGTGCCAACGCCACACTGTGGGTAAGTTATAATACAGTTGTCTTTCTGTCGAGGGAGGGAGAGAGACAGACAGACAGAAAGATTAGTGGCGAGTTGTGTTCCTAAATCTAAATAAACACAAACTGCGGGCAAACACACTGGCACAACGGGCAGTCTAAATCTGTTTGGTATGTGTGTGTCTCTCAGTGCAGTACCAATAGGAGGTCATTCATTGAGCTTCACCCAGTTTATGCCAGCGCATTTAGGCCAGAAGTTTTACTTTACCAAGCATGCCATGGTCAAACCAGGTCAAGAACCATGGATCTTTTTGTCTCTGAATGCTTAAAGGCAGGATATGAGCATGTTGTCGCACATATGTTCAAATTAGGGCTGCAACAAACGATTATTTTGATAATCGATTAATCTAACGATTATCAGAATGATTAATCGACTAATCGTCGATTATTTCACATTAATCAGTAGACTTTGATTATTCAGCTTTTGCAATTAGTTAAAATATTTAGTTATACATATTCTAATATAAATAAAGGTCACTTCAGCTTTAGAAAAGCATATTATGTAATTACAATTATTATACAATTAATTGGTAACACTTTACAATAAGGTTCATTAGTTAACATGAACTAAGAATGAACAATACTTCTACAGCATTTATTAATCTTAGTTAATGTTAATTTCAGCATTTACTAATGCATTTATAAAAATCACAAGTTGTTTTTTAACACTGGTAAATGCACTGTGAACTAACACGAACAAACAATGAACAACTGTATTTTTATTAATCAACATAAACAGAGGTTAATACATAATGTAATAAATGTATTGTTAATTTTTCATTCATGTTAATACGTTAACTAATGTTAACAAGTGATACCTTATTTTAAAGCGTTACCAATTCCTTATACAATAGATGTATTTGGCTCACAAAATGAGATGACAGACAGAGATACTCTCTCACCATTTAATTAGCTATATGAAAAAGTAACTGAATGACAGATCATTCTGCCTAACATCTCCTTTTGTAAGTCATATGGATAAGAAACAAAATAAAGGTAAGTGATGAGACGCTTTGGAAAAACTATTATATTCACAACGTCTTAAAATACCTTATAGGGTTATGATAACCAAAACAGTCCTGAGCTAGATCAAGCTTTGAGCTCTGTAAACCAAACTATCACGTTAATGAAATAATTTTTTTCCCACTAATAGAAATATTTTATCATTAGCTAGCTCCACACTGGAGAGGTGCTTTATAACAGAAAATCAAGTTGTAATTCTAACTGAAAGCGACACTGACTCTGGTTTTTCATATTTAATACCGTAAAGCTGCTTGAATTAAGGCTATCTATAGCATAAAGTACTACATAAATAAACATGATGTGACCGGACTTTACTGGAGTACTGAACTGCAGAGCTCATGCAAACATCCACATCGTTGTAATCAGATGCATTTTTAACTGCTGCTTTCACACTGCTGTCAGTTTTAGTTGTGTGTATTTCGTTTCTGAGATTAAAGCACCCAATATATATTTACATATTCATCTAAATGCCGCTCAGGTTCAGCTGAATTTGCTCTGAAGCGCTGTGTGTTAGGAGTGGGCGGATCGATCCTAATATCGATAGTATCGATTCCAACGTTGGTATCGGATCGATACTAGCCTGATTAGATCGATACTTTAGGTTAATTTTCTCTCCTCTACACTTAATATATTGCTTAATACATTCAACAAAGAATAGACATGTCTGTGTGTTTATATACTGCTCTTTTCGCATCTCGTATTCAAACATTACTGCTCCTCCCCTGCTTTAGTGTTTTGTTGTTATGCCATTACGTGATTCAGCGGCTCCAAAAGCAAGCGGATATTATTGGCTACAGCGAGAGATGGAACGGTACAAATTCGCTACTAGCACCAAACTTATTCACCTTTTTCAATGTGGAAGTAAGCTTTTTTCATAGACTGAATGTGCGAGACTTCCACTTCATTGGGCACGGTAGGGAAATCATGAGGAAAAATAACAGTGCAATAAACGGTAAAATTGTTTGTGCTATCCGTGTGTGTTTAAAATTAAGACAATACATTAAAATAATATGGTAAGAAACACCGATTTGCAATACCAAGCAAGCAGCAAAACGAGCTGTTTTGTACAGTTAAAAATTGCTGGATGCGGATGGGACTGGAAAGCCAGACCCATTAAATTTACCGAATTTGGCCTTTTTATACAGTATTACTACATGTCTTCAACCATTAAGCCACGTTGTTTTTTTTTCCTTATAAAGCTTTTCTATCAGAGGAAAACACTTAACATGCATGTATTTTGCGTTCATATCCTGGGCTGCTTGCCTGCATATAGTTTGCATCATCAGTGATCATACTGAGTTGGCATATCAATATTACTTTCTTAATGCATTAGGCCATGTTAAGTTTTTTTTTTTTTTTTTTTTTTCCTTTATAACTCTTTTCTAGGCTATGGGAGGAAAATGCTTAACATGAAACTTTACGCATTGCTTTCATATTCTGGGGTCCTCTGCTTGCTCCTTTCAGAAAGGCAAATAATATCCACAGCTTTAAGGTGAATGTAATATTTTAGTCATATCAACATAAGTTATTGTTAATTTTCAAAGTGTAATTGGTCATTTAAATGTATGTTATTAAAAAGGAAAAAGTATCGGTATCAGTATCAGCGATACTGGCCCTGTATTTACTTGGTATCGGATCGATACCAAAATTTGCAGTATCGCACACCCCTACTGTGTGTGTCTTCTTCTCTTGAATTGCATCCAGGAGAGCTGAATTACAGTCTTGGGCTACAGCGCCACACTGGTCAAACTACAGTATTGCAGGCTCTTGCATTAGGTCATATGAGATCAAACTACTCGACAACAAACTACTCGACTACAAAAATATTTGTCGACAGTTTTTTATTGTCGACGTTGTCGATAATGTCGACTAATCATTTCAGCCCTAGTTCAAATAAATGTTCACTTATTCAGCATTTCAAAATTCTGTCCGATCCCAAGAGTGAAAGATTATTTTCATGTTACGGCCAATAACGCAATTGATTTAAATGCTACAAGTGAATTAAATGCTGCATGTCAAGCAAGCACGAAAAGAACCATATTTGTTTATGGTTCCATATATGTTTTATGGCCCCAATGTTTACCATATTTGATATGCTCTGTGTGTGTGTTGATCAATGTTTATGTGAATAAAATACTAAATTAAGGGCCAGATTTACTAACAGCTTGCATTAGCGCAAACCGTCTTTTGGCTTTAAAATAGTACTGTCAGGATTTACTAACGATGCGCAGTGAAGAATTAGTGCTGAAAAGGCGTGGACACAGTTATTTTTGCGCCTGACCTTATTGAATATGCATTTGTAGGAGTTTCCCATTCATACACAAAATTTATGAGAGGAGAGTATTAAAATGAATCACTCAAATGACTGGTATTTGCGCCATTATTTAATACTCCCAAAAAAGTATGTCTTAAAGCAGGCAGTAATTTGTGCTTCTCTTGGTAGATTGCGCTGGACATTATGGAAATGAGCTGGCTGCGTCTGTGTTCTTTAATGTGCGCACTTTCAGTAAAATGCACGCAGAATTTTCTCCTCCCATCAGTGCTTTTATGAAATTGCACTCTAACGCTAATTTGCCTCGTTTAATAAATCTGGCCCTAAATATGTTAATCATACAAAGCGATTGTGTCTCTTCAGAAGTCTTCTATTAAACTGCTTGATTTATTTGGATTACGTCTAATCCATAATGTCTTTTTGTACTTTTGGAAGTGTGAACATTTTGGTTGCACAGACTTTCAATAGATGGAAAAAAATGGTAAGAAAATATATTCTTTTAATTTCTGAAGATGAGCGAAGTCTTATGGGCTTGGAACAACTTGAGGGTGAGTAAATGATGACAATTTTCTTTGGGTGAGCATTAGATGACAATACCCAATATCGACTGCAATTTTTAAAAAAATATCTCCAATATAGACCAGTAATGTATTGTACCAATATAATGTACATCCTTAAAATCCTTTCTAAAACTGTGTCAGTGCTTGTGGATTTGAGATCTATTCATGGCTGAGATGTGTGTTAGGGCTAAGTTTGAACTCTTTTCATCTTCTACACATATGCACCAAGTTTATATAGACAACACTAAGTCAAGGCACAGAGAGGCAAGACATTCCCAAAATTCCATGCTAAAAGTTAAATACGTGAAGAATAAACAGATGGAAAGACTAATATTCTATCTGTGAGCTCCAGTAGATTCCTGAACTGAACTGACATACACAAAAACAACAGCTTCGATAGCATCTCTCCTCTTCTAGTCTTTATTTGTTAAAATCGCTTCCAGGTTCTTTGCATAATTTCAGCAGTCTCTCTCCAGCAATGAATCAGCTAGATTTCCAGATTTGCCGTTTCTAAAATAGATCCCAAAACATCTCGAAGAGGCGAACGGATGCAAACACGAGTCTGCAGCAACATGCCAGCACGTTCAGACAAGCTGCTTTTGTGAGCAGTCAGAGGATGCCCGTGACAGGGTCAGCCACCGTTTGCCAGAGCTCATAGAGTGTTATTCAGCCGTGGCCAAACAGGGGCTCCTAGGGCCTGGAGCGGAGCCTCAGATAAGCACTGCTCTCTGTCTACCCCTGCCCCTCTTAGCTCTCCCAGCTGGTTCCTGAACAGACTATAATAGCCCACTTGTTAAATACTCCCAAACCTCAGTAACATGATAACTTGCCTCATGTTTGAAAAATGAATGAGAGCCTCTAAAACTTTCTTCTGTCTTATATGCCGCAAGAGCGGGAGGATCCTGACCTCCAGGAAGGTAGAGCGAAAACATGTTTTCCCAGGCTTCTCTTTCAGCACAAGCACATGTACATAAGTTCTCACACATGAACACACCCTTGCACACACATGCCATGTCACGCATGTAGGTGTTGTGGTGTTAAGTGCAGCAGCGGTAAGCTGCCATTTCCCTAGGAGAGGGTTTAAATCTCAGTAAAAGCCCCCTGTCCACCCGCCTCTACTTGTTCTCGTCTTCTACCCTCACTCTTTTTCTTTACCTATTTACAACATATTCCAGTTTCCATCTTCATTCATTGATCAGTTCTAAAAGGCTTGTGTCCTAAATGTCATATTGTTCTTGTGAGCTGCACACAAAAACACACAACACGATCAGTGTAATCTGATTCATGACAAGTGACTCGTATGAACTGGTTCTTTTAAGTGAATCAAAAACATGCAATTCTGAACAAATGTCTCTCATGCTTTTTCTGGTGAATCAAAAAGTGTGACCAGTTTAGTCTGATTGTTGAAACAAACTACTCTAACGAGCAGTTTCTTTTAATACTTCAAAAAGACAAGTTACCTGTTTGAATTTTGTTATTAGCTTTTATTTTCATGTTTTTTTTTTAACATTAGTTTATGAGAACAATAGTACTTATGTTGAATCTTTTTTTTTAATTTATTGTTAGTTTTTGCTTAATATATAGCTAAATAGCTTTAATTTTTTCAATTTCAAGTTTTAGTTGTAGTAATTTTAGTACTTATTTTAGTTAGTTGCCAAGTTTTTCCATCTTACATTTATATTTTATTTAATTTCAGCTTAATTTCTGTTACCAAAAACAATTTTTAAAAGTTTTTAGTTTTAGTTAACAGTAACAACATGAGCAGAATCAAAATTGGAATGGAATTGAATCAAGAACTTGCAACTCAAAATTGAATTGAATTGGGAACTACATACTGATGATTTTTATGAGTACAAGTAATTTTCTAATGTAAATAAGCAACATATGATATGTCTCTTTCTTCCTTTAATTTTAGTACTTTCCATCTACTCTTTCAGGTTGAAATTATCCTCAGTCTATTCACTTACTCTTTTTTTAATTCTGTTCCAGGCTCTCCCCTCCTGTTTTCTTTATTCTTTATTCCTCAATAAACATGCAAAGACAAAAAAGTATTTTAAAGGTTTTTTCATGTTATCTACTCACATCTCTTAAACCTTTTTCTACTCTCACACCTGAGATACCCTGCATTCCTCACCTCAGACGAAAGAGGGTCGAGTCATGCTGTTTCAAGACATAAAACACTCCAAACATCAGACACATGCTACAGTAGCCAGATCAGAGAGCTCAGTGAGAGAGAGGGAAAGAGAGACTGAATAGCCTGAGTGTGTATAAGGACGTCATCTGCTTGCCATATCCACAGCAGCTTCAACCTGCTACACACAGACCATGACTAAAAGGAAGCATATGGAATATTTCTACAGGTCGAGGCCAAATCATGCTCATTTTATATCTCTCCTTCATATTTTGCACATTTGCATGCATACTGGCTTGTTTTGAACACATATACAGGAGTCAGGACAGGAGGGAAAACAGAAGCAACATCACATGACTTTCACAAATGACAAGCGCAGGTTCGCAGTCTACAAAAAATATAGTCTAAGCCGCACAAAACATACCAGGATCTGGCAACTCGCACCAGCTGGAATCCTCTCAGATGAAAATAGCTGATAATTACCGTTCGTATTTTGTAATTTGTCTCGCAAAGGTATTTTTGCCTATGAAAGGAGACCTTTAATAGAAAAATCTGGCTAAAGCTGTCTGCAAGGATTTATGGTTTCAACAAACAATCTGCAAAGCTGTGGCGGTGTGCTGCGGGGAAAGAGAGACTGGATGAAAAGAGTTTTCTGAGCATCAGACACAACAAGACACATCCGAATGAAAGCTGTGAGATACTGAGCATACATGTCAAATCAAACGGAGTGTGTTTAATTACCACATGCAACAGGACGTTCATACACACAACATGCTGAACAGTGTCTTTCAGAGATCAGCAACCCCAGCCATGGTAGCTTCCAAATGGGCTGAACTTTCATATGACGTCTGTTTTTTGAGGTGTAACACACTTATAAAATCATAAAAGGCTTTTGTTTCAGAACCAATTTAAAATGCTCTTTCATATTTTATGAAATATTCAAATGGAATATTAAAAGTTGTTTTTTGAGTTTAAATAAATTGTGTAAAACGTGTAAAGGCAGAATTTGGAGAGGCTGGAGGGTGCAGAGACCATCTCTAATGTATTTTCCAGTGTAAAATACTTTCTTCTCAAAGCTTAATTTCCTCTGCTAAAGCTTGGGGGACTGAGTTCTACACCATTAAGAATGTCGAGCTGCAAAGTTACAGACAGAACATAAGTCTGAGAGGGCACAGCATGCAAAGCGAGAAAGGGAGAGAGAGTGGAGGAAATCACTACAGCTCTAAGCTGTTGGGTGTACAAGAGCTTCTGTCTCTGAAATACGATTGCAATAATAGCAAGAGGCAGTCTTGAGTTTTACACCCCTTCATAAATTAGACTGCAGTGCAGACATCGTTCCCTGATAAACTGTCTCTCGAAACCCATTTACAATGGTAGGAAATATTGTTTTAACACGTCTTCTGTCACAATAGCCGATATATCATTTTAAATGACAGTTGTGCTTGTGGTTGTTCAGGTGGAGGCAGCAAATATGTCAGTAAGAACAAGTTAAAGAGGTAATGAGGGCGCAATTGAAGGCTGGATGGTGCAACACATGCCGACACAAGCATTCACACAGACACAAACACAGAGCTGTCCAGTTTTTGTCATTGCTTGAACCGGGCAAAAAAAACATTCGCCTTAACGATTTTTGCAAATTGGACATTACTCTTTTGGAACACCCAAAGTTCAGTCCAGCCTCCAATTATGGGCTGAGCTGAACCACATTCACTGCACCAGCACATCAGACTACAGCACACCATTAAAGGAACATGGGAAAAAATATTTGGCTGCAACACGACAACCACTCTCATAATTTATATGCAGTTGTTATTGGGGGTGTGGGGGAAGCATTTTAACCGTATGTACGAGCTCTCAAACAATTTTCTCATGTGAAAATCTCATTGGGAAGGCGAAATGTGGTTAAATTTGAATATTGGCAAAACATGCTTTTTTTTCTCTCTCCCAAATTGAATTACAGTATACATAAATAAAATGTCATATTGTATTGAAGAATACGTAGTTCACTAGTGTTAACTCTGCAGTCATCTGGTAGAGAGTATCTTGAGTCTGTGCTGAACCCAGTCTGTGTACATAGAGGTTGCTGGTTTAGTCTATATAAAAGACCTCAGACTTTCAATGTCAGAAAAAAGTGCAAAATTAGTACATTTAGAGATACAACATTTTGTCACTGGGGCAGTACCCTTAAAAAAGACAACTTTGTACCTTATGCACACCTAAAAGGTGCATATTTGTACCTTAGAGTAGTTATATATACCGTTAAGTTACTACTATCAATCTTTTAATGGAAAATAAGGTAAAATATGTCCCTTTAGGATACTTCTTGTACCCCTAAAGGTACAATTTTTGCACATTTTTCTGAGAGTGGCATCATTTCTTAAGGGTTATGCTGTGACATTCTGGAGTTCTATAATAAAATGCATTAGGTTTCTTTTGAGCTGCTGCAGTCTAGACTTGTCACTCTAACAGCCACATCTTGAAATGCTTGATTTTTGGCATTAGCGGAGAGCAGTTTTCCCTAAATAACCCTACAAGAGCTACAATAAAACCTACATCACACCTAACACATAAATCTGTTTAGTTACTTGTAAATTGAGCAATTATTACAGAAAGTTTTAAAGACCATGTAAGGTATTGTTGTCTAACATAGCGTGTATCTTTTGATTTGAGCGCCATGATGAGTGGATTCCAGAAACTGCCACTCAGTATCCCAGCAGTGTTTTGTCAACCTAGACCAGTCTGTCCTGGCCAAAGTCATGCCACAGTCACATTCTGCTCCTTCTTCCCAGCAGCTTGCTGAGCAACTGTTCCCCACGCAACAGCCTTTCAATGCTCAGCAGCCCTGGCATGCTAGGGCACAGGGGATAACTGGGGGGTGGCGGAGCGAAGCTCAGTATACACACTGCTCTTTGCTCTACTGAATTCCCATGACTGTTAGAAAACGCTCTAACTTCCGTCCCCCCACACCCACCCAAATCAAACCATAACCCCCACCCTTCTTCCAAAAAAAAAAAAAAAAAAAAGTGAAAACATGCCTTGTTCTCCTGCCTTCATTGCTCAAAAATAGTTTGAAATGCATCCTTTCAAAGCTTATTAGTGATGTTTTCACATGTCGCAAGCTGTTGGTGTGCCAACCCTGCTTGTACTTTGGAGAAAGCTCTTAGCTAGCAATGCAAAAAATGAGATCATGCAGTACCTTGACCACTCCATTTTTGTGCATTGTGATGCAGTTTTTAGGGTCTTTAGACAGCTCAAACAGAGCCCGGGCTGTCGCTTGGTGCACCGAAGGGTCTTTTGAACGAAGGTAGTGTACCAGTGGGGCTACAGCTCCAGCTTCCCCAAATGATACGCAATTACTCCCCCACATACAGCAGCAAGCGATGGCTTCTGCCAGGTACCGCCGTAACTTATCATCCTCCTGTACAATCACACAAATAAAGGGAGATAGAGTAAAACTTTCTAGTATGGTTACAACTGAACATAACATTTTCAGTAATAGAAAAAGTACATTAATATTATGAGGTGTCTGTACTGTTGGCTTGGCTTATGTTAGAGCAACAAAAATGCCTCTAAGACGCCTGTTGTGAAATGACTGATAGTGAATTTGTCAATGTGAAACATGACTAGATCAGCACTTACAGTGTTGGTGAGATTGGCCAGCATGGGAACCACACCATGGTCTGTAATAACTGCCAGGTTCTCCACATCTTTAGCAATTTTTGCAATGGCTGCACAAACACTGGCCAGCACATCTTTATTCTGTGATTTTAGCAGGTTAACAATGAGCTCCAAACCACCCACAAAGGAACGCACCATTTCCCCAGCATCCTAAACAAAGAGAAAACAAGAACATGCCATGAATTGTGAAAACATTTATTTTTGTATTTTATCATGTGTTAAATCATTCACTGAACTGTTGAGAATAGTATCTTATGATATTTGAAGACACTCCAGCATGCTTTGGGATGAGAGGCAGAGTGTGAGATTCAGCAAGTCTGTACTCATTCTGTCACACATGAAACCTGTACATGTCAAACTCAATCAGTCCACACTACCTAGAGAATATACTCACCTCAGAGAGAAAATATGGCTGAAAAAAGGAGCATTTGTTATTTTTCCCTTTGTCTGTGTGTGTGAGTGTGTGCAGGTTTTAGGCTTGGTGGCACCATGATGGAGGACGCGTTTTCTCCCAAAGGCCTCAGGTCACATGAAAGCTCATGCCAAAGGTCAACCACAGTAGAACAGTGGGCATTAAAAACACACAAGCCCACACATATTGCACAGAAATGGCAACTTTAGGTACTCTTTTATATTCAGTCCAGTCATTTCAGTTGTGCCAGAGGGTATGTAGCATGCCAGCATGGCACCAGACTGTTTAGAACGATTATAAAATAGTACAGTGATATCTTTATTGACGGTGTAGAGGCATATCATTATGGTTTTGGAATCAGATGAAGCCAAGCATTCAGTAAACAACCCAATCTTGTATTCCCACCTACTATTTTTACTGAATAAAGATGTCACTTATGATGACAAGGAATGATTATGGAGTACCACAGGTTGCTGCTTCTGTTCTGGTCATGTACAACACGACACAACCATGACTTGAGTTCACCTCTGTGTGAATTGGAGTCTCCTAACCTAGAGAACAAAGTCTAAAGTCTCTGACTTTCTTGTAAGTACAGTCCTCTGGGGTTCTCCTGAGAACAATAAAGTCTGTCCCTCTATAACCCTGTATTTCACAACACAGCTTAACCCTAATAAACCCTTGTACACAGCACAGTAGAAATCAGCCTTCCACCCTGCAGACCCAGAAAGAGAAGAGGAGACCCAGAGCAGGTCAAGCGTGCAGAGCAGGGTGAGCCTCTAAAGTGATGCCAAAGGATGAGCTCTGTGTTTAGTGTGTCTGGGCAGAGATCAGGGAGGAGAGGGGAGGAATCTGCAGCGTGTCTCACACAGGAAATGGCAGTACAGGAATACTGATGAACACTGGGAAAGCAAGAGAGAAAGAGAGAGAGAAGCGGGAGCAGAAGAGGAAGTATGGCAGAGCCACCAGCTGCGGAGGGTCACTGAGGAACCCTTTCAACCCAGGGCCCACAAAAACAACCCCAACTAAGTTCCACATCAGCAAACACAGCACGAAGCAAGACGTGCAGAGAGGGAGGAAGAGTGAGGGAGAAAGAGGGAGAACGGATGAAACTCAAACAGTGTACAAAAACCAATGTAAGCCAAGCTGAAAGAGGGAGAGGAAAAGGCCCGAGGGAGAAAAAGGGAAGAACAAGATGCTGAGAGTGTGAATATGAGAGACAAAAATGAAGGAACTACACACAACAAATATTATATCATTAAGGGAATTGAGTGTGAGGTATAACATTTTAATGTTTACAGTAATGCTTTTGGAAGATGTTTTAATTTAAAGTCCACATCAAAAGCAACAAAAGCAGAATGTGGTGTCTCCTCACATCACCTGCTTCTGGTTGTGCTTGAACACACTGCAAATACTACATCCACTGACCAACTAGCATGTACACTCTGCACCTGCATGAGAGGAAAAAAACTCTCCATACCAGCAGGTGGCTGTAGCCTGTATTCATCATTCAAAAAGAGACCCCAGAAGACCTAGGACTGCAGATATACAAACCGTAAACCAAACAGTGCTTGTCTTACTATCTCACTCACCAGCAGACGGATTCACTACATAGCTTCTTTGAATATGTCTGATTAGTTTCTTTGTGTGCCCTCTTGGCTTCATCTGTTATCAACACTTCCATTTTTTGTGCACAGGTTTGCCATGCTGAACAGCCAATCAGAGTGATCTCTCTCACCAACCAGTGTCACTGGTGCAGGCTGACAAACAGCTCAGTGTGTCACTACTTTTAAGAAGCCAATGTACTTAAGATATGATAGTGTACAGTAGACAGGAAGCGAAAATCGGGATGCCTCCAATGCAACGGTGCTATATGTCAGCGCACTGCCGCTATCAGCACCAACAAGCCAATGTATTTCTAATAAAAACAAGGAAAGAATAAGAAAATCTATCCAAAAAGGTGTTTTAGAGGTTTTGATTCAAAGCAGTCTGGCAGAACTTTCAGAAAGACTTCGTACCAGTTGTTAATGACTACTTACTGCCAATGGTCCAAAAATATGTGAACCCCCAGCAATATGTTTGCAAAGATTATGCCGCTACTCGGCTGTTCTGACCATATTTCTAGATCTAAGTTAAGAACGAAAAACTTCATGAATGTACCTGAGCCTTTAGACTGCATTTTCAAGACGTAGATTTCATCAATACATGCATTCCCTGGGAATCAAATCTAGTAATTCGCCAACCTTCTGTAAAGTCATTTCAAAAGGAAAACACAGGATCAGGAATTTTGTGGAGGGTTTTCCCCATACAGATTTCAAAGTGGGCTCAAGTTGATTCGCCAAGTTAACCAACAGAAAAATGTTTGGTTTGAAAGTGAATTCTGTGTGAGCTGTGCTTCATACATCAGTACACTATTGGACCTTTTTTTGGCAAACAAAACTTCACAGAAATCACCAATGTGACCACACCTTGATTCTTTGAACTAATTAAGCATGGTCCTCATTAAAGCAGACAACACTACATGCTGAACTATCTTACAGTAGCTAATAACCACTAGAGGATTCATAGTAAGCACCAGCTGTGAGCGTGTGTTTGTGCACAGGTAGGGATTTTGAAATCCCCAGATGCGGTTCCTCAAGCATGATTCTCATAAATCTGGCCCTGGAGCTGCTAATTCAATCCACATGGGCCTTTATCTAAATAACTGCTGCTGTGAGGCCGATCAGGTTCCTGGTCTGGATGGGTACATAATTTCACATAGCCCTTGCCACCAACCCTCACTCTCCTCTCTCTGAATGCACATGCTAAGGGCTGCTGGCCCATTGCAGTCCATGAAGTGAACCTGCATTGTTTTAGCGACATGTTACAGCCAGGGGGCTGCACAGAGAAAGAAAAGATCAATTCTGGGAGAAGCAGAACTGTTACTTTAGATTAACAAAAAAATAAATAAACACATTATATCACAATGCTCTTTTATTTGTAACTGTGTTGGTATTCTACAGGAACAATAATGCATGTGTGTTACACAAGAGGCTCAGGAAAGCAGACTTACTTTGTGCCAGCTATGAGATTTATATCCTATATAGAGATGAAACCAACTGCTTTGTCTATATACTGGATGTTGTAATTCTGAATATGTGATTTCTATGTTTATTTCTGAACTGGTATAAAGTTAATGATATAGAGGGCAGCGCTCTAGCTTAAATGTGCATTTAGTAGTTTGTTTGCTAGTGTAAGCATCTCTGTTCTTCATGTTCTTTCAGTACTGATACCACTAAGGCATTAGATTTGGGCAACTTGCGCATCTCTAGTCAAGATTTTGCATATCTACAATGGCAGCATTTATGAGAATTCTCTACTATGTTTATTGAAACACCGTCATTTGAACGTGGCGAGATACAGATGAACCTGTTTCAAAACTGGGCATAATGAAACATACCTTTGCGTTCTCAATGCAGGGGCAGATGGCCCAGGCAGCACTGGCCTGAACTTCTGAATTGGGGTTCTTCAGCAAAGACCAAAGAAGACGTACACCATCAAGGCGATCGATTATCCTGAGAGAGAAGAATAACAACTTATATCTTCTGAGAGAGATGTCACACCAACCTGATTTATCACCCCCCATTACATAGTTTACAGTGCAACGTACAGTGTAAGCTCATGACTTGTTTTCCCAACATGTTTATATGTATGTGTTTCCCAGGGTTCAGTTTGGATTTTGCAGCAGACTATCCCTCCTGGTGTGATGATGAAAACATTCCAGTAGAAGATCAGAAAGTTGCTCAGCATGGCTTTCCCATCACATCCCACCTGCTTAGTCCCTTACGCTGGTACCCCCTGCTCACCTTCCAAACCTTCCAAGAACTCCATTAAAACATGTTCGCATCAGCCTGGCCAAGGCCTGACCCGTACAATGCTTTTAGGAGGTCCGTGCGGATATTTATAGCGGACCGTGGACAAACACACACATTCACACACACTTGCATGAAGCGCACCGTTTAACTCGGTTCCTGTCGGCGACTCGGAGGAGGAAAAAACCCAGAGAAAGTACGTTTTCCAAGTCAAACATTCTCAGAGACAAGTCTTTCTATATTTCACTGCTTCTGAGTGAGGTTTACTTAAGAACAGGCTGTATTTCATGCTGCGGATATGATTCTACTAAAGGATGTAGTCAGGCTCTGGGAAGAACGGGAAAATGACTCTTCAGTGCGGTCCGTTTGTCAGGTATAAATAACATGTAACCTGTTTCCCATGTGTGCATCCAGCGACAAGGCTGACATTCAATGCTGTCATAATTGCTAAACCACGCCAAAAAAAGGGGGGGAACCAGTGAACGGAGGCCGGGCCGAGCACTGGTCAGAGCCATCTTAACGCCAAGCATACCTCCCAACCCCATCCTGATAATAAATCAATTTGAGAAGCATGGTAACAGGGAGAGCCCCATGCTATCCTGAGAGGCCACTAAATCCTTCAGGAGCAGGACATAATGCTGCACTTGAACACGTAAGATGCACTCAACACTACAGTAGTAGGATGTATCTAGAAATCATTCCCTGGGCTGGTTTAGCCGTGGACGTTTGTGTGTTTGACAACAACAATGGAAGATTTAGTTGACCATTAGATGTGTAAAGATCTTATATTTCACTAAATCTTTTTGAAAAAGTAATTAGTGTGTTTTCAAGTTGACCAATAATTTTTACAGTTCCAGATTATTTAGTACTGTGTGGAGGACAGAGCGTCATGAATTCCTTTTACTGCTTTTAATTTCAGAAACAGGTCTGAACATGCTGTTCTATGAAAGAAAACAATCATCAAATATGAGCTATGCTAATTGCTTTGTAGAATACTGTGCTTAATTCTCAAAAGAAACCATCAACACGGAACAAAGAGGAATGAAAAAAACATTAAAAAAGACTCTTTGTTACTACAAGGAAATGGGAGCAAAAAGACAGGTCCTAAATATAGATTCCATGAGAAACAAGAACAACATGTTCAAGAGCTGTTACATAGATCTACAGGACTGAAGTTCTTGGTCATTCAATGAGTTAAAATTAAATAAAATGACCTTATTTCTTCAAAAACAAGCTTTGTGGACTTTTACTACACCACTGTGGTTGCTCACATCCATAAACGTATTAATCTTTCAGACAAAGGCTGTGTGAGCTTGGGTGCCGAAGAGAGGGGAACAAAATGCTCTTCATTTGTGTCCAGCATTAATTAAGAAGGGGACTGCAGTCTATAACAGTCTTGTAAAAGCAATGAGAGTCAGATGTGTTAAATATACAGAAAAACCGATACTCAAATCTCTGTGAATGTGTGAATTACATGCAGTTCTGTGCTCTGCATATATTAAAGACAATGATACTTGTTTTTCTGTTTGTTAACCATATGGGCTGGGTATTCCCAAAATTAGACTACACTGGTAGTGCTGTTCATTTGTTTTTGCATGCAGCCTGTGAGAGCACCCCAAAAGATGTTTCTTGCAATTATTTCATGAGTACACAGTGTTTTTATTGTACGACACTCAATACAGACCATAATCTAGTACAGTAAGCTGAAAAAGACATTGTGTACTCATCTGTGCTTATGCTCGCCTGCCTGTTTCTGTTTAGCAAGTCCAAATGGCTGGTGTCAGAAGTGCTTTACGGCTTATACAAACTGACCGCATTGAGACAATAAAAGGCCTCCACCCTGGCCGCAGATATGAGTCTCACAGTAGGTAGAGTAAACACAGATCTCCGAGCCCTGTAATTACAGAACCAGGGCTGAGGGCTCTTGCCCTGCATGTGCGGAGCGCAGAGACTGGTCAAGTGGCACATCCCAGGGCCCGTTGGATCCGCCTCAGAAGCGGTGAACTTGGAATCTTTTACAGAGAACAAGAACAATGCCCTGGCATCCTATACTGAGCCAATGGCAACAGTGAGCGGGATTACAAGGCCAAGGTTGGACACTGTGAGCACTGTCAGCTGCTGGATTGTTTCTGGACAACTGTTTTGGATCTAGGTTGATTAGGTAATACAAAAAGAGTGAAAACAATCTGATATGAGCACAGGGAAATGTGTTATAGTAATACAGTACAAAGTGTTATTATAATACAGTACAGAGTATTATTATTTGATTTGTAAAGAACACATTTAAGAATGTTGCGGTAAGAGGTAAGACTTACGTCATGTTTTCAGGGTCAGTGGCACAGGCTCCCACGGCCCTTGTGACGTTGACCAGAAGGGCCTGGTTGGTGCCGGTGAGTAAGTTGACTAAAGGCTGGATACCACCGCTTTTGCGGATGGTGGCAAGATTCTCCGATATTTGGGCACATTCTCCCAAAGCACCCACTACATTAACAAGTACCTCTTCAGGTTGGTCTTTGAGCAGACCTACCAGAATTTCTAGTGCCTTATACTCCTGAAATCTGTGAGAGAGAAAGAGAGCAAGAAATTATTATACACATGCAAGTCCAAAGTGTTTTCAATGAAAAAATACTAGGACTCAATATACCAAGACATCAACTGCTTTTGCTTACATACATACATCCTGTTGCTTCCACACAACAAGCATTTATGGTGCACTCTTTTTATTTTTCCAAACCTGGGCACATTTCCTCTGTGAACACCCTTGCTTGTAATTTTAAAATTAAAATCACAGCTGTTGAAAGCTGTATAAAGTTTTGTAATGAATGGTGAGATTTTCCCCTGTGTGTTTAAAATGTGGTAGCTGATGGGATAATGGGAAATCCATGGGAATTCCATGAAAGAGAGCAAGTTGTGTCAATATTGCTCTGAAGGACCTTTCTTCAATGGACAAAAAACATGAAATGGTTTGTTTATAATTAGATGAAGCATTTTTTTCCTTCATGCAATGGATTATGAAAACATGAAGACTCAAAACCCTAAATAGCAACAGGAAGCATTCGTATGGGTTGTGGATATCTCGGAGGAGAATAAATCTGGTGATGCTTTATCACCGCAAAATTTCCCACGCTGCGCTCAATACGCATTTATGCTCAATGACCACATTTTCTGGTTTGGAGCAAGACAACAAGAGCTTTTGGTGCACTTCTGGCTTTGTTTGCCAAGTAGTGGTGAACTACAGTAAACATTTAAAAGGCATATAATGTGGTTGCAGGGAGCCTCAACTAATCTCTGATGTACGGTTAAGCTATATGGCTGTTTTATTCACAGTTACGGTTGCTGGCTAAGCAGCCCTGAAGACCAGTGAGTGTCCAAGGTCGCTTGGCTCTGGTCAAAGTCAACCAAACATTTTCTAGCAAGTAAAACAGAAATTAAAAGAATAACTGCCAAAATTAGCACAGCATAAAAAGTCAGAAAAAGGGCCAGGCCTACACTTAAACATAGCATGTAAAACAGAGATGCCATCAGTGAAGTGTTATCAGCATGCTACATTAAAGCTGTGGAGTAATTACATGTTACTTCTGATTAATGGACTGTGGGTGTTGTCTATTTTTGTAAAGCCAATATCAACCTGCCAAATAATCATGCCAAGAGAAACAACATGAAACAGCACCGGTCAGTCGCTACCCAAAAAAAGAAAGAAAGAAAGAAAAAAAAAAAAGGTTTAAAGGTTAAAAAGTGAGCATGCACCATTTTAGAGCTCCTAATGGTATCCTAAATGCTCCCATTGAGTCTTTGATTAATAGTAAAGATTTTTTAAAGCACATTTGTTATAGTTGTAAGAAGAAAAAATAATCACAGATAAAGGATATTTTATGGCTGAGAAAAGACTGCAAAAATAATTTTTAGATCTCTTAAGTGACCTATAAAACCCAAAACAATTGACCCTTTGCTAAGATCCACAGCTAAAACATTCCTGACTTAGCAACTGTTGCCTTCACCCATTTTCTCAGACAAGCTTTTATACTTTGTATAATGTAGGTTTATGGAGATATAGTTTTAAAAGCAATTTTAAAGTAAAGTTTTCAGTTCTAATTAATTTCCAATTATGTTTTTCTTTTTTCAGTTTACTTTGAGAATTGTTTGGCAGTTGTTTCTTTTCAGTTTTTAATCACGTTATTGTGTAATTTAGGTTTCTTTAAAGAAAAACACCAGACAAAATACTTTGCGATGTCGCTTCATTCCAGTCTATTTAAGAATAATTTCCAATAAATTGTTATTACTTTATGAGCACATTTTACATAGTATTTCACATATTTTTCACTGAAATCAAGTGTTTATATAGCTAAAAGATTCAATTTCGGTAATTAAATTTGAGTAACTGGGTAATTGAACTCTGTATGCTGTTCAAATTATCGTAGTGAAGTTCTTCGGCAATGAGCTGCCACTCTATAGTTTAGCCAAACAGTTTTTACAAATTGTTGCTCCAGCATCATTTTTGGTAACGGCAATGTGTGTCTACACTGCTGACGTGTTTACCTGTTGTAGCTTATCTATGTTGTGTGCGGAAAATAAACACTCCATTGGATAGAATTAATTAAACATTACCATTTTAAGTCAGTGATTTCGGCCCACCAAAACAATTTTGCCCTATTTCGAATATTCATCACTAGAAATTAGTACATAATTACGCTTTTAGCGAATTCTTTGCTGTAAGATCATAGATGACTGTGATATTGCATTAAAAGCCCTACATAACTAAAAACTCCCTTGAATATCACCTTTTGTGTATAATTGAATTAAGGTTATGAACATAATCATTATAATATTTTTCTCGTTATAATATAACTATTTTAATTTTATGCATCATTAATCAGGTAAATGGTTAACATATGCCTTTCCCAGCACATTTGTGGAGGTCTCACATCCTATTCAGTCACTACCACCTTCTAAAAGCCCCTTCGACCCAGCCCTGAACCCCTCTTTCTGCTGGACTCACGTGACCATCCCTCTCATCAGCCACACAAAGACATGCTGTCTGCTGCTGGCAACACCAGAACTCCCAGCTTGTGTGCTTTCAGCTGAGAAAAATAAGGAGGAAAAACACCTCAAAATTATGACCACTGTAAAAAAACATTCTGAAATGATTTTCGCCTTAAAACGCCAGCCCGTGATTGTTTCTGAAATGGCACACTGCACTTACACCGAGACCAGATGGATCGGGAAAACATTTGCTGGTAAATGATCACTGACCTAGCGCTCCACTCCCTCAGCAGATTTAATTTTACATAAATGGTTGGTTTGTTTTATTCCAAATGCTGTGTTCGACCTTGATGTTGTACAAAAAAATTCTAATAAAACCAGTTCTTTCTTCATGTCCAAGTATGCATTAAATATTCTGCCAGTAACACAGTGGTTTTCTATATAGCCGACGTCTGAAACTTTCAACCAGCCACCTGTGCAAGTGAACACAACACAAGTGAGAGGTGTAACTCTGTTTAGTTTGGCACAACTAACACGAGTTGATATAAGAACTAATACATTGATTTAAAAAAAAAAAAAAAAAAAAAAAAAAACCTAGTTCTGCATAAAATAAGGTGAAAAATGTGTTGCAAAAGTAAGAAAAAAATAAGAAAAATTTGGTGTTGATATGGCTTGATACTTGATTATGCTGAATACGAATGTGTCTTTGTACAGATATTAGAAGGATACCACCATAAGGAACAAGTGGATAGTTTAGATTTAATGGCATCCAGGATCATGTCAGAGGATTGATCGAAGCATTTTGTTTTGTAAACAAAGCACAGTGTCATGGAGAATTCACAAAGAAACATTTGTTGAAAGATGAAGCAGTACTAGATCTGAATGCAGCTGCATCACAAACCGTAAGTAAATGATTTCATAATGCTTTGTCTGGAATTTTTTTTTCTCACGTTGTCAAAACACTCACATCCAGGAGGCGAGGGGGCGTTGATACTGTTTCCTATGCAACGTTAGCCAATCATAACAGTGGCTGATTCCTGACAAGCCTTAAAGGACCCGCCCCTTAAAACAGGTTGTTTTAAACAATGGGTCAGAATGAGGGTTGAAAATAATCATTTTTCCACATATTTATTTGATTTTTTGTGCAAAAAAAACTTTATTAAACATAAGTAAACATTGTGGAACATATTAAAATAATAAAAAATCCATGTCATTTCCCCTTTAATGCTTCAAAAACCACATAAAATGAACAACTTTAATCTGTAACATTTGGCTGGTGAATAAATAACGCAGATGCACAGAGGACCATCACTTGTTTCACAATGCACTTAAAGTTTAAAATATTACTTTTTTTTGTTACTTTTTCTCTCAAACATTTTGTTTCACTTCAGAAGACACTGATTAATTTGTCTTGGTTATTTTGCATGGTTTCTGAAGCATCAATTTTGAGGGACCCATCTACTTGCATTTTATGGACTATTTTACGGATTACTTTTTCTAATCTCTGTTTGTGTTCCAAAGAAGATAAGTGGTGAGGTCATGCAGTCCGTGATGGACAGATCGTTAACGGCTGGTCTAGTGGTAATGCAGTATATCAGGCAAGACATCTAAACGCTTGCCTATCATTCATTGACCTCAAATATGGCTTATCATCTGAAAAATGTTAGTAGCAGCAACTTTACATGGCCGCTCAATCTAATGTTAACCAAGAAAAAATGTGCGCTATTCAAGTACCTGTGCGGAGTGTGGAAGCTCAATAGTAGCACGCTCACTGCATAACAGATGGAGGCACCGGTGCGGTCACTTACTCCGTCATTTTTGGTCATACAGATAAGAGTAATACATCTTTCGAATCTTTAAAGAATCTACATTTATTTGTGTGCACTCACAATAACAACAAAACATTGCTCTTTCGTAAAATAATGAACGCAAACAGGATGCGCTTTCTGCCGTCTCGGTCTCTGTGAACTTGTGCGAGAAACTCTGTGTATAGGCCTACCTGCCTTACAGACATGAAAAATATACATAAAATATATTTATAAAGAGTGAAATGTCTACTTTCAAATGAAGCAATTCAAATGGAAAACAAATATTCTCAGATTATGTAATCTGTATGAAACATGCAGGCGCATCCACTACTGCAGAGATGACAAGACAGTGTCACGGACTTCATCTTTTAAGCCGAAAACAAAGAAAGCGCTAGCTTATCAAAATATTATTAAAATGTTAATGCAGCCTCCTTACTGTTTTTCCCTGATACATTCATAATCATTACTTCTGCCAGTGTGCTGTGGCAAGAATTATGCGTGCTCATGAGCGCTTATTAGGCTACATAGGCAATTAAAGACTTGTTATTTAACATTTAAATGGTTTATTAATAAATATGCGATTAGTCGACTAATGCTTAAAATTAATGACTACTAGTCGACCAGAAAAATCTTTGGTCGAGGGCAGCCCTAGTAAATGATGACAGAATTTTCATTGAAGGGTGAAGTATCCCTTTAAGTATTAAGCCCCTTGAACAATATTGTTCATCACTTAGAGGAAAAAAAACACTGATTTCAAAACAATATTGTTCATCTGTATTGTTATTTTTATAGTTGTGACGTGGACTCCACTGTTCTCTAGAACAATTTTTTTAAATCTTCTTGGTTATAGTTATCTTTTTCGGTGCGAACAGGAGTTTATACTTCAGTAGTGTTCACAAACTTTGTTTACTGGCTTGTTTAACCTCTCTTTTAAGCATAAGTTTCAACAAGGCTTCTTCAGAGGTATTACGGTGGCCCCAATCTCAACAACTGAATGTTTTCACAGAGCATTACTTTTCTTAGAGGACACTTATTTGGCTAATGGGACATTAAGTGAATTGAATGTGGCATTGGGCACCTGCCTCCAGTTTCAGCAAACTAAGCCTGATGTAAACGCAGGATGAGCTTTTGTCAGTTTTGACTTATGAGGTGGAGAGAGAGGAGCCATGCTGCTACTGGGCCATTTCAGACACAAGCCTCCCTCTGAATTCCTCTTTCAATACTATTCTATTCGCGGCTGGTGTGGGGCCAGACAGTAGATCCCTGTTATCATAAACTAAAAATGTAGATTTATCAGCTCCTTGGCTTCAAAGTTGTGAAAATAACACCTTATAATTTATAGACAGGTAATGGTGGAATTAAATAATGCATTTTTCAGCTCTGTAGAGTACATGTCCCCAAACGCATACTGCAAAGCAAAGTAATATGTGTAAATCACTTTTATATGAGAGTGCTTGTGTGACAAAACGGGTAAGCCAGATGATGATTCCAAGGTTTTTTTGTATTTATGGGGGAAAATGACTGGCTTAAAAGACATCATCCGCTAGAAAAATTGCACCAGGAAAGACTCCAGGATGGTCATCATCTTCGCTGAGCTAAGTGACGTTGGAATAAAGACCAGCCTGCTTTACATGACAAACGATTTAAGAGTCTTTCAGATTACACTCCTGATTATTACAGCACGACTGTTTCAGAGAAGCATTCCACATCTCCCACAGCCCACTTGCCACTAATGGAGCAACGGCCTCGACTAACACATCACGGGTGTCTATAAAATCAACACTTCATCTTTTGTTAGCGGCATGGGTGAAAGAACAATTCGCATTCCTCTACCAAAAAGTCATCATAAAAGATCAGAGCTCATTCACAGAGTTTATAAAAACTTTTGCTCTCTCTTCAAATAATCACTTCTGTATAGCTGCACTCAGCGCAGACTCGGATGGACAATGGTTGACAGTTTTGAGCCATGGAAAATCTGAGCGTTAGAAGTGAACAAATGAGACATCTCATAAAAATGAAGGCTGCGTCTGATTGCACATCCTCTGTCCTTCACTCTACCAGACCCCTTTTTGTGAGTGGTGCACAATTTGACCAAATCTGGAGGCAATTACGCATCTCGCTTTGACTTGACTCCTACACACTGAGATCAAGAGGTCTATTGACCACACAATGAATTTTTGATTTTTAGGAATGGAACGGAATGGAATTAAGACCCGTATTCTGCAAGATAAAACCCATAAACCTAATGAACCTAATCAGAAATGTCAAACTTCTTCAAATTTTTGATAAATTATGTGAATTAATATACTGTATAAAATATTTCTTCCACACATGATGAGTAATTATGGTTGTTCTGAGAAATGAAAGAAATGTTTGTGCAGAAGCTCTGTAGTTACATGCACATACTTAGCTACATTTTCCAAGCTGATGGAACATTTCCAGATGGCTCCAGTCGTGGCAGCTAGTAACTGCTTGTTTTCAGCTTCGTTGAGCAACATGACCAGTGGCTTCAGTCCGTCGTACTGCCGCACCAAATCACGGGTATGTTTATCTTCTGCACACTAACACAGGAATGAAGCCACACACACATACAGTACATAGATTTAGGCAGCATCGAGATGTGCGCCGCATTGACAATCAGAGCCAGGACTAAATTAGTATTTTCATTTCAACCTCACCCTTTTTATACGGTGCCAAAGAAAAGTGTAGTTGAGTGTGTACGGCCGTACCTTAAAGATAGCGCTGGCACAGTGCATTTGGAGCTCCTGGTTGTCACAGCTGAGGTTCTTCACCAGATCCTCAATCATGCCCTCAGTCTGTATAGCAATTCTGTAGCTCTTCTGCCAACACAAACATGCAGTATGACTCTCTATGCTGAACACCTACTGTAAAAACTACTCTGCCTTGCCAAACAACACTGCGTGCAGCGGCGTAGCGCTTATTTCATCCTAGGGTTTCTTGCTTCTGGCCTCATACAGTCATTCACATCTTCAAACTGGTCCTTTAATAGAAACAATCTGCCAGACAAAAGTAAGGTTTCATGAACAGTGTGCTATTTTCAGTCAAGTGTGCTTGTATAGAGTGACTTTACATGGGGCATTTGCAGCTTGCATTATGTTTCACAATACTTTTGTGAATGTAAATATACTTTATAGTATTTAATGCTATTTACAATGCGACAGCATAAAGATAATTGTTATAAAAATACATTTAGAATTAAAATCAAACTACTGTTCATAAGTTAGGGGTCTGTGAGAGAATTATAAATATGTATTTTCCCCCCAGCCCCCCATACTGTTGCTGCATTCAGTTAATCAATATTATAGTAAAAAAAGAAATATTGTGAAATATTATTTGAATTAAAAAAAACTTCTCTTTTAATATTCTTTAAGATGTAATTGATTCCTGTGATGGCAAAGCTGATTTTGATCCTCCAAAATTAAATCGTATTTGCTGATTTGGCGCTCAAGAAACATTTCTTATTATTATCAATGTTGAAAACTGCTAAATATTTTTGTGGAGATCATGACATTTTTTAAGATTCTTTGATGAATAGAAAGTAAAAAAAAAAAAAATTATTTGAAAAATCTTAACATTATAAATGTCTCTACTGTTGCTTTTGATTAATTTAATGTATCTTTGCTGAATAATAGCATTAATTTCTTTCTTAATTTCCTTCTACGTTTTATGAAGACATACTATAGTATTTCAGTCTTTTTACTCCAGTTTTTTGCAATTCTGCAATCGCTGAATCAAATGCAAAATCAACAAAATGATGCATTTTTGCGACCCTGCATAATTTGTCATTTCACAGCACAATAACCACAAAAATTAAGGCCTCACAAAAACTAAATTATGATTATCTAACTGAATTATCCCTAATTTTATTATGCATTTTGTTTGTTCTTTGTGTCATGCATGACTGTTGTGCATCTAACATAAGTTATAATATGGTAAATGTGCAATCCTAATTATTAAAAATAACATCACAAATTTTTGGCAAATTTCTGTAAATAACCACCACAAAATCAGTCATTTTGTTCGCAAAAATCATGAAATAAATAAATAAATCACGAAATCCTGGAGTGACTCAAAATTTCACATTTAATCAAACACTGTAACTTGCCTTTTCTTTGTAATTATTTGAGAGATCTATCAGCAGTTTCTGAGTGAAAATTGCTTGCAAGTGAATCCTACACTAAATTTATTTCAGTATAACTATTAAAGAAATTTCAAATAAATATTTTACCCATCTGCTTTTGGTTCAGCACACAAAGTAGCACTGTTTGCTTGTGATAGGGTATTCAAAACACGTCTACACTCATATTCTTAAACTGGAACTGATTCTAATAGATGAAGCAAACCTCAGAAGCGCACTCCTGCAAGGTTCCCACCACAGGGATAAGCATGTTCTTCTGTGATGACTTGAGCAGCCGAGCGAGCAGAGGGATTCCCCCGGCCCGACGGATGGATTCCTTGTTCCTGGTGCTCTTGCTGCAGCTCCAAAGAGCCAGAGCCCCACAGCACGCCACCTCCGCGTCCCTCTCTTGCTCTGCTCTCATAGACACACCATTAGGCACGCAGTCCAACAACTCCACCTGCCAGAAACAACAACAGCTTTTCAAACGCACTTTCCTGGGCTTGATTTTTGAAATACTGCAAGAGATTTGTCACTCTACTTCACATGATATTATTATTATTACACTACTATTCATTATTGTGCTTTATATTGTTTTCATTTCACTCCGCATTAAGGTAGGAGATTTGTGTCATGTCAAAACGAACTTATTAATAGGGTCAAGGTGTACTTTATGACATCTTCAGTGCACTTCTGTCACTGAGTCTGCAGGATGTGGAACACAATCTCCTGCCCTGATGCTGCCAACATTCATCTAAACATTCATCATCAGCCAAAGACTGGCTGTTACTTAAGAGGGCTTGAAAATTCAGACTATGTCACACCAAAATCTACAAATGACCACATCCTTCAAAGAGTAAATTTCATGTTTCCTCTGCCGTCAAGCCAGAAAGGCCGTTCTAACACAGCATTACACGTGCGTGCTGTTCAGAGGTGGTCTGGGACTTTAAATGTAACTAATCTATGATAGTTACATTGAGAATGTCCGAGTCTGGCCCCAAGTAAATATACAGAGCAGAGTAACACACGAGCCCTAATCATACCAAGCGTCACTCCGTCAATAAACACACATGCCAGGATGAGGGGGAGCACGACATTCAATCTGTTTTTACCTGCAATGTGCTCCCTTTGATGTTGGCATAGAAAACGATTGGGAGAAATAGTCTCGAAAGTGGAGAAATAGAGCGTGGTATACGTATGTTCCTTCAACATATTCTCCATCCTTTTGTCTCTTTTCCTTGTGCAAGTTTTTAATCATAGTCAACCTGTTTTGACAAACACACACAGGAACAGATTTCACATTTCTCACCAGTCTCTTGATGCCACCATGCTGTCGGACCGTCCTGCGGGCCCGTCTGAACTTGGCCACGTTGGCGATGGTCTCTGCAGCCAGGCACTTCAGCTCTTTGTCAGGAGAGTCCAGGATGGACACCATGGTCTGCAAACCACCCAGATCAGCGATGGTTTGCCGAATCTGAGAGTTACAACTGATCTCCTTCAAGATCTTCAAAGAACCAATCTAACAGCAAGGGAGAGTAAAGTATCAATTTTTAGAACTGCTTTACATATCTAAGGCTTTTTCATGTTGAATTGATTGAAATGTATGGGTTTTCATTTTTTAAATTTATAAACTTGCTGGAATTTTATGAAAGCTTCAACTTCTCTTTTACTTGACTGTTGTCAGGTCAAAAGAGCAAAAATCGCAGTGGTTTTATAATAGTAAGCGTTACTTGCTCCACATTTAATGTAACAATTAAATATATTGTCAAAAGAGTTGTCAGAGAAATCAACCACAGTGGCTTAACATATTGTATTAATCTTGTATTATGTGTGCATATTAGGAAGTGGCAGTTAACAGCAACTATTCTATGTGATACTAATATATACTAAAATATAAAAGAAAAATGGTAACGCTTTAGTACAGAGACCAATTCTCACTATTAACTAGTTGCTTATTATCATGCCTATTATTAGCTATTTATTAGTGCTTATAAAGCACATATTCTTTCTGCATGACCTTATTCTACATCCCTAATCCTATCCAATACCTAAACTTAACAACTACCTTACTAACTATTAATAAGCAGCAAATTAGGAGTTTGAGGCAAAGTCATAGTTAATGGTTTGTTACTAGCGAGAATTGGACCTTAAAATAAAGTGTGACCAGAAAAATAATTTGCAAATACACAACCATTCAAACATTTGGGGTTAGGATTTTTCTTAAAGAAATTTATTCAGCAAGTATGCATTAAATTGATCCAAAGTGACCATAAAGACATTTCTAATGTTACAGTACATTTCTATTTCAAATAAATAATAGAAACGAACTTTCTATTCTTCAAAGTATTCAAAAAAAGTGGATCACATTTTCCCACAAACTATTAAGCAGCACAACTGTTTTCAACATTGATAATACTAAATGTTTCTTGAACACTAAATCAGCATATCAGAATGATTTCATGACTGGAGTGATGATTCTAAAAAAATTCCGCTTTGCCGATCAGAGAAATAAATTACATTTTAAAATATATTTACATTTTAATAATATTTCACAATATTGATGTTTTTATTCTATTTTGATTAAATAAACTTTTGAAGAGTAGTGCACATATGTAAAAATATAAACAAAATAAATGAAAAACAGAAAAAACATTTCTCAGAGTCAAATGGTGACCTCTGACCCAATTGAGTCTGGATGCACTTACTTTACATCTGATGTCATCTGTGTCAAGCAGGTTGATGAGAACCTCCAGCCCCCCCACGTCTCTGATAGCCAGCTGACACGTCTCCTGGACCAGGTTAAAGTCTCTCAAAGCACACAACACAATCACTGTGGCTGTCTGATTAGCCCCCTGTTCACACACAAACACACATGCAGCAATTACATTAGCTGCTCCATCATAACCCACAGACAGATGAACATAAACAGCTGTTCCTGTTTATATTTCATAACAGCTGTATATATTTCATTCATCTAAAACATGTGAAATGACACACTACTTTATATGCATTATATGTGTGAGTGTGAAGGCAGATGTACACGGCCATATTTGCATCATATAATTCTTGTATTTTTTGCATCGATGGTGTAATTTCTCCATGAATCTCTTTTTCGACCCATTTGACCCACACCCCAAAATCATCTTCCCTTCGAGTCTTATTTTGTTGACCACATGTTGTGTATAAGTGTTTGGTATTGTGACTATAAACAGGGGTGGGGAGAGATCCTTTGATACAGACTACTGCTGTGCTGCGGCCTGAAACCATAGACAATGACCTAAGTTAGCAATTAAAAGAAAACAAGCTCTGAAATGTTGGAGATGATAATGGATTGGCCTTAGAAAAAGCTCTGTTTTGACAGTTGCTATATACACAGTGTTTTAGGCTGGTCGTTCCTCAGAAGTTGCCTACACAGTGAGTACAACAAACCAAACATGTGGCATTTGTTGGGCCAAGCTCCTTAACAGATATGTATCGCAGACGACTGCGGTTTTGATATCATTCACGGCATGTCTTTTATCGCTGGAATGAAATAACAGAAGGGCGAGTGACAGATAAATAAAGCAGAGGATCCAGCAAAAATACTACACTATTAATCATCTTTAATCAAGAAATTATGGCTTCTTTAGTGATTGCTGTTTGTTTAGGTCAAAACCACAGATCTAAGATCAGCTTTCCCCTAGAGAAAACACCAGAAACTCCACTTCCACGTGTGTTTTTAATGTGATGCCTCGTTTTTCTCCTTTTTTTAATGGAGCAGCTCTTATGAATGCAAACAAAGACAGGCTTTTCTCTCTGAGGCTGGCGTTGTGCTCATTGCAGTAGGTCCCAAAGAGGCATGTAAGCTGCTGTAATGCTGCTCGTGCAGCAGACCTTTGAAATGTGACACTCAAGTACAAAATTGAATAAACACTCTTGTTTCTTTTTCATAAAACGAGCAACAGATAAGATCCAGTGATTAGGCCAGTCTCGCACCCCTGTTTATTAGACACATGGTACGTCCCAGTTTGCATACCCATTTTATTCAGTTTTGTATAAATAGAACAAGTAATCCCTTGTGAAAAGTAGTACACTTTAGCATAATTTTAAAAAGAGTAGTTAAGGAAATAATACACTTTAAAGGAATATACTTAAATGGGAACTAAATGTACAGGTTTTGGGGACTTAATTGCATGTTATTTGCAATTAAAGAATGGCCCAATGGTAGAATGGTAGAATTAAAGAATGGTGAAGAGGACAAAAAAAAAAAAAAAAAAAAAAGACAATAAGCAATTATTTTCAAAATTATTGCCAAAAAGTAATAAATGGCTGATATTAAAATATATACTAGTTTATCTTAATAAATAAAAAAAATAGACAAAATCAACCATTTAATGCTAAGTGATTTTAGACATCAAAACCTTATAAGTTAAAATTCCCTAAAGGTTGCATTTAACAGTGTTATTAAATTATTAGTGGTTTCTGCAACCTGGTCTCATGACGAAAACATACCTCTGGAAACTTTTTCGCAAGACACGAAATACGTACCGCCATGTTCGTCTCGTGACTTATTCGATTTGAAATGTCCACTGGGTGGCACTAAAAGAGTGTTTGTTTTTTTTCCCCCGGAACAGATGAACGTACATACGGTACATTTTATGTGACGGTTTTGTATGCATCACCGCAGTTCTGACTTGAAATGTCCGTTGAGTGGCGCTATAAGTCTAATGATCCATGACGTTTTAAAATAATGTACCATCTGCGCTACATCTAAACCTACTCGATAGTATGAACAAAAGCAAACGTGATGTAAAAATACAATCGCAAGCATGCCGCTTTAGTTTGTTTTTCGATCTCTCATCTTTCAGCTCTTTCATTGTGAGTCATGTTTTTGATGGAATTCGTACCCAAGGATTCCTCATCCTAAGTCCAATTCCGTGCCGGCTGAGCTACCGAGCAAGCTTGTCACATCCAGAAAGCGAAACATACGGAGCTGTAATCATAACTGTGTACGAAAACTAATACAACTGCTCGCCGCTTTAGCGCCTCAAGTGTTTGTTTCTGTTGAAAACGACAGTGATAAGTACTTATTGGTATGTATTTCGCATCTTGAGAAAAAGTTCCCAGAGGTACGCTTTCGTCATGAGACCAGGTAGGTTTTTTAAGATTAACTTTAAACAGAGTATAGCACATGGTTGAATACGTTTTGGAAGAAGAGAAAACAAGGAATGAAGATGTGAGAAGAGAAGAACATCAGATCAAAGAGAGGAAGAACATGATAGGACTCATAATGAAGAATGAAGGGTAGAGTTGAAAGAAAGGGGTGGGGAAATATGAAGAAACTAATAAGAGCGATAAAGGAGACAGACAGAAACAGTGATGGGAAGAGAGAAAAATAGTCATAGAGAGGCGGAGACAGAAAGATACAGAAGAAGAAAGAAGCGAGAGTGAGAGAAAAAGGCACGTGTCCACATTAAGTGGCCAAACTAAATGCGAACCGAAACTAGTAAATCCACTACACGCTCTGTCTTGCCACTCTCTCCATCTTCAAAGCATTTGATGGGTTAGTACTGAACTTTGTAAAAATATGAAGCTATATTTAGTACTGATACCAGGGAAAAAGAAATCCAATGTTCATATGCTTTCATTTTCTAGCAGCTTTGGTCTCAATGTGCTGTAGACATTCTTTACAAATCAGAAAACATCTGAAGGTCTTTTATAATATCTCTGTCTTGAATCTAACGGGCCCTCACTTGCAGTCTGTGGTGTGAAGACAGATGTTCAGGACAGATGCCCACGCAGATAAAAGCTGTGAACACAGATGACTGACAGAAAATTTGAAAATCTCAAAAATTTGAAATCACTATACACCTCACTCACATTAATGTTAAAGGGGTCATATGACGTTGCTAAAAAGAACATTATTTTGTGTATTTGGTGTAATGCAATGTATTTATGCATTTTAAGGTTCAAAAAACACATTATTTTCCACATACTGTACATTATTGCTGCTCCTCTAAGCCCTGCCTTTCTGAAACGCGCCGATTTTTACAAAGCTCATCATTCTGAGAAGCGAGGTGTGCTCTGATTGGCCAGCTATCCAGTGCATTGTGATTGGCTGAATACCTCAAGCGTGAGACAGAAATGTTACCCTCCTTACCATGTTGTGATGCTGTGTCCCAGCGCGACGACACAAACAATAAAACCTATTACAAACGAGGCATTTGTTGCATCCAGTGGGGATATAATTACTGATTATAATGACTTAAACTGTCTTTTTACATGTCGCATTGCATCACGCCGCGTAAACATTACCATGTCTGCATTTGTGATCGGAGAATCAACAAACAACAAGCACTACTCTATACAGCTCAAAACTCGCGTTTGAATCATCAGTGGCAAATTCTTTAAATATGAAAACATACTTACAGGCTGTGAGTCAGAAGTGCCAGCCTGTCCTTGCAAAGTTGGAATTGCCCCACTTTATAGAAACAGTCTTTGAGCATAGCTGGCAGTCTACTCCCAGGTTCAGCAAATAGTCCTCCGTAAAATGTGCTGCACACACTCGAATATTTGGGTTGAATTGTTCTGGAACAGTGTTGTAAATACAACTTAACCACTGATTTCTTGTTGTGTGCTCTTTTGGAAGCCCAAACAAAGTGGTTTCGCTTTCACAACGAAACACAGCGTCTCCAGGACATGGCGCCGGCGGCAGCAACAACACTAAAGCGAGAATAAAAGTTACGCCTTCTTTCTTTGCGTATACATTTGGGCGGTGTTTTGCGAATCTCCCCACACCGTGACGTAGACGTGGGGGCGTGTTTGAATGAGCTGTTTTAGGGGGCGTGGTCGAGTCAACTTTTATAAAGAATATCTCTTTGGTTTTGAGACTTTAGTCTTTGCAACTTCAGGGATGCACAGGGATGCACAAACTATGCACAAACAGCTTGTAACACTCCAAAGAGAAAGGAAAACTTGAAATCGCATCATATGACCCCTTTAAGAGTTTGTGCCATCTCATCTCTCTTATGTGACTGCAGGGATGTGCAAACTTACTTAGGGATGTTACTATACTTACTACTGTATATATAGCAAATCTCTGCTCCAGGCCCAGCTCCATGGGGGGGCTAGGGTGAGCCAGGAGCTTTGCTCACCCTAGCCAAGAACTAGAACTCAAATCGGGACTCCTGCAGAGTCCCACAGAGAGCCACATGTCAGACAGCACTCCATTACCGAACAGAGTTCTTTTGCATCTTATAATTCTTAAACAGACATATACATAAAATCAATCACCTTGGTGCCCATTTTGGTGAGTATTCTAGAAAGCAGTCTTAACTGAGTTAAAATTAAAATCTTAATGAATGTAAAGAGTTGGGAGAAAATCTGATGTGTCAGCAGCTGAATATACCTACTGTCTTGTGTCATTAATGTTAATTTAAAGAACAAAAGAAAATGAACAGAAAATTACTCTGCTCCAATCTGCTTTTGAATGAATAACTTCTTTAGTTTTAATAAGGATTAATCTGTATTTTCCTTTATATATTTTAGTATTTTGCACCTGAATACTACTGTTAGACCTACCTGAAAAACCTGAAAAAAAATTTTTATTTGCGTCTTTGTTCTATTGTATTTATCTTTGTTATTGCTTGTAATTTGTTAATTTGTTCTTATTTTATTACTTTCATATTATCACAGAGCTCTATAAATAAAGTTGGATTCATTAAGTTGGAATCATTAAGATTTTTCAGTGTTTTTGAAGCATATTAGAATACTTTTTGAAGGATCATGTGACAAATGAAGACTGAGGTAATGGCCGCTGAAAATTCTGAAAGGCTTTGCCATCACAGACATAAGTTATATTTTAACATTTATTCAAATATAAAGCAATAATTTAAAATTGTAATCATATTTCACAATATTACTGTTTTACTGTATTTTTGATCAAATACATGCAGCCTTGGTGAGCATAAGAGACATTTCTATTTCAAAAACATTTAAAAATACTTTTTTTTTTTTTTTTTTTTGTTTTTTTGCATTTAGGTGCATATTGGGTACTAATATAGAATAACTTCCATACTTTCTTCTATAATTTCTTCAAGATACTAGCATGTACCCTTTAGGGGCAAATAAGGTACAAATGTGCGGCCCAGTGACAGCTTTTTTTTTTTTTATTAATTTATTTTTATTAGGGGTGTTAACGTTAACGCGTTAACGCATGCGATTAATCTAAAAATTTTAACGCGTTATTTTTTTTAACGCAAATTAATCGTTTGATAAGGTTTGACCCCAACTTCCTGCCCTCATCGCAGCGCGGAAGGTTATCTATCATTGTGTGATGAGGGCACAGTGAACCAGTGTTGCTAGGGCAGCGGCACAAGTGGGCTATTTTGAAAATACAGTCGCGGGAAAAATTACAGAGCCGTGGGTTGCGGTTTTTTGGGCTACTTTTATAATGTACCGCGGCTGCCCAAAGTGTATATAGACAAATAAAAATTAAAATAGATCCTTTTACTAATGTGTATTATACTTGGAATGTACACATGGCAACTTAAGAATGGAGAGGCGGTTGTAACAACACAAACAACGTGAGTTTCAGCCAGAGCACGTTAAGGCTTTTACACAGCAGAAATGAACATAACAACAGCCACTATAGATTATATAAGATAATAAACACACGATTACGATAGGATATGGTTTGTATGTGGTTTTCTTGAGATGAATGTGTACACCTATGCTAATTTTTGCAGCGATATAAAAGGCTATAAATAGCACATTTTAACAACAGTAAATGACCAAATTCCACGTAATCGTAAAAGGAAGTTATTACAAACACTTGATGGTGGTTTGAAGTGAGTTCTGAGTAAAAGTGTACTATTAATCTCATAAATTGTCTTATGAAGCATGATGCTAATGTTAGCTCTAATGCACCTGCAGAACAGGTCCAATTCTTCTTCATAATGCGTTTTGTCATAATACTTCACGTAAGGTCACAAGAAATGTTTTGTTGTATTTATTTAGAAATACTTTTGATAATAGTTGGGTAAATGTATACTGGGATTGAAGCGATGCGGCTTGGTAAACGTTTTATTGCCAGTTTAAAGGCTGATAATGGCTGAATAAAAACAAAAGAATAATGATAAAATAATAATAAGAATTGTGTCTCATACCTGGCGGAGGTGTGAAAGGTCCTGTTTCCTTAAACTAGTTAGTCATGCATTTCTTTATTTCAACACATTTACAGGTAAATCCTAGTATTTTAAATTTGTGATTAATCATGATTAATCACAGTCCAGGACTGTTATTAACGCGATTAAATTTTTTAATCGATTGACAGCACTAATTTTTATTTTGCGAGTGATGTCCAACCTTATTCACATACAGCATTCTCACGTAAAGTAGTATATATTATATATTAAATCTCAACTGACTGTTTATAATGTCACAAAATGTAAACTATATTATCACACAACTCTATATTGGATTTATGAGCAATATCACGAGTAGAAGTGCGATATGGCTGTATATCGCACGGCTGTGATTCGGCCGTACTTAATCACAGCCGTGCGATATACAGCCATATATCGCACGTCTATGAGTGTGATATTGCGCTTTATACAACAGTTCGACGGCACGAGTGTGTAAATGAATTAGAAACAACAACGAAGTGTCTTTAAAAGCCCTCTTTTGTGCAGAACTACTTCCTTCCACCACAGATTTAAATCTAAAGTTGACAGTTTAATAGCTGAGCCCAAGCCTCCGTTACTAATTCCAAAACGTCACTTTAGAATTAGTAACGAAGGAATGTTGAGTTGCTTCATTGAAAACTTATTGTATTACAAAAGCTTGTATTATGTAGAGTGAAGTATTATGAGAGAGGGATGGACTGAGCGACTGTGATTACCTGTATCTGACACAGCATCTCCTACAGACAATAAAACATAAGTCTGAATGTCCACTGAGGAAAGCGTTATCTTTGTCGTATCGTCAATATCCTTTCATCTGTTAACCGTGATTTGTGATGACAGCACTGCTCATTTGTTAGCCGCGTCGTTGTTGAAAGTAAAAATAACCTCTGTTCACAAAAGCGTTTATTTTTCAAAGTAAAATCTTTACTGCAGCGCTGACTCATAAAAACAGTCTCTTGTCGCCATCTAATGGCGGAACAATGTAATTAAAATCACCATCACGAACACGCACCATGCCTTGGTACTAAACACTATTATTAAATACTATTATTACTTATATAAAATATTTTTTATTGAATAATCATATTTACTGTAATAAAAGACAGCGCGATATACAGCACTGAATTTAAATAAACATGATAATATTTTGCCAAAACTATTTGCTCTGGAACAAATAATAGTTTAATGAGACCAAAGACTGGCCGTTTGATTTACACAAAACAAATTACAGGTGCATCTCAATAAATTAGAATGTCATGGAAAAGTTCATTTATTTCAGTAATTCAACTCAAATTGTGAAACTCATGTATTAAATAAATTCAGTGCACACAGACTGAAGTAGTTTAAGTCTTTGGTTCTTTTAATTGTGATGATTTTGGCTCACATTTAACAAAAACCCACCAGTTCACTATCTCAACAAATTAGAATACTTCATAAGACCAATAAAAAAAAAATAAAAAAAACATTTTTAGTGCATTGTTGGCCTTCTGGAAAGTATGTTCATTTACTGTATATGTACTCAATACTTGGTAGGGGCTCCTTTTGCTTTAATTACTGCCTCAATTTGGCGTGGCATGGAGGTGATCAGTTTGTGGCACTGCTGAGGTGGTATGGAAGCCCAGGTTTCTTTGACAGTGGCCTTCAGCTCATCTGCATTTTTTGGTCTCTTGTTTCTCATTTTCCTCTTGACAATACCCAATAGATTCTCTATGGGGTTCAGGTCTGGTGAGTTTGCTGGCCAGTCAAGCACACCAACAGAAGTCAGTTAATTCTCAGCACATAGAGACTCTTTCACCTAGATAATCACAGTATAGAGACTGTGTCTGTTCCCCGTACTAGAAAATACAGAAAACGTCCAAACCAAAGTAATAGTAACAATTTAATTAATGTTCAACAAATAAAAAATGTTTACAATACAGAGAAACAATTGATAAAACTTGGCTTACTGAATATCAGGTCCCTTTCTACAAAAGCACTATTTGTAAATGATATGATCACTGACCATAAGCTAGATGTGCTTTGTTTGACAGAAACATGGCTAAAACCAGATGAATACATTACTTTAAATGAGTCTACCCCCCAAGATTACTGCTATAAAAATGAGCCACGTCCAAAAGGTAAAGGGGGAGGTGTTGCTACAGATTATAGCAATATTCTCAGTATTTCTCAGAGGGCAGGCTTTAAGTATAACTCGTTTGAAGTTATGGTGCTGCATATAACATTATCTAGAGAAACACGTGTTAGTGATAAATCCCCTGTGATGTTTGTATTGGCTACTGTGTACAGGCCACCAGGGCACCACACAGACTTTATTAAAGAATTTTTTGATTTTCTATCTGAGTTAGTACTGGCTGCAGATAAAGTCTTAATTGTTGGTGATTTTAATATCCATGTCGATAATGAAAAAGATGCATTAGGATCAGCATTCATAGACATTCTGAACTCTATTGGGGTTAGACAACATGTTTCAGGACCTACTCATTGTCGAAATCATACTCTAGATTTAATACTGTCACATGGAATTGATGTTAGTGATGTTGAAATTCTGCAGCAAAGCGATGACACCTCAGATCATTATCTAGTCTTGTGTAAACTCCATATAGCTAAAACTGTAAATTCTACTCCTTGTTACAAGTATGGTAGAATCATCACTTCTACCACAAAAGACTGCTTTGTAAGTAATCTTCCTGATTTATCTCAATTCCTCAGCATATCCAACAGTGCAGAAAAACTTGATGATGTAACAGAAACTATGGACTCTCTCTTTTCTAGCACTTTAGATACAGTTGCTCCTTTACGCTTAAGGAAGATCAAAGAAAACAGTTTGACTCCGTGGTATAATGAGCACACTCGCACCCTAAAGAGAGCAGCCCGGAAAATGGAGCGCAGCTGGAGGAAAACAAAACTAGAGGTATTTCGTATAGCTTGGCGGGAAAGTACCCTATCCTACAGAAAAGCATTAAAAACGGCTAGATCTGATTACTTTTCATCTCTTCTAGAAGAAAACAAACATAACCCCCGGTATTTATTCAATACAGTCACTAATTTAACGAAAAATAAAGCATCAACAGGTGTTGGCATTTCCCAAGAGCACAGCTGTAATGACTTTATGAACTACTTTACTTCCAAGATCGATACTATCAGAGATAAAATTGTAACCATGCAGCCGTCAGCTACAGTATCGCATCAGATAATGCACTATAGATCCCCTGAGGAACAATTCCACTCATTCTCTATTATAGGAGAGGAAGAATTGTATAAACTTGTTAAATCATCTAAACCAACAACATGTATGTTAGACCCTATTCCATCTAAACTACTAAAAGAGCTGCTTCCTGAAGTCATAGATCTTCTTTTGGCTATTATTAATTCATCATTGTCATTAGGATATGTCCCCAAAACCTTCAAATTGGCTGTTATTAAGCCTCTCATTAAAAAAACCCACAACTTGACCCCAAAGGTCTAGTTAATTACAGACCGATCTCAAATCTTCCTTTTCTGTCAAAGATACTAGAAAAGGTAGTATCCTCACAATTATATTCCTTCTTAGAGAAAAATGGTATCTGTGAGGAATTCCAGTCAGGATTTAGACCGTATCATAGTACTGAGACTGCTCTCATTAAAGTTACAAATGACCTGCTTCTATCATCTGATCATGGTTGTATCTCTTTATTAGTTCTACTGGATCTTAGCGCTGCGTTCGACACTATCGATCACAACATTCTTTTGAATAGACTAGAAAAATTTGTTGGCATTAGTGGAAGTGCCTTAGCATGGTTCAAATCGTACTTATCTGACCGCCATCAGTTCGTAGCAGTAAATGAAGAGATATCATATCGATCACAAGTGCAGTATGGAGTACCTCAATGCTCAGTACTAGGGCCGTTACTTTTCACGTTTTACATGTTACCCTTGGGAGATATTATCAGGTGACATGGTGTTAGCTTTCACTGTTATGCTGATGATACTCAGCTCTATATTTCTTCACGGCCCGGTGAAACGCACCAAATTGAGAAACTAACGGAATGTATAGTCGATATAAAAAAACTGGATGACGAGTAACTTCTTACTGCTAAATTCTGAAAAAACAGAGGTGTTAATTATCGGACCTAAAAACCCCACATGTAATAACCTAGAACACTATCTAACACTTGACGGCTGCTCTGTCAATTCTTCTTCATCAGTTAGGAACCTAGGTGTGCTGTTTGATAGCAATCTTTCATTTGAAAGCCATGTTTCTAGTATCTGTAAAACTGCGTTTTTCCATCTCAAAAACATATCTAAATTGCGACCTATGCTCTCAACGTCAAATGCAGAAATGCTAATTCATGTGTTTATGACCTCAAGGTTAGACTATTGTAATGCTTTACTGGGTGGTTGTTCTGCACGCTTGATCAATAAACTACAGTTGGTCCAAAATGCAGCAGCTAGAGTCCTTACTAGAACCAGGAAGTATGACCATATTAGCCCGGTTCTGTCAACACTGCACTGGCTCCCTATCAAACATCGGATAGATTTTAAAATCTTAATTACTTATAAAGCCCTGAATGGCTTAGCTCCTCAGTACTTGAGCGAGCTCTTATCACATTATAGTCCTCCACGTCTGCTGCGTTCTCAAAACTCTGGCCATTTGATAATACCTAGAATATCAAAATCGACTGCGGGCGGCAGATCCTTTTCCTATTTAGCGCCCAAACTCTGGAACAATCTACCTAACACTTTTCGGGAGGCAGACACACTCTGTCAGTTTAAATCTAGATTAAAGACACATTTCTTTAACCTGGCTTACACATAACACACTAATACACTTCTATTATTCAAATCCGTTAAAGGATTGTTAGGCTGCATTAATTAGATCAACCGGAACCGGGAACACTCCTCATAACACACGATGTACTCGTTACATCATAAGAAGAATGGCATCTACGCTAATATTTGTCTGTTTCTTTATTATTGTTTCTCAGTCCGTGTCCGGATCAGATGGTGGATCGGCGCCGGGAGATGATGTCTGCGACCCTGACCGTCGGCGGAGGCCGGACACCTGGATGAGCCCCGGGGACATATCCCCAGTGAAGACCTCGACTTAAATACAATAAAACTAAAAATTAAACAAAATAACTATAATATAATAAAATACCTAACTACATAATACTATTATTGTTAGAAATTGCAACAATATAAAAATAGAAATATAATACATTTATACATTTAAAATTTAATTAAAACAATAAGTAAAAAAATAAATAATAATATCCTGGCCAGAGGAGAACTGGCCCCCCGACTGAGCCTGGTTTCTCCCAAGGTTGTTTTCTCCATTCTGTCACAGAGGGAGTTTTGGTTCCTTGCCGCTGTCGCCTCTGGCTTACTCAGTTGGGGACACTTAATTTCTAACGATTATCGTCAATTTCATTTCATAGATACTATTTAAACTAAACTGAGCTAGACAATGACATCTCTGAATTCAATAATGAAATGCCTTTAACTGAAAATTGAGTGTTTAATCTTATTATTATACATTACTGACACTCTATCCTCCAATTTGATACTGTTAAGTGCTTTGACACAATCTATATTGTTAAAAGCGCTATATAAATAAAGGTGACTTGACTTGACTTGACCAACACCATGGTCATTTAACCAACTTTTGGTGCTTTTGGCAGTGTGGGCAGGTGCCAAATCCTGCTGGAAAGTGAAATCAGCATCTTTAAAAAGCTGGTCAGCAGAAGGAAGCATGAAGTGCTCCAAAATTTCTTGGTAAATGGGTGCAGTGACTTTGGTTTTCAAAAAATACAATGGACCAACACCAGCAGATGACATTGCACCCCAAATCATCACAGACTGTGGAAACTTAACACTGGACTTCAAGCAACTTGGGC
Source organism: Spinibarbus caldwelli (assembly GCA_039654775.1). Lineage (NCBI taxonomy): Eukaryota > Metazoa > Chordata > Actinopteri > Cypriniformes > Cyprinidae > Spinibarbus > Spinibarbus caldwelli. Next base: position 14,565,513 of record CM077256.1, on the reverse strand, counting down.
TATGAGCTTCTCCACCCTTCCTCCAGACTCTAGGACCTTGGTTTCCAAATGAAATACAAAACTTGCTCTCATCTGAAAAGAGGACTTTGGACCACTGGGCAACAGTCCAGTTCTTCTTCTACTTAGCCCAGGTAAGACGCCTCTGACGTTGTCTGTGGTTCAGGAGTGGCTTAACAAGAGGGATACGACAACTGTAGCCAAATTCCTTGACACGTCTGTGTGTGGTGGCTCTTGATGCCTTGACCTCAGCCTCAGTCCATTCCTTGTGAAGTTCACCCAAGTTCTTGAATCGATTTTGCTTGACAATCCTCATAAGGCTGCGGTTCTCTCGGTTGGTTGTGCATCTTTTTCTCCCACACTTTTTCCTTTCACTCAACTTTCTGTTAACATGCTTGGATACAGCACTCTGTGAACAGCCAGCTTCTTTGGCAATGAATGTTTGTGGCTTACCCTCCCTGTGAAGGGTGTCAATGATTGTCTTCTGGACAACTGTCAGATCAGCAGTCTTCCCCATGATTGTGTAGCCTAGTGAAGCAAACTGAGAGACCATTTTGAAGGCTCAGGAAACCTTTGCAGGTGTTTTGAGTTGATTAGCTGATAGGGATGTCACCATATTCTAATTTGTTGAGATTGTGAATTGGTGGGTTTTTGTTAAATGTGAGCCAAAATCATCACAATTAAAAGAACCAAAGACTTAAACTACTTCAGTCTGTGTGCACTGAATTTATTTAATACACGAGTTTCACAATTTGAGTTGAATTACTGAAATAAATGAACTTTTCCGCGACATTCTAATTTATTGAGATGCACCTGTATATATTGTGTTTAACCACTATAGAAACGTCAGAGCCAGTGGTAAATTCCAGAAGATCTGGCCGTGGTCAGGCACTCTCTGTGGGTGTAATGAGTTCTGAATGGCCGTTGAACCGATGGATCTCCCGTCTCCGAAAACGTCGAAGCAAATTTTGAAATAGACTTTATCTTTATTAACAAACCGCATATTTGAAGTCCAAGTAAGCACATTCTCGCCTAAAAAACTCTTAAAACTGCATTCCGTGACACAAAACAGTATTATTTTTAAAATTATAGTGGATTTGGCCATCCGTCATGACACTCGCTGTGAGAAATATGGCAACTTCGGCAAGCGGAGTGATACAAACGGTGAAGAGGACGAGGAGCTCTGTTGGACTCCAATATCGCATACCTATCAGCCAATCAGATTCGAGAACCAGAAAGAACTGTTGTATAAATTAGTATATCCAACTTTACCCGCATACATAAAGTTGCGAATTTCACATTGCGAATTTCAGCTGCTTGATAGTTTACATCATCCCAAAATGTATCACCCAGCTATAATCTGCTAAATGCAACTATAATGCATGAAGATCTTGATTTTCTGTAAAGCTTCTTCAAAACAATGTAAATTGTGAAAAGCGCTTCATAATTAAACTGTCTACACTCACTCAGAGATGTATCAGAAATAACCTTATGCACTAAAAAATGGTGTCAATGTCCTTTAGAAAATGTTTTCACTTACTTTCTCCATTTGGACGACAAGAATGATAGTGCTGCCCAGGTCTGCAGGCCTTATCTGACAGCTTTATAAAAATGTCTCCAGAAAAAAAGGTTGGAAACCACGCCTGACATTGATCAAGGTTAAAAAGGCAAAAAAGCTTGTTGCATTGCTCTCTACTTTTGTCTTCAATAAAAAAAAAACAAGTCTAGTGGTATCTGAAATAATTTAACTAACAAAACTACAGAGAGAGCTGATAGATTGTAGTTCTGTTTGAGAGCAGAAAAGCAGGTCCCAGTGACAGCACAAGCTGTGTCACCATAAAAATCTATCCTGAGGAAAGAATACTTGAAATATTTAGCAAAAAAACACTGTGGAATAAGCCAGCATTCATAAATCCTGCCCATTGCAGACAGAGCTCAGAAAATTAACAAATTCTCCTAAAGAGCAAATCACAGAAGGATGGGAAAACAGAGAAAGAAAGCAGAAAGGAAAAAGGAGGAAAAGACAAAGAGAGAATGGATATATAAATAAAACCAAAGAAAAAAACAAAGCTGTACTGATGCTCTGGAGTAAATTGAGATGACTAAGAAAAAAGTGGCAGAGTGATCAGGAGAACAAGGAGGTATTAGGAAAAGAGAATGTGAATGTTCATTCTGGCACGAGTGTGGTGTATGATACACACATTAGAGTTAATTTATAGAGAAGCTGACTGAGGTCTGATCATTATCATTTATCCTCAATTAAGCAGCCAGCTCTCCAGAGCAAGATAAAGACAGCTGTATAAATGATTTACACAGAGAGAAGCCATAGAGCCACAGAACAGAGCCGTCTCCTCTAGATTTAATAGCAAAGAGGTATCAGATTTAATGGACAGTATTAACTTGATGCAAAACAGCATATCCACAGCGTATTTACGAGCGCCTACTCTTGCAAGCGTACACACACATTCAAACCCATTTGTGTGCAAATGAATGGAATGGGTGTACTACTGCTGTACGTAATACTGTTTATTTTTATGTAAATTTCAACTGCTGTCTCTTATGGTAGATGGTACCTAATTGACAAACTGCAGAATTGCTGATATATATATCTATATACACATATACACACACACATTTTTTAAATTTTAATACTTTTTTCCAGTATAGATGTAGCAAACTGATCAAAAGTGACAGTAAAGACATTTATAATGTCACAAAAATGTCAACTTATATATACACATGATATGACAAAATATATATCATGGTTTCCACAAAAACACTAAGCAGCACAACTGTTTTCAACACTGTTAATAATAAGAAATGTTATTTGAGTACCAAATCAGCACATTACAATAATTTCTGAAATACCATATGATACTGGAGTAATGGCTGCTGTAAACTCAGCTTTGCCATCACAGAAATAAATTACATTTTAAAATTTAGTAAAATATAAAACAGTAATAATAATACAGTTATAATATTTGACAATATTACTGTTTTGACCAAATAAATGCAGCCTTGTTGAGCATAAGATACTTTTTGAAATGGCAGTGTATTGTATGTCACATTGGTAAAGAGAATAGAATTTGGCTGGTCATTTAAAATCTCAATTAATCGGCACTATTGAGCAAACACGCTCTATATAAAATCAAAGGTTTTATTTAAAAAAAACTGATTTGACTATGCACCTTTTTCAAAAATAATATTCATGTATATAGGGATAAAGTTTTTTTGAAGAAAAGCAATTTGTTTGACTCGGCTACATCACACAGGACTGTGACGAAGTGCAACAGCAGCTTGATCAGACACATTCAGTTTATTCTTCACTTTGTCCAGTAGAGGGAGCAAGACCTCATAACTGCCATGTGAGATAAGATGTGGACATTACTCTGGTTACAAATAACAACTGTTCTATTCTGACAGGAATTTCAACTTCTGCCACTACGCAGATGGAAAAAGTGTAGCTTTTGCAAATGATTTATTCTTTAAATTAATTTCATGAGGATCATTTAAAAAAAATCTAAAGTCTATTCATGCACATTATTTTTCTGAGAGTATTTCTCTTGTAGTCTACGAGAAACAGTGAGCACAATGTAAGTGAGCCATGAACTACTGCAGTGAGAGAGATCCAGGTTTAGACATTTCCTGAGCAGACAGAGACACTCTGCAACCTTTCAGTGAAATTGAGTCAGTAATAAAAAATTTAGCTAATCACATTGGTGAAAATTGCAAACACTATTTCAGCATATAAGAGCATTAGGGTACTAGCAATTCACTTACAAGTGATTAACGAGGAGCAGAACGGTGTAATTGGGAGAAGGGAGAGCGTGAGAGAATGTTTCTATGCAACTTTGTTTGGCTTCCATGTTTCACTAATTCAAGCTAATGAGGCAGTTGGGCTGAATCTGGTGAGACAAACAGCCCGTGGCCACCTCCTCTACACACTGACGCAGTTACAAAGTGTGAACGTGCAATTATACTCAACGCTCGTTCTTTGACACATCCAGGCAACGACTGAATGGAGTTTGGTGTGTGTAATATGTTTTGTGGTCTGAAGACATGCACGATTTCTTAATATAACACTAATACTGCCATGAACATCATGAAAGGATATAGTCACTGGAGCAAACTGCCCTCCGTACATGTGTACAGAAAGGCAAACACCAAGACATGTAAATGTACAGTTCAGGTAATGTACACTGCAAAAATATCCCTAGATAAACAGCCATTAAAGCACAAGTCCGATCATTCATGCATCACCTAATAGAAACGTAATCTCCCAGAAATACAAACGCATGTCTATACCCTGGAAAAGAGCAGAAGAAAAGACAGAGGGGAGGAGAAAATCTGAACCTTCGCTCCAAAAATAAAACAGATATTTAGTTTGGCACAGACTGTGTTTCGGCTTCTGATGGTAATGACATTATAAGAGCGCTACTGGACAAACCCTCATAAATAAGAACTGTGGTTTCCAGACAGATAGAATGCTGGGAAGGGCACGTTACAAACACATCCTGTCTAGAGTTGAACACAGCACTGTAACAAACGCATCCCCAAACACCTCACACAAATCACGAAAAACAAACTTTTCAAAACCACTTTCCAAACGATCATTTGGTGAGAATCAAATAGGATTTTGTTATCAAGTACTTCTTTTTCCTGACATTTGGTAGAGGATGAGCACCTCCCTTTGGGAAAATCATATTCATTATCCTGTGTTTTACTGGGCTAAAAATATCTACCTGCGGCTGAACTTTGCTTGGATGTTTTTCTTTGCATGATTTATTACTCACTACACTGAAGAAGATCCTTTTAAAAATGTGTACGCATGGTGTTTAACATCAGCGCCCTTTTATCTACAGTAGGCCTATGCCTTCTCAGATGCTATTTACTATATTATAAAAGGAGGTGATACGCCTTTATTTTATTCTGCTATGTTAATATGAGAAACCAGTTTAACATCTTTTTAATGTATTGACTAGGGGTGTTGCAATATACCAGTATTGATGATAAACAAATAAAATATTGATATCATGTTAATACTACACATGATAATATTGTAAATAATCCAGTGCCATTATCTGGTCAACACTCCAACACAGTAGGTGGCAATACTGCACCTTAATGCTGGTTGCCAACCATCATAAAACAGAAAAAAGACTATGCGGATGTAGCCAGTAATGCTGCTGCACAAAATCACTCTGCCTACACTTGACAAAAAAAAAAAAATTTAGCTCGCCAGAGTGGACGTTTTTTGGATTCCGTAAAAATGATGGGATGTAAGACACCCCAGATTTGCCATGTCCCGGGAAAATTTTCAGCCCAAAGCCAATTCAAAACCCACCCAAACAGAATAAAAACTAGCCTGATTTTCCCCATCCAATTACAGTTGACAGGTGCGGGATTTTCAAAGTGCCATCTTTTCTTCAGTTACTATTTCAGCTATCTTTAGGTTGCCAGGTATTCATTCTAAGTATACACATTAGTAAAAGAATCTATTTTCATTTTTCTTTGTCCGCAGAGAAACTTTTTGATGGCTGCAGTACATTATAAAAGTAGTTAAAAGAAATGCAGTTGTATTATGAAAGTAGCCCAAAAAACTCGGGAAAACAACAACCCTGGCAACATTGTCTGCAGGAAGTATGTTTTGGTATGCTTTTGTTATGGTTACAAAATCTCTTTCCGTCTCCCAGTGCTAATATTTTTAGTTTGATTCATTTTTATTTTCTGGAAAACAAAAAAATATGTAGATAGATAGAGAGATAATAATTTTCAATATACTTTATATATATCGTGATAATATCATTATAGTGAATTCTTGTTCTTATTATAGTGAATTATAGTGAATGTTGGTGTGTGCATATACAAGACAATGTGTTTTTTACCTTTAAGTATTTGACTAGTTTTTGAATCTGCCAGTATTCGGAGGGCAGGTCGGTGGGGATCTCAGCACGTCTTTCAGGCTGTTCCTCATCTTCCTCATCCTCTGATGAACTCTCACTGACGTCGCCAGCTCCTCCTGGGCTTTTATTGCACATACACACACATATGCACCTATTAGACATATTAATATTCAAGCTGGCCCACAATTTCATGTCTTTCAGACACACACTGTGAGAAGCACTCTCCCACAGAATTTTCTCAGGGTAGAAACGAGAACTATCCATACGTAACGGGACATTATAGAAAAAGCCCTTTCTATAATAAATAGAGCTTAATACATCAAATCGGAGGAGAGTTGGAGCAGGTGCAAGCCAAACCACACAGCACATTCTCTCAAAGCTCTGGTAAAATCTCTCTGAATCCAATGTGGAATGAATTATTGCTCTCTGAAAGGCCTTCATGCTCAAACCCTTGGACACAACAGCCATCAAACTCAGGGGTGTATCTGAAGTGTCATCTTAAGCCATGGCATCAAATTAAACGGCAGGGGATGGAGAGAACAGAGACAGAGCAACAGAGAGAGAGGAAGACTGGAGTGGTCATCAGTGCTTTTCTGAACTCTTTCATCGCAAACTTATACACGCACGCACAAACGCAGATGGCCGTTAAAGCGGATCAGGCTACTGAAATGAATGCATCGTCAAACGACTCATGAATCCCGGTACACACGGAGAAGAGGCCAGAGGGACTCAGATATGTTTTCCAGGGGATAGCAGTATTGCCGGACAGCAGTGGACTTTGTCTCTTTGTAATTCCCGCCATGAAAAACAACAAAATTGGTGTTAGTCACTTACTGGAAGTATGATGTGTGTGCCGCAATGCGAATGATTGTAAGTGTGCTGGCTTAGTGTGTGTACAATGAACACACACAAACGATATTTAGAGAGCTACACTGGCTTTCGTGTGCATCACTGATTTAAAACGCTTCTATTAGTAGCAGGACTTGGGAAAGAGAGACTGCGGCTACACCCGGAGCTCCTTACAGGCAGGACTGTGTACTCTGGCAGTCGATGTTATGGGGACAGCTGGAGTTTTCACTCACCATCGCCAAACAGACAGAGAGGAGTCAGGAGAAGGAACAGGGTTATCAGCGGCTCAGGCACAGGCCGGTTATTACAGACCGCTACTCCCAGTAGCACCAGAGGACCGTTCTATGTGCACACCAACCTGAACGGCTGCTTCATCCGTGTCTTATTAAAGGCTATAAAATGAATACTTATATACAGCTGAAATAATTTGCCCTGAAAGTGAGTCTTTATTTCCAATTCTGTGATTGGATAAGTTTTTTTATGTTTGGCCGGGAGAATAAAGGGTTATTCAATTATGCATGTTCCTGGGAGAGGGTTTTTCAGATCCTATCTCAATGGTTAGGTTTTTACCTCAGAGAAAATACCATATGTACAATGAAAAAGCAATTTCTGTTGACTGACATTATGGTGGCATACATTTTTTGAGAAGATTGGCAGCCTGGCAGAGACGATCCAGAAAAATTTGCTTTTTTTTTGTTCTCGGATGCGGGTGACTTTGTGCCGTATTCCAAGTTCTTCTTGCTTTCTCTGCTCCTTCTAGACTTCTCAACTTCACTGGGAAAAAAAAAAAGAAGAAAAATCAGATTTTAACAAAGATTTACACATTTTAGAAAAATCACCATGAAATCAAAATCTAATTTTTTTGGGGGGGGAATATTGCTTATTAATTATAATTAATTAATACTGATTATTAATACTTAATACTTAATTATTACTGATGTATCTGTACACATTATTTTTTTTTTAAAATGAATGATTTAAATTGTTTTGGGGGTACAAAAAAGGTTAGGTAAATTTTCAGATTTTAAATTCATCTGTTATGATGCTGCATAATGTCTAGTATGCTTTGTATGTCTAGTCTGATATTTTATTTGTACCACACAAGTATCACCTATGACTGTGGATGTCCCATATACAATGTTTTAAAAAGCCACTTCAATTTTTAGTTTAACTGGCACCTTTGTTGTATTTCCCTTTAATTATTTAATTGTTTTTTCTCCCATCAGGTAATATGTTTTTTTTCATCCTTCTAAAGCTCTCTAGAATGTGTCTAGTTCTGTGACACCTTACAGGGAAAGCTTACATCATTCGAATACAAAGTTTGGTTCTGGCAGAACAGCGTACTTTTTTTTACATCTGGGAAATTCTTATTTCTCCAAAACAAAGGATTATTGTTTTGGAAATCCTAGATGACTGGTCAGAGGAGGTTTACCGGTAACAAGTGTTGAAATAGCCAAAGGGCTGATTTGTCTGCTAGATCAATCCAAGGAGAAGAACACATCCCTGCGTGATCAACTCTGGCTTTATCAGCTGACAGTCACTATGGATAGCTATGCCATGACTTCACCAACTGACACAAGAGAACAGCCACTAATATATAAGACTGTAGCATTTGGACCAATCAGATCAATCTAATTTTTCATTAGATTTATCAAATCAATTAGTCATTAGATTAACAAATAGTCATAGATCCCTCACCCAATACACATACTGGGTGCCAGTATGTCTGTGAATGACTCCAGGTCCCCGGTTACCACGACAACCAGGACATTTCAGCCAGACCAGATAAACTTTATGACCTAATGGCATGTTGAGAATTCTCCCTCTCACCATCTCTGAACCTTAGGAAAGACATTATGCCATAAAATTTACTCTTCTCTAATTAAATCATAGAAAAACCTTTCTTTGAATGAACACACACATCCTTCAGGTCATTGTGTATATTATTACTGTTCTTGTATATGTTTTTGTGTATTGTATACTGTTTTATGCATGCTTATGATAGATCACTAGTTAATATCACCTCACTTTACCATGTTTGGTCTCTATCAATTCGTCTTCGGATGATCTAATTGAGAGGGTATATTATATAATGATACCTATGCAACATATTAGTGTTCTAAGAATCTTTACTAGTTTGTATATCAACTTCTGATCCAGTTACATATGCAAATTACCATGCTTGGAGACAAAGAGTCATAAACTTTCAAGACACCATTGTTCAAGTTCAAGACACCATTGGCTCTTTGACACCCGAAAGGAATGATCTCTATAGCAGATAAAGCTCTCACATCAGTGACCCGCCCCCCAGTCTGTGGTTCTTTTAGATCCTAAAAGGATGAGGAGGATGTGAGCTCCTCAGCAACCCTTAAGTTTTGCGCCAGGCCTTGCGGCCTTGACTTTCCATTCAACCAAAGATCCTCGGATCTCAGCAGATCTCTTTCTTAGCTCTTTTTCACTTTCTACCTGGGAAGAAAGCTTTCCTGTAGCTCAAATAGTAGAGCATGGCGCTAGCAACGCCAAGATCATGGGTTCGATTCCCAGGGAAAGCAAGAGCTGATAAAAATGTAAATAACTTGAACGCAATGTAAGTCGCTTTGGATAAAAGCGTCTGCTAAATGTTAATGTAAATGTAAATGTAAATGTAAGAAACTCCCAATCACCATCGAGTCAGGACATCTTTGGAATTCATCACTCTTCAACCCGGAAGAATGTGATCGTGAGTCCAAAACCTTGAAACCATCAAGACTTTCATCCGAGACTGCATTCCGGACACTCGTCAACGACCAAGGCAATGCAAGTATCGTACATTTAACTAAACGAAACAGAGGTTTAGTATAAGTTATAGACCCCGTTATAAACGGCACTGATGGTTTTACTCAGGTGGTTAACTGACTCTTTCCATAACTGCATTCTCTTGTTTTCTCTAATGGCTTCATTCATTCACTTTAGCTCCCCTTTGTATGTACGTGTGAGTGTATGTTTATTCGTTTGTCTGTTTAGATTAGTTATGTGTTAGCGTTTAGTTAATAAAAGTTGTGTGCACAAATTACATGAGTTTCTGGTTCTGCCTTGCAAATTAATGTTTCTTTACGATTTTGACCCTCGCTACATGCTCTAATGCATTAATAGGAAAGTATTTTCTGTGGCCACGGAAATATCCTTTCTTAGATTTGATATGAACTTACACAATGTTCGCTGGACGAATTTAATTCTGCTACAGTTATTACTGTCAGCCAATATAAATAATTGTAATTATTTATATACATTTCCCTTTTGAGCTAATTTGCTACAAAGACATACTGTGTATCTATACAGTATGTAGACAAACAGTATGTAGAGTGCATGCAGCACTCCAGCAAACATCAGTGTCAGTGGCCTCTGATGTTCAAGCTGTGATGGTTTTTTGGAATTTGGAATTATCACTTACTCATAAGAAGACGTGAGGCCAAGGTTCTTCCATTTCAAAGATGGTTCTAATTTCTTCTTCCTACCGCCTGGCTTGTTCCGCGCAAGCTGTTGTCTCGCCTTCTCAGGCACATTCTTTTCCTTATGGTCGTAAGACTTCAGGGTTTGGCCTGTTTCCTTCACATCAACCGTTTCCACATGTAAAATCTTTTTAGCGGATGGCACATCTTGAATGGCAAAGTCCTGTAGAAGAGAGTGAATAAAAAAGAAACAAGATAGTCAGGAAAAGGACATGTCTCGATTTGTACCAAATACACAGACTAGTTAAAAGTGTTCATCCTTTAAAGTATTTTTTGTTCAACAAAGTTTTTCATGAATGCACTCTTAGCAACATATTTTCCATTTTACATCTGACATATTGTCTCTTTATTGGGGAGGCACATCACACACTCATCTTCGAGCTAGCGCCGACTTTTCATTCTAAAAAAAGAGACGTATAAAAACTTAATCCCACTTATGAATTTGTATCCCTGAACATTTATGTAATACAGCCTTTCTCCACAGTCCACTGCCAGAAAAACAATCCTGCCTGAGTTATGAGAATAAATGAAAAAAAAAAATAGAATCATATTTCCAAAATTTCTTCTGTTAATTGCCTATACAATATGAGAGGTTTATTGTTTCTGTACATTCTTGAACTGCAGCTGGCAGTTTGGCACATAGTCAGTCGAGTCTTTGTTGCAAAGTACGGCAACAACAATTTTTTGAAATTATAAGAGATTCTTTCTCCTACTTCTTCATTAATTTTGTAAGAAGCTCAACAGGAGACATATGAACAGTTCAGAGGCAGGAAAGGTTTTAGTCACAGGCACCTGCTATGCCCTGCCATCAGCCCTTCAATGGTTCCATCTTGTAGAGAGATGTAGCAAGAAAGAGAGAGAATAGTATGAGAGAGGAAGAGTTCAGAAAGAGTACACAAGGGAAAAAGCTTTTAATATGGCACAAGGGACTTTGTGTAGATCCAGCTGGGCTAAGCACACTTTGTGTCTTTCATGAGCTTGTCTGGCCTAAGAAGGCCAAAGTTAAGAGCTGCCAAAGTTATATCCATTTCCTTATACCACTCCACCCACCTTTAATATTATAATTGAAGTCATAAACCTGCAAAAACCTGTCCAAGAACAAGTAGGGAGAGTGAACTCTCCAGTATGGCATCCCAAACAGAAGCCTAAATATCAAGAGAAAACCTCGAAAAGTGCTCAATAAACCTCAAACTACTACAACGTCCAACTATGAAGAAAGAAAGAAAGAAATATGCAAGACAAAATAAGTCTATTCCAAAACCTAGTGAGTTGACTATTATATAAAGTACTCACAATTGATGATGCAGTATTCTAATATGCATAAACATACACAATGTTTAGGTAAAAGTCTCTTAGGCTGCATTAATGTGATCAAAATGACAATAAAACAGTAATTTTGTGAAATATTATTACAATTCAAAATATCTTTTCTATTTTAATACATTTTAAAATGTAATTTATCCTGTGATGGGAAAGCTACATTTTCAGCAGCCATCATTCCAGTCTTCAGTGTCACATTCTAATATGCTGAGTTAGTGGTCAAGAAATATTTATTATTATCAATGTTGAAAACAGTTGTGCTGTTAATATTTTGTGGAAACACTGACAGTTGAAATCTTACTGACCCCAAACTTCTGAATGGTAGTGTATTCATATAAATATTCTTCACTATCTAATGAATTGATATGCATTAATTGCATTAAATTCTCTTATTGCTTTTCAAAGGATACAAAGAATTCTGCATTAGAATTTGTGGTTTCTAGATTTCTTTCAAGGCAGCATAAATAAGTCACCTTTTGAAACAACCTTCACGTTGAGAGTGTCTCTATGAAGCACTGAAATACTGCCTTCTTCGGAGGAAGCTTACTAGGTTTTGGAACAGAGCGACAGTCTTCCTGTCCCGGTCTGACAAAGCAGTAGAGTATGATATCTTTTCCCTGATGAATGTCACCTTCTGCTCAGCCTTGGCTGTGCATGTTAGATTAAAAGTGTCTGATCTGATAAAAGTATAAAAACGCATCGGTTCCTCACGCAGCTGATATGTTAGAAGATACAGCTTGTTGTCTTTGGCTGAGAGCTGGTGTGTGCTGAGGGTTTCTGGGCTGAATAATCAGGGTCCGGTGCTTGACTGATGGCTGAAGGACCAGAGCGTGTCTGAGACTTATTACAGCAAACTCAGGCTGCAATCCAGAGCCTATTCTCTGCTGAACTTTTCACGTTACAAGAGTCCCATAGTGCGACTAAAAGCATTATCTGCACTCAAATCAACATGCGCCCTAACGTAACGGGTTCGTTTCAGGTGAATAAACGTGTATTTGTAGAAGGTGATGAGAGTCTTGAGCAAAAAGGAAGACTCTCATATGTAGCCTTGTAGAAATGTGTTTGGAAGACCTTAGAAAGACATGGAAAGAAAGAAGAAGAAATCTAGAAAACAAGGAACCAATGCAAAATATGGAGAACAAAGAGGGGTTTGATTTGTGTCCAAGCAGACTACTTTTATGACTCTCTCTTTACGGCCTCTGTCCATCACCCGTCAGCTGCTAGCGCTCATGGTTGAGCTCCCGCCCGCTTGCATAATAAAACATGAAAGTCTGGTGGGCATTTTTACACACACAAACGCTCACATGCTGAACCGCCTGCCTGGCATCATCGCTTCAAAGAATAATAAAGTCTTTCTCCTCACTGCCACCAATAATCGAACTCAACCTGCTAGCACATATCCAGCCTTGTTCAGAAACCAAACACTAAAACCGCATTGAGAATATTCACCTCATTCTTTTTCTTTTCAGCAATACATATTGTTTCAAAGCAGCTTTGCAGAAAATAGTGCCTTAATACCCCCAGTGAGCAAGCCAAAGGCAACATGGCAAGGAAAAATCATTCTAGAAAATCACACCAGAAGTGCACCATCTGTTCAGTAGGTTAACCGTAGTTAATATGAACTTTGAAGTGGCATTTCCTGTCTCGATAAGAATGGTAAAAAATTATTGGCAAAAATATTCAGACACCTTTCAGCAATAGCAAGTATGACTGTGACTGTTACGCACCAAATAAACAGCTTGACGTGATTTACACAAGTAGGACATGTTCCTTTATCAACATCCTTTGTTGTTCCTGAAACAACATTCCGATTATTCAATCATCGCCTTACGATTTTAGAGCGTTATGGCTTTGATTGGTTGCTGGGGATGTTGTTCTAGGACCTACAAAGGATGTTGATCCAGAGACATTGTGTCAAATGAGCAAGTACAGCATATAGCTCTACTTCAGCTTTTTCTCATAGAGCTTTAGAATGATAGCACACTTAGACTGAACATTCATCAGAGGCAAGAGTTATGGAAGGTGAGCAGAGCTACTGAGCACAGACTCATGGGAACTGTTCCTCAAGTGAGGAAGATGAAGCCTGTCCTGGACCTGACAGAGTTTAACTTGGACATCTCTGATGAGAGTAAAGGTAAAATTCTGCAGCAGGCTTAGTTTGTGTCTGAAAACTGGCTCTGAATGCAGAATGAATAGATGAAAGGAACATTTTATACTTTTTGTCCTCAAGGTAACTGACGGGAGCACCAGACAGAGGTTTTTTACACCGGCAGAGTAGTGCTAGACAATAACCATTACTATATGGTAGAGCAGTAATCTTTCTGTCTGCCTTCACTTTCCATCTGCAAACTATATCGGCGAGAGATAACATCATCATCATTTAGCAACGAACATAAAGAGAAATCTGTCTCGATGATGGAGTTTCCGTTTATATTGCTCAAGGACAGAATTATATCGGTTATAAAACCGCCAATGGTCGGCATAAAACATTAGCGTGGATGTGAGGACTTTGTTTTAAGAAAAGAAAAGTACAAGTTGGAGGAATTCTTTTGTCTGCATCAACAAAAAGGCATTTACTGAGCTCTGCTACCGATGAAGCTGAAGACAGATCTGGACAACACTGAGTCAGCCAAAAAAAAAAAAAAAAAAAAAACACATTAAAGGAAAAGAAAATGGTAATTTCTTAAAGATGTTGTATATTTAAAAATTAATTTTGATATAATTCTTGTCTCTAGATTCTCGTGTAGAAAGGACTAAATATTTGGTGCTGTAAAACAAAACATTTTTCCAACACATACATTATGTCAGCGATGAGAAATAGGATATCATTTCTCTAACAATAAACACACTTTTCACCACATCTTGAGGCCATTATCAGAGACCCAATTTGTTAATTTATCTTTTACTTAATTCAGAGGGGTCTGACTAACTGGCCTGTTCTCACATTCTTTCACACTGTGGTGATGTGAAAAATAGCACAGTGACAGAGAAGAGAACTCCTTCTCTCTCCAGATCAGTCTCTTAATCGGTCTCTCTCTTGGTTATTGTGACAAGCAGACACTCTGCGCACAGAGAGAAGTGTAGACATTAGGTTGTCCCCTCTTTCCCTTTGCTCTCTTCTCCTCAGCTGTGATTAATCTTAGGCTGCATACCTCACACCACAGGCTGAGGAGCGAGCAGAAGCACACTGCTGCCAGTTGAAGGACAGCTCTGCTGTTTGTGTGTCTATGTTTGAAGTGCTGGCCTCTTTCCTTGAGTCTGTTTGCAAATATTTGGAATTCAAAATGAATAACTGAATCAGCAGCCTACATGTTTAATATTTGTTGTTTTTTTCAGTTGTTATTAGCATTATTATTTTGCATTTTTGCCTTTATTAGACAAATTAGTACAAATAAGACAGGATGAGAGAGGAGATCAGGATCAGACTTAAAGAGAGGTTGACTGAGATGCTACAGCCCCATACAATGTGTCAGAGCACTTCCTATATGCCTATGGCAAAATTACGGATATTAGAAGTAAATATTAAAACATGAAAAGCTATACATGTGCACTACCATTCAAAAATTTGGGGTTGGTAAGATTTTCAAATGTTTTTGAACATCTCTTATGCTCACCAAGGCTGCATTTATTTGATTAGAAATACAGTAAAAACAGTAATATCATGAAATATTGCAATTTAAAATAACTTTCAATATTTTTTGTAAAATAAGTATATCCAACTTTACCTGTCTGTTCAGGTATATATATATATATATATATATATATATATATATATATATATATATATATATATATATATATATATATATATATATATATATATACACACACACACACATATACATACTATATAGCAAATATGATTGTTTAGATTGTTGCAAATAAAACTATATTATTACCCAGCTCTAATCTATTAAACATGACTATAAGGCATACAACTATTAAGATACGCTATATGTGACCCTGGACCACAAAACCAGTCATAAGTGTCAATTTTTCGAAATTGAGATTTATATGTCATCTGAAAGCTGAATAAATATGCTTTCCATTGATGTATGGTTTGTCAGGATAGAACAATATTTGGCCGAGATACAACTATTTGAAAATCTGGAATCTGAGGGTGCAAAAAAAAATCAAAATATTCAGAAAATTGCCTTTAAAGTTGTCCAAATGAACTTCTTAGCAATGCATATTACTAATCAAAAATGAAGTTTTGATATATTTACGGTAGGAAATCTACTAAATATCTTCATGGAACATGATCTTTACTTAATATGATTTTTGGCATAAAAGAAAAATCGATAATTTTGACCATACAATGCATTTTTGGCTATTGCTTCAAATATACCCGTGCTACTTAAGACTGGTTTTGCGGTCCAGGGTCACATATAAATAAAACTGACTTGAAAATGTGATTTATTTCTGCTCTTCCTTACTCTTCTCTTTGGTGTTACATGCTCTTCCAGAAATCATTTTAATATGCTGATTTGGGGGTCAAGAATCATTTCTTATTATTATCAATGTTCAAAACAGTTGAAATGTGCTAAAATTATTCTTTGATGAATATGAAGTTAAGAAAGAACAATTTATTATAAAGAACAATTTATTTGAAAATCTTTTGTAAAATTATAAATGTATTTACTGTCACTTTTGATCAATTTAATGTATCCTTGCCAGATTAAAATAATAATAAATAAATAAATAAAATAAAATAAATAAATAAATATATAAATAAAATAAATATATTTCTTATTAAAAACATTATAAAAACTAATCTTACTGACCTCAGACCTTTAAATGGCAGTGTACCTTATGGCAATAACTAAATCAAAACAAAGCTATTTGGCCACTTGCAGTCTTCTGGTAGCTTGCACCCGTCCACATCATAATTTCATAATTGTTAATTGCGGTAACACTTTAGTACAGGGACCAATTCTCAATATTAACTAGTTCTTATCAGCATACCTATTATTAACATATTGGCTGTTGATTAGTACTTATAAAGCACTTATATTCTACCATATTATACCATATTCTACATTCCTAATCCTACCCAATACCTAAAATTAACAACTACCTTACTAACTATTAATAAGCAGCAAATTAGGAGTTTGAGACAAAAGGTGTAGTTAATGGATTGTTAATAGCTAGAACTGGACCTTCAAGTAAAGTGTGACCCTAATTGCTAATTTACAAATAACAATTTAACACAACATTCTACTAGGGGCAATGTATTATCAATAACATCCACTTCATTTCACTAATAGCAGACTTCTACTTGGCTGCACGTGTCTGTCAAGAGTATGGCATACTCGCATGGTGATGTCTTCCGTCTCTGGTGCCAGAACTTTCAGGCTCTCCAGACCACCGCTATTGAGCTCCAAGCTTTTTCAATACTCACAGAACTCATCAGCCTTTCAAATACTTTGGGTAGATGAAGAAACTCATCTAGCATCTGAGATGTGCAATTAATGAGCACTAATGTCTTTTTTTAAACATCAGGAGATGGATTATATAATTTTGTCACAATTGTGTTGTCAAATTTTGGATGATTAGTGCTTAACTATGAATTATGTCATTCACATGTTAGGACTGCCCAGAGTATGGTTAGGATATCCAAAGCCCTGTGGTGTGCAGCAGACACTATAATGAAACCACTGTCATGTGTTCAGAAATTGCCATCTGGAGCATTTTAAGGCCAAATGCAGTTTAAGAGGATAACTAAAACGATCAGAGAAATGGAAACCCAACAATGCCAATCACTGGTATTAAACCAACAACTGAGGAAATAAGGCATGACTAATATATACTGAAAGACATAAAACTGCTGTATTCCTGTGGTGTTAAGCAATACCTGTTCATCAGCAGCCGCAGCAAAATGGGGAGACTTGTTTTTCAGCAGTGTGGTAATGTCTTTGTAGAGTTCACTTTTACTCATATAGTAGTTTACACCTCCTTCTCCATGGATTCTCTGGAAAATGAAATCATAATGTAAGTTTAAACACAGATTGACAGTATTCCCAAAGGTGTATCAGTATTTTTGGCTGAAACATAAGTCGAGTTGTAATACACATCTCAATCATAAAGTCATATTTGAAAAAGACAAGTGAAAGAGCAAGAGAAAAGGTTCAACACTCACTAAACACACACACACATAAAAAGTCCATCAGTTTCACACATGCACAGACATATCTGTACTTTCAACTTTTAATCTCTGAGGTTTAGAGGTGAATTGTTCTGACTGAATGTCTAATCTCTACAATTAGCATCACTGTCATTTGCAGTAGATTGAAACTGACCTCAAATGTAAAATGAACAGGTGAGTGTCAGAAAGCATTGACAGAACACAGACAAGGACAAGAGACTCCAAAAAGAACAGACATTTAAATAAAGAGAGGTGGAGGGGAGAGAAATTAGACTGAAGAATGAAACACAAAGATAAAAATAGACAGATATGTAGTTGATTAAGTGGCACTCTGAATGAAAAATATTGTGGTGTGTCAAATGTTGCTTTTGATTAATTGCACACATATTTAGTTCTGTGGGGCGGCTCGAAACACTGAAGACAGCAAGAGAAGCAGATCTGGAACAGAATCATATAACTGTCACGTCTAATCTTTTCAGTTTCACTTACCTCATGTTTTGGAAAAGTGTCTGTATACCATACCTTTCAAACACATTAAGAGCACATTGTGTATGATCAAGTTGTCTACCAAAATTTGCTCTCTTGACAGCCTGACACTTTTCAGATTCAGAAAACTCATTGCATCATTCAGCATTCCGATGGGATGCATTAATTTCCATCTGCTAGGTGCTCAGGTCAGGCTTGTTGGGATATGCCCTGTTTAGATTATCAACCTCCTCTGTAATTGGTTTCATGATAAAAATACAATATATAATCAACTGAGGGAATGTCCACACTTCTCAAACTGATTACTAATGGCAGATGATACGTTCTGTAGCTGAATTCCATCATTTTTGACACCAATGTAGCAGAACTGTTTTGCTTTGACATCCGAGAGAATTGTGTTCCTAGAGCAATCTAAAACCGACACACCACTGTTATTACTTTCTTGACAATTTTCTCACCTCATCGAGGAAAACTCCGCTTGTACTGCAAGTGATGCACAGTGTGGGCTCCGTGTCACAGGTCTCAATTATAAGGGAGCAGATCTCTCCATCCATCTGCCTCCATGGTGGAGAACGACAACCATTGGAAAACACGTAATCTGTGGAGGCAAGATTTATGCTTTAGAGATTTGTATATTATGTTACATGTATATTGTGTCAAATGTTAAATTAGTGCACCGTTGTCACCTCTCGACAATAAATATTTGCAATAAAACTTCAGTTTTGGAAGGTTCATACAGTGCTGGCTCCCACAAGGGCAGATGGACACTCTCTCCCAGTAGCCCTGCCAGTGAAGATGACGGATTGTTCTTCAGGACTGAGCTGCTGCAGACATAACCCTAAGATAAATCACCCTCGCCAAATACCCCCGCCGATACTCCACATGCTCCAAACCGCCCTGCGCATCCTCATGGTGCGCATCCCCCCCCCCCCCATTTGCATAGAAGCTTCCAATTTTTACTCGGCATACGGGGACACATTTTTCAAAAGAAGCCACATCCATCATTCAAAATTTGCAGGCCGCACTCCTCTTTCCAAAAACAGTTGATTGTTATGGCACAGCAAATTTGCCCGTTCTCCTCAGGGAGAAAGGAAGAATTGATGAATCTCTTTGTAAACTGAAATCTGACATGTGTAATGGTTTCCATGTTGCGGAGACTTGAATACAGACATGTTATATTTAAAGGATATCCAGAATTGCCACTAATGGTGATGGCTTGAAGACCGAGTGTGAGGCAGAGAGAAAAACCTTTTTGACTTTTAAGAGTGTTTATCATAAGCCAATAAGCACTAAAATGATCAGAACTACTAAATTTAGAGAGTTTCTTATAGGAAAACTACCATGGAAAATGTTTTGATCTTAAAGATGTGGTCAAATCAATAAAAGTTTGCAGGCAAAAAAGGACCGTTGTACATTGTAAATGGTGTAGCAATGCAAAACAAAACAAAACAAGCAGCTTTCTGTTGGTCAACGTGGCAAGTCAAAAAATAAAAAAAAAACCTGCTTTGGGAAATCTTTCAACCTCATGGAAAATTTCCAGTTGCACTGGATTTTGCCTGCGATAATGCGCCAAAAAAATGGACAAAGACTCATTAGTGTGTGTTCACATAAACTGAATTTAGTAGTTTGGTTGAAATCAAGTCATTTCTATAGGAATCTGCACAAGTTTCTGTTCAAGCTGGTAACGCAAATTCGCCAAATTGATCAATAGAAAGCTGCTTGGTTTGAAATTGACTTCATAGATCGCTACACTAATGACAACGGACTTTTTTGCCCACAAAATTTCACAGAAATGGAAAATTTCAGAGAAATTTTGCCAACTATACAGTCTTCTGGTACTGTCAAGAAAATAATGAATCTGTTTAACTGAATATAGTTCAATCCCAACTCTGGAAGTCTGCTTTGCCTACTTGTTTGAGTACCTCACATGATTTTCACCTAGAACAATCTTAAAGTCTTCATAATCATCACCTGAATCCTCCAAAGCCTTGAAAAACACTGTTTGCTGAACTCTGATATCAGTTGGTTTTGATTTCATTTATGGCAGACTGTTCGTTTTACATCAGCATGGATGTCGGCCCCGCACACCTGCATGAGGTTCGACTCTGCAAGTGGGACTGAGAGCATTTCACTGGGGCCAACTGTCACCTCAGTTGTCTCTACAGATCCATCTTTTGAGTTATCTAACACCAAACTCTCTTGATTCAATTTCTTGTTGGCCTGCAGGAACTGTGATGGTTCAGTGGCCACATTTAACTCAGCTCCACTCTTCCTGTCGCAGCTCTGCACATCATCACTAACAGCCACATTAGTGGCGTTCATCTCATTTTTGTTTTTTTAGAGTAGGTCTGCCTAATGTGTTCGTAATTGAAACACACAAAAAATGTATTTACTTTGAGCTACTAAAATAGACAAAAGTACAAAAACTGACATAAGATAAAAGTCTTTGAGATTTTATGATTAGAACAAGAACAAAAATTGTGTAAAAATAAGTTTAATTCAAAACTAAAACAATTTTATTTTAATTACCCGCTTGGCGGATCTTTTTTCTTGTTTTAAGCATAAGCTCACTTAATTTTAATAAATTTATATGAAGACTTAATATCTTAAATTTAATTATTAAACTTAATATCTATCTCTAAATTTAGCTTTTCAAGATACTTTGCTTTTCAAGAATATTTACTGTATAAATCGGTACTGGAAAACAAGACAAAAATACTGAGTTTGCAAGGCATCAGTCATGCATTTGAGCCATGTCTGACAATCACATGTGAGAAGTTGTCTCCATTTTTCCCAATGACTAAATTAATGTACAACTTTAGTCCAATTGAACAACTCTCATTCATGCCGGAAAACCATAATCACTCACTCCCAGCATCAACTCAAAGAGAGAAAGAGAGAGTGAGGGAGAAATATGTAAGAGAGAAACAAGATTAATCAGACTGAGGGTGAAAATAAGTCTGGAAGTGAGTGAGTGAGTGACAGAAAGAGATAAAGTGAGCAGAAGTGATGGAGAGGGGGGAAAGTGAGGATAATGCAAACCTGATGTATAGCTCACAGACTTCAGCACCCGGTTTTCTCCTGTTCCACAGAATCTCTTCAACAGATCTACCTCTGTATTAACAGCTGCTGGGCTTAGCCTACCCTCTCTGGGCAAAAATACACACACAACACAGAACAAAAATCCAGCTCATTAACTAGTGACAGTAATATAGCTATGAATCCATGCAAAACTTCATACTTGTCAAGTGTAGATTAAGAAGTGTCTTTTTTTTAGTATCTTCATTTTAAATATATATGAAAAGATATTAAAGCATGGCTGACTGCTTTGATTGAAGGCAGTGTATATGCATACAGAAAGAGTGTTTACCCGGTTATAGGTCTAACAGCAATGCTTAACAGCTTCTCATCCAGCTGATGCAGGATACTGAATAGCTTGTCTTCGTGTATTGTGGGAGAGATGGGCCCAAAGATCTTCTTTATTGGCTCCCTGTTAACTGTTGGCCATTAACACATATTATTCACACCTGCTTGTCATACAAAACACTTTCATTCATCTTTGTTTTTTCCCTTAGCCCCACTGCAGGTTTCATTCCAAGACTCTTGGAATCAGGACGATAGGTGTCAGTGTAAAAACACTGGTACTATTGGGACAAACAAGAGCCCACTAAACGTTAGCAAAACTTACCGACTACACATTTAAATGTTAGCCAAAAGCTGCAGGAAGCATGTCTGGAATTAATCTTAAGATGGAAAATTTGCTTTAAAACTGGTCTAAAAGTCAAAGACCGCTAGTGAAAATGCGTCTAATTCACATTTGTATAATTAATACTGACTTTTTTTTTATTACAAGTTGTATTATCAATTAAAACTGAACTGACAAAAAAAAACATGAATTTCAGATTGTCTTAGTATATTTATTCCTCTTCTTGCTTTAAAGGAATAGTTCACCCAAAATGAAAATATCGTTCCAAACCTGTATGAGTTTCTTTATGTTGAACATAAAAGATTATTTTGGGGTGATCTATTCCTTTGATGACAGCAGCATTCAAGCTGCACAAAACTCTACAAGTTTGTGTAAAACCTGAAGATCATGTTATCCAGCCTGATCTAGGAAAGATCCAAAAAGCATCTTGTGCATCTTGGAAGAACCTGCTCTGACCGACTGTTTAATAGAGGTGACATGTTCAGTGTCACAAATTTGATTTGATCCTATAAATAGTGCAGAATCTTAAATAGTACTCATTTTATGTTTTTAGTTCCAGGTTTAAATATTTCCTGATTCTCAGTGTGGTCTCGGATTTTGGGATTCCACATCTTCCATCATAAATGCATGTAGAATGCACTAGAATGATGAAGTCTGCAAAAATTGTCAATTTTCTAATGGCTACAAGAAATAAGGAATAACATAATATGTCATCTCAGACAAATTAGTACTTAAATACTGCGTGTTCTGCATGCACCTCACCTTCCAAGCAGCCCCAGACCTCCTTCAACTTTTTATCTTTGCTTAATTGCAAAAGGTTAGAGAGGTGGTAAAATGAGTGCACTGTGATGTCAGGTGGACTCAGCTGGAGAAGGGGATGTCCATTATCATCACAGTCCAGGGACACAGCTGATTCTCCTCTGAAAAAGAGAAACCGCAAAGGGTAGGTTGAAAAATCAGACATGATCTGAAAACCTGCGGTATAAACCAGTAATATAAGTAGGAAATTAAATTAGATGTAATCTTTCTTATTTCTCTAAAGCTATTCTTAGTCAACTGCACATCTAACATCATCTCCAGTTGTTGGCATTACCTGGTGTCATATATATCTGATGTGAAATCAGCCGCTTCTAGAGATGTTTTCCATTGAAAAGGCTCCTTGAATAAAATCCTGGCCTCCTGTGGGTATCTGTCATCGAAGTCCTCCGTGAAGAGCAGGATTTCAGTCAGTATGTCATTATTCAAAGGGCTGATCTCGAGTTTATCCGCATCAGAACTCCACTGAATTGCCCTAGAAAGTGTCAACCCCATAACGGACACCAGATAGTCTAACCTAACATTAAACAGAGTTAGTTAACACTACAACATGAGAACGATACAACTATATCAATGCATGCATTAAGGCGCTAGGAATGATATGTGGTGTTTCAAACATATCTAACGGATTATTATTTAACTTTAAAGACGCAATATTTGTGACCTTCTTGAAAGGATAGATTTATAAGACGGGTTATTACTCACCAACAAACGTGACTAAACAAGTATGTACAAAGTTTTCGTCCTCAAATACGTTGTTTTGCTATCCTGCTAACTTTTCGGCGTCCTCTTCAGTTACTAAGTAAACAGAAACGAACTACAAACCTGCTCAGGTTGCTAAGATACGGTCAAACAACGAGGAGCAGAGAGGGTCAAAAAAGGAGTGTAGGAAAAGCGTTCGGCGTTACAGAAATTCCTCTTTTTTCTTTTCGTGTTGCAGGAAACACTTTATTGTATGCTGAATGATGGACATTCACATTAGGATGTCTTTTCTACGTAAACAAATGTGAGGTCCAAAACAAGCTTACCTGACCGAATTAAAGGCTTTTGCATTATGTCAACTGTTTGTTTTCTCTCTAGGGTTGCATGCCCACAGACCACACTTTTGAGAGGCTCTTTATAAACTTCCGTGCTGTGCTGTATGATTTGGCAGAAAATTACACACAGGCATTTGGGCCACAGAAAAGACTTAATTCCCCATTGATCCTGCCTGTACAGCCTCTCAAAATAAGTGAATTCAGCACAACATTATTCACGCTGGGTTTAACTTTGATAGGTCTCACTCATGAGCTTTCAAGTGAACCAAAACCGAACAGGAGCTCCCTATTTTCAGATCATGCAGATGCAAGGCCTAGTGCCAGGTGTATTAGCCTCTCTCGCTCACTGCCAAACCACACCGATGACCTGGAGAATAACATTACTGAAATTTCCATGCTTTTTCACTTAAATAGTGCTCTTTAGATTATTCTCTCTTACTGAATTAATGATTTCACTTCTTGCTGCAGATCAAGAGATCATTACTAAGAATTTCTCCAGGCATTTAATATTACAAGGAAATTTACAAGCATTTCCACTAGACTTCAACTTACAAAGTAAATTACAGCATCAGAGACTTTTTTAATCACATCTGTCAAGCGGTATGAAATATGGGTATTTCAGAGCTTCCACACACGTCACCAGTAAACAACACTGAATGGGTTTAATTACCGTAATACTACTGTATATTTTCTTTGTATGTAGATTAGGAAATAAGCAGCCAGTGGGATAGGCCTTTGATTTTAAATATGGGAAAATATCTGTTCTTGCTCCTTTTTGCAACAGTCCGGTCATTTACAACCATAAGGCTGTAGCGATGATGAACAGAAGCAGGAAAGAAATGCAAATGCTCACTTAACTGTATGTGTGTCAACATTTTGATTTATACCTACAGTCCAGACATGCTTTTATTCTACATGTATTTGCAAAAGCCCAGTCTTTCAGCCTTGGTTGAATGAATGGGTGCAAATCAGTGTCGTCGATCTTACCGTGACATTTTGTCTGGCCCAGCCACTTCTTCGAAATCCAACAGCCTAAAGAAGGGAGCTCATAAGAGGAAACGCTGAGACTCTGCAGGCAGTAAAAAACAGGCCCTCTCCATCGTTAAAGCATTGCTATCCCTCACTCTCATGTCTGCAATCATTCAATGATAAATTGTAAATAGATTCAAGATGATGGCACTGGAATTCCAGAGAAGGAGTTTTCAAACTGGAGTCCAGGGACCCCCAAAGGGCCCGAAAGCACTTGAAAAAAAAAACAAAAAAACATTTTAACTACATTTACTTAAAACAAATTAACTAAGTTTAACAGTTCTTGCTAAAGATTGTTCAGAAAGGCTGATCATATCATTATTTTATGCTATTTATTGCTATTTACTAATTGTGTTCTATCGAAAAACAGTTTTTAATAGTAAGATGTACATTTGAGTTCAATTTTATTCAGGAATACACATCTAACAGTAATACTGGGTAGAAAAAATTTCAGTAACAGTGTAATACAAAGTAAATTTGTATAATTAGTAGTAAACTATTTTATTATTTGCTTTGGCTTCAGTACCATGACAAAATAAAAGCCAATTATTACATTTTTTGAACAACATATTGTCATTATAAAATCACAGTATTTTTTGCACACAGTATAAATGTATCTTTATGCATAAAAATAATAATTCCCTTTATATTTTAGAAAAGGGCTGCTACAGGCCTACACTTAAAAAAAAAAAAATGTTAAACCCCCATGAGCTACAGATAGTGGGAAACAACAACGTGATTGATCCAAGAAAGAAAATGAATTAAAGGTTTCAAACAGAATGTGAAGAAAGAATGAGAGAAAGACAAACAGAAAAGAAAGAACACAGAAAAAGACTTGTAATCCACAGTACACTCTCATTAGCTCTTACTAATTGCTGTTCGTTAAGAAGGCTAAGTACAATGAGCTGGTGCACCAGAGCTTCCTTTAAACATAAACACACATAGCCTGTGGTCAAAAGCACCTTTCGGCTCCTCCAACTCTCTCTGCCTTTTAACTCACACTCGGCATAATAAACAAAGGCAGCTTCTGGAACGGTCCGGCAGTGATGCTGATTGAGCTGAAGTGGGAACACACTGCAGAAGATTTACGAGGCGCGGCTCTGTCTTCAAGCATGGAGGCTGTGATTGCATCCGTCCACAGCTCACTCTCCACTCTCAAAACAGTCCATTAACGAGGGGAAATCAGGCTCGGGCTGGATTACACACAAGTTGTGGGGCAATAAAGGGCACGGACCTACAGGAGTTAGGACCAGTTCAAACACTACACGTTTTTGCGCTGCTTTCTAAATGGTTTTCTTTGCAGTCGCAGTCTTTGACTGGCTGTTTTAAGCATCAGATCTCACGCAAGAGTGCAGCATTTTTAAAACTTGACCTAAAGTTAAACTTGATCTAAATATCTCAACTTTTAAAAAACAAGGATTTATTTTCTATAATGATGAAACTGCAATGAAGTAGAAAACATCTGCTCAAGTTCAGTAACAAAGCATTTCTGCTTAGCTGCTCGACACAAATGGGGATATCCAAATTCTGCTGAATAATTCAGTTGTTTTCATGCAACTTACATGATCAGCTGGAACATCTATATTCAACTTTGTCTGAAACCCACAACAACTGGGGAAATGAGGGGGATGTCTGTGCCTGACGGAACAGGTCAAGGTCCACATTCAGTCTAGGCACATTGACATACGAGTACTGCAGACATGAGGTGTAGCCTATAAACTTTCTATTTTAAACAGTGTTGTGGAGTTACAAGTTACATGCAACGTAATTACATGATTTAATTACAAAATAAATGTAACTAACATGTTACAGTTACTGAGAAAAAAAAATTAATTAAATTACACTTACTTATGAAAATGTTAAAGATTACAAAGGGGGTTACATCTGAATATTTTTACATACAGATTTAATTGATTTCTTTCTCAAATTGCAATGACTGCTCTAAAATTTATGAGACACCAATGTTTCAGGCGCTTAGGACAGAGAATAGGACACATGCTTATTTGATGACTTTTATTTCGTATTTGGGTTTATGTACGTGCTTTATTTTTTTAAGATTAACTGTAAGGCATTGCTATATGCCAGTGTGCCCTGTCATAGCTATGCAAAGATTTGATTTCAAAAACAATATCATAACTATTAAACTATTTCTTATGATTTTAAGTCTATGTTTAACCTCAGAACAGTCTCAAAGTAAGGAGAGGTGCTAATTTTGTAGTGATTATGCTTTATAATTAAATTATTATAATGCTTATTTCAAGTGATGAAGGATTTTGAAAGTCTGACAGTAATCAGTGCTGAGTGCTACTGTTTGGTTAACCCTGCCTGCTTTAAATGTTTCAAAATGATTAACAGCTGAAAACATTCATAAGAAATTTAGAAAAGTAATCAAAAAGTAATCAAATATAATCAGTTACATTACTTTAATAAAGTAATTAAAATACACTAATTATTACATTTTAAATAGGGCAACTTGTAATCTATAACCTATTACATTTACAGAGTAACCTTCCCATCACTGCTATTTTATTATGTTACCACTTTCTGTGAAAATGGCAGATATTTATCATGATAGCATTCGGTTAGTTTGGATTACACTGTAGCATTTGTTTATAGTAATGAATGACTAAAAAGATTGGGGTCAGGAGGGTGTCACCATCATGTCTGTGGTGTCTTGCGTGTTTCCCCCTCCATGCCCTTATTTGGTCCTTCCTGTTCCTGTCCTCGTCTAGTTTGATTTTTTATGATTTCATTCAGGTGTGTGTGTTTAATTATCTTGTGTATTTAGTTCCTGCCTGCTCTGTTAGTTTTCATCTGGTCTACTCGTTACTCCCGGTGTCTCTGTCTGTCCCAGCCTTGCCTTGTCTTGTTTGGATTTTATTAAAGTCTGTATATTTTGAGTTTACCTTCGTCTCCTCATTCATCCCCTCTGTGTGCACCGTGACAGAGGGGATGCTATAAACCAATAAAGGTCATTTTATTAAAGAGAATAACTAGAGAGAATTAGAGAGAATTGCACTTGCAGCTGACATCATTGAAAGTCATTTGGAATGTCTGTCAGATGTCATTGTGATGTAACTGACACCAAATATCAATGTCAAGCAGTGCTGGCCCATAGGGTTGTGGGGCCCTAGGCAGGATAATGAAAATGGGCCACACTAGTGTAAAAACTGTCATAGTAATTTGAGGAGTTAAGAGAAAGCACATAAAATGACAATTTAAATATTTAAGCATAAATGTGCATTAAGTGTAACATTCAACATACACATGTAAAAATATTAAAAACAGATTAAATATATATGTATAGGAGTGCAAGTGAGAATTCTGAGAGGCAATATCCAATGAATTCCAAAATCTGGACACAAAATCTGAACATAACAAGAAATGTTTTCAGACAAACCTTTTCTTTGCTAAAAAATGACAAAGAACACCAAGTATGTTGTGCATGATTGTAGGGCTGCATAATTTGGCCAAAAATTTTGTTTTTATATATCAGTATGACTACAAAAAAAAAAAGAAAAAAAAAAAGGTTTGTTAAATTGTTATTACTAAATAAAACCATTAAAACCATAAAACCATTAAACTAAATAATAATTATTGATGATTATTATCAGTATATTTCACAGAAAACTGCAGCATTAGGCTACCTGTTAAAATGCAGGAGGGCTATAAATATGTCTAAGGATTTATTATAAAATAAATTGTGAAGAAAAATCGTTGACAGTAATTTCTTAATTTGTCAGGAAATTTTATGCACCCACTGAAAGAGAGAGAGGGAAAAAAAAAAAAACTCCTCTACACTGAAGAAAAACTTAAAAGATTTTTCCTATTTTTACCCCAAATCAGGTGTTGTGAGCATTAGTGAGTGCACACATGTAATGCAATGTCTGTTTCATTCTGGTAGCCGGAGGGCGCCCTCGCGCAGTAAATCCATAAGTGAAAAACTTATAGAAGTCGTAAATCATAGGACATTCCAGGAAATCCCTAATATGGACAAAGCCATACTATGGCATAGCTGAATTAAAGGCAAGTAGGCACGTTTTAACTGATGAGATACGTAGACAATAAATAATTATTTATTGTGGGGGGGGGGGGGGGGGGGACTCTGGGGACTGGGAATCATGCATTTTGTACTGGGTGTAAAGCCCAATTAACACTAATGGGAATGCTAACTATAAAGAACTATATTTACACCAGCGGACGATGTCGTCTGTTTGTTCTAAGCGCACGTGCATCTGCAGCTTTAAATTCTCGAGCTCGTGATAGCAGGATTGATTCTGATTGGGTGTCAATGTTTTTATCATTTATCAGCTGGAAAATCGTTCTGAATGCAATTCCAACGATATCGTTTCTCTTTGCCTTTATCGTTATAGCCGTGGTGTGGACTCTGCAATTGTTTAATACTGAGAACGATTTTTAGAACTATACATGTATCATCTTTATAGTTATTGTCCTTGGTGTGAACAGGCCTTAAGAGCTCTGAATCCCTGATGACCAGCACTCGTGTACCTTGCTTTGGGTGTAAGAGCGCTCGTGATCCGTCAGAGGAACACAAGAAGTCGGAAGTGCGTGTTTCTCAGAGTGATTTAGCGTATGGATTGGCACCAGGCCTCACATGCGAACACCACGAGAATCTGGGGCTCAAGATGCACCTTGGGTATCTAGTGCGGTGAAAAGCCCTAGAAGAGCATGCATTTCTGAGATTTCTTCATGTTTGCGTTTTGTTCAAGTGTCACAGAGCAGCAAGTAGGTCAGATACGTTTATTTACCAGCTGATCGGCTTGTATAGACAATGACATGTCTGTGCTGTGAAACAGCAAGTATGATCAGGCACGGTTAGTTATCTGCTGGATGGACACGGAGTGGCACCCTGGCTTCACGCATGCACTCCCTGGGAATAGGAACCAAAGCACACTTGGATTGGGTGTAACAGCACCAGAGACTCCACAGAGAACCATTTGAAGTCATGTACTATGTAGTAAGTAAGGACTTACTACGATGGGGTGTTGGTAAGGACATGTGACCTACAACATCAGTTCAAAATTCATCTCCCATTGCCTCATGGGATAGTAAAGTGTCCATCGGATGCACAATTCAAATTTTCCTCAGAAGTAGGTCATTTGGGTACTTCTCAGAGCCGTGCTAAAACAATGTTCCTCTGCAAGACATACAGTTTTATTTTTTAACCATTAGAGGGCCAAAAGTTACATATTGTAGCTTTAACAAAAACTGTGATTATTGGAATACAAGTTAAACACAAAGTGGCAAAAAATCTGGAGTGGCATTGTCACTGTTTGTAATCGTGCCGAACCAAGTCTGGTTAGGAAAGGTTACACACGGACCAACTGTGAAAAAGCAGCTAAAGTGGCCAACTGTTGGAGAAATATGGATAATGATTCCCCATGAAATAAACATCTGACTGGAGGACCGACTGACTTCACAATTTGTGTCGCATGACATGCAATATTATTTACATGTCTACAATAGCACACTGTTGATTTTTTTTCTTTAATGAAGTGGCATACCTAGACCTAAATCAGTGGACAATCCCACTACTGCACAGGGATGGAAGTCAACAGCAGTTCAGCACAGTTAAGTACAGTTCAACAACTCCATTAAACTCCACAAGCAGCCTGGCTGGAACACGGGTGACTTTGGTCACGGTAATGAACACCTGCAAAATCTGTCAGATACTCGTAAAAAGGAAAATCAGCAGGAGTAGATGGAGTGTGAGAGAGACTAATATGGGGAGTGGGGTATGAGAAAAGCCCACCATGCTACTTCCCAGCTGTGAGCTTGATCTTGTGAGCAGATTTTAGAGCAATGATTATACGGGGGATAAAGCTGTAAGATTGCAAGACTTATGATGAACAAGAAAGTTGATGACCTGTCATAACTCGTTTTATGAACACGTTTTTAGCCGATGGACTCCACATTGTCACAAACTGAACTCACAAGCGTTCGCATTCCGCAAATCAGCCACATCTCATCCCAGACTCAAATATAAATGCTACCGTTATTTGCTCATTATGAATAATAGACCGTTTTATAGGGTGTTTGCACAGGCAGCTGCACAAGTGTGAGTGTGTGTTAATGTGTGTGCGTGTGCGAGCCAAAATGAAAATGCTTAAACCCTTATAATGGTTTGATAGGCCAGACAGGCAGACACAGAGAGAGCTGGGTGCCAAAGTCAACCTCACTTAATTTTCAACAGCAGACAGAGAAAGACCTCGGTGCATCAGAATGTTTATGAAGCGTTGTGTGATGGGATTCACGGCTGCCATGCGTTCACCTCTTCTTAGTTTAGCACGATAAGCTCCAGGACTGTCAAAGCAGCTAGGATGGTTCAAGGAGACTGGCTTTTTGATTTATGACAGAAACTCATATTGCAATAACAGGTTGTTAAACAGCACTAGCTGGCGGGGTTGGAGAGATTCACTGACCTGCACTACAAGAAACAGTCTGTTTAATATTTTCATTCAAATAGACTCTGCACCTGTTCTTATTTTATTCTTACTTTTTATAGAATAGCAGTAATGTTTCCTGATATACATTTATTTTTCTCTAACATTCTTGGAAAAACTAACAAAGACAAAAAGACAATAGATTTGGGAAGAAAAAAGAAAGAAAGAAAAAGAAAAGAAAAGAAAGAAATGGTCACTTCATTGACCCACTTATTTTCCTAAGAATCTGAACCAAATTTGACTTAATGAATTTGTTTTTTCTTTTCTTTAAATATTAAATAAAGTACATAATATAAAATTGAGTATTTTAAAGAAAAATGGGCCATTTTATGCTTTAAATGTAATCCATAGGCTCATTTTTAAATTCTAAAATTTACAAAATAGAATATGAATCTAAATAAAACAGAAAAATAAACCAAAATTTTGGCTTAGATATTCTTTCAGAAATTATAAGTTATTATATATTATTTATTATAAGTCAAAAATGACCCTAAGCCAAGAGAAGGGTTAACTGAATAAGGTTGAGGATAAAGGGGAAAATGGAAAAAAAAGAAAAAGTTCTTGAGAGGTTTTAGATTTTACATGTTTTTTTCGGCTATAAAGACCTGTTCTTCATCTTTCTGAAGTTTTTCTTGCTCTAAAATAACAGTCATAACTTTCATGTCTACGGTATATGCAACAAACACAAACTTGAGATCCCGAGCCCAAGCCAACACTTCCACCGGGCACAGCGAAAGGTAAACACATTACAAATCACCGCACAGGGTGTTCGTAAAGGAGCCACACTATAAAATGGAGGCAATAAAGTCAATTATTTTTGCACTAAACTTTCTCCCTCTGTTGAGAAAACAACATCAGATACGACAAAATGTTTTCTCTGTAACAATGAATATCAGTGCTCAGGCTTGGCCTGCTTCAGAACCTACAATTGTGGCTTTCATGTGATGTGTGCGCATGTCAAGGCGCTGTGTGCCTGTGCTTTCTTTGGAGCAGGAGTCTGACTTTCAAATATAGATGTTAAAAGGAGATTTACGAATATATGGATTTATGGTAAAACCCAATAATGGTTCTTTGTGACAGTAGTACATATTGGAGTGGGGTTTTTTTGGGCATTGTTTGTTTATTTAACGTTTTTCATTGTTGTTCCACAAAACCCCAATTCCTCAGACTAAATCAACGAGAACTTTTACCAGAACTTTACAGATATGGAATAAGCTGATCAAGCAACCTCAAATCATGTCTTCGAGAAAATCATATCAACATAAAATTGAATATATCCATTTTGGAAGACTGATGCCCAGAATATTACTCACTTTGGCTGTGTTCACACTCCAAGTCTTACACCGTGTCTACGCAGGACACGAGCAGCACAACACGACGCGATAAAATACTATAGACAATGTTGGGGGTAACGCATTACAAGTAACGCAAGTTACTTAATCAGATTACTTTAAGTAACTAGTAAAGTAACATTACTTTTTAATTTAGAAGGAAATATCTGAGTTACTTTTTCAAATAAGTAACCCCGTCTTGACTGACAGCTCACGTGTTGCCATGTTGAGAGATGTGCATGCTGTGTGAACATGATGCTTACTGTAGTTCTAGACAAAATATGAACATGTATTTATTCATCTCACCTGCACAAAAACAGATTCAGTATTCCTCAAAATTAATAAAAGCAGTCAAATGCAAACTCTTCATACAGAACATTATACAAACCTGCAATAATTAAGTGTTATATAAGACAAGTATAATTTATGCATTTAATCCCATTTTATTAACCAGTGTCTTTGCTACTGACCTTCAATGATCCAATTGTGTTTCTTTTTTGTTATTGCTGAATAGTGTTGAACTTTCTTCTTCTACGTCATATTCCTCACGCAATTTGTTTGAACTGTGCCCTTTACTGTACAGACATGAATTACTTTTTATGGAAACAAATTGCTTTCCATAAAAAGTAACTAATTACTAAATATAATTAACTAATTATAATTTGTTACTTTTTTAGGGAGTAATGCAATATGTGATGTGCTGCGAAAACCAACAAATTCATAAGCCGATGATGAGGACAACAAAAACAAGGAGAAAGAGTTTCTCTCATAGTTTTCACTCTCCCTTCATCAATTATCTTCACAGCTGTCTTCCATATTCACTGAGTGACTAAAGAACAACCAAGTGACGTAAAAGTCACATGAATCATGATATGACTATGCAGACTGAGGTTGCATTGCAAAACATCGGACCTGTGTCTGATTTAGGACCACATGTGGAAGTGGCACAAATTCGATATTGAAAAGACCAGATTCCACGTGTTTTGTGCTGTTCACATTGTTATGGGTCAATTTTATAACCTTTGATTTCCCTGATGCCATTTTGCACTGAAAACCAAGCGCTTAATGACATCAAAAATTGAATTTGTTCCCAAATTTTTCCAAACGTGTCAACATAAAGACACAAATAGCAGGGTTCCGATGATGTAGAGCATATTCAAAACACCAGTGTCTTATGATCTCACAACTGAACTCCAGCCAAGTCATATCTAACTCCTTTCAAGTGAATGGTTTTGCTGAGCTCTGACTGTTTATTGGACCTGCTCATTATTTTCTCTCATCTGACTTCTAGACCTGCCCCTCCCCCAAAATCGTCGGTCTTAATCCACACTACATATGCCTCGGTTTTGTCGCTCTCCAATCGAAGACGGCTCCACAGCGTCCGGTTGTACACCCACACCTCCCTCTCCTGCTGATAACTGGTGCTTCTACGATTTCAAAGGCATGTTTGAGCTGAAGCGCAGATCTTAATGTTCTTTCCTCTCTCTCGCGGTGTAATTATATTTTGAAAGTGCGGTCTGGGGAGGCCGTCAGGGTTTGGCAGAGTCTATGGCAGTAATGTGCTGGGTGTTTTAATACAGCTTGACTTCTGTTTTATAAACTCTGCGGGCAAACATCACAGGCTCTTCGATTCTTTCTCTCCCTTTCTCCCCTGCCCTCCTGTCTCGATGAACGCACACAGATGTGCCACTTGGTATTTCTCTCTTCCATGTGCTGGGTGGCGTGCATGTGTGCGCTGTGGTGTCGGGCTGTTTGTCTAACACGGTCATTGGTTAAGAGTTTAGGTCCTAATAGGCCCAACACTGGCACCGTTCTTGTAATTTAGTGGGGAAAGATAGAGAGGAAAGACCTGGAAGGAATGAGGAGCCCATGACATGGAGAAAAAAAAACAGAAGAACTTTGTAACAGTGACTTCCCGCTATATGGCACCATGAAAAAGCACTTAAAGTCACATAAGACAGTGCTGATGTTTCCTCAGATCACAAGCACTGCCATGCTCGCTAACAGCAGAGGCCTGATCAAAGACAAAGCCCTTGGTCCGCACCTCCTTTCTGTACCTCAGGCGTCTCTAGACGTCAGGTGGAAGCTGAGTGGGGCAAGCGTGCTAAAATGTGGAGAGTTAGCGTAATGGCAACTCAAAGGACGGGTCTCTGGGGTTCAACAATTCTTTTCCCCCTTTTGGCCAGACTCCAAAAACAGGACAATGAGTCTAGATCTCTACCCAGTATCCATTCTTCATTTAGTGCTACAGTACAGCTGAAAGCCTGTGTTCATAGACAATAGCAGGAAAAATCTGAAAAATAAACAAAAATTCAATTATTATCCTGTCTAAAATACACTGTAAAAATGATTTTTTTGTAAGTTGTAAATAAAAAAAATAAAAATAAAATTAGAGTATGTTTTACAAGGAAATACTATATGTAATGTTTAATTCAGTGTTCTTTGCAATTATTTGTGAAATTT
Source organism: Spinibarbus caldwelli (assembly GCA_039654775.1). NCBI lineage: Eukaryota > Metazoa > Chordata > Actinopteri > Cypriniformes > Cyprinidae > Spinibarbus > Spinibarbus caldwelli. The sequence goes on along the minus strand of CM077256.1, from coordinate 14,530,479 downwards.
ACTAGCAATCTTCCTTTAGTGCTAAAGTTGAAAGTCTGTATTTATAGACAATAGCAGGACAAATCTGAAAAATAAATAAAAAAAACTTAAATTATTACCGTCTAAAATACAGGATTTTTTTTTACAAGTTGTTAAAAAAAAGCTTGTTTTATAAGGAAATACTATTTCAGTCAAAAAACTAATCAAGATCATATGGTAACACTTGACAAAAAGGTAACCCAACTAACAATAAAACAGATGAACAATGAAACAAAAGTATTTATTAATCTTTGTTAATATTAATTTCAAAATTTACAAATACCTTATTAAAATCAATAGTTGTTTCTGTTATTACTGAACTAATAATGAACAGTTGTATTTTATTAACTAACAAACAAAGATTAAAAAAATACTGTAACAAATGTATGGCTTATTGTTTATGTTAGTTAATGCATTAACTTATGTTACCTTATAAAGTGATACTAATAATTAGATATCACTGACATATTGTATTAATAAACGGCATTGAAAAAAGCTACCTTCTCATTAAAAACTAGCTAGATTATTTTTCTTGTGCAAAAATGGAAAAAAATTGTCTTGTGGAAAATGTGTGAAATTGTCAAATAAGACACTTATAACAATTTACTCATAAAACAATAGCTGATGTGGAAGCCTTTTGCCTCAGAATAAAAAATAAAAGGGTAATGGTGAAAAGTTTAAATTATGCATTTTAAAAAAATATTCTGACGTAAAAAGTCATATTATGAGATGTAAAAATCACAACTGGAAGATATGAAGCTGCAATTATAAGGGAAAAAAACAATTATAAGATAAAGTAGCAGTTATCTATATCTATATCTATATATAACAATATATTTTTCTTTATTTTACTTTGAGGTAGAAAGTATAATCATTTTAGCTAAAATATTAAATAAAAATAAGTGCCAAAAAAAGCATAACCAAGTGAAAAACAGTGGAATTCAGTGGAAATTGAGTTCTGCAGGCATAGATTCCATGTGGCTCTTACGACTAGAAGTCTTTTATTTTCCCTTCACTCAGATCAGATAGTGATATGCGCAACATCTGCCTCTTAAGCCTTAATTAAAGATGACCGCTCTCGCATGCAGTTCACAGCACCTTAATCTAGAGAGGGATTTCTACACGCAGGCCAGGATTTAGTGCTTTAGTGGTTCCAGGCTCTCGTCAGGGGCAAAAGCCTCTTTTATGTAGTGTTTGCGCTGATGGTGTGTTACATGAGTCATCTTATGTGTGATTCGCTTTAAATGTTCTGAGCTGATGACAACCTGTTAGGGTTAAATATTGCTATGGGGAGGTTCATACACCCTTGAGATGTGAACATACCATAGTGTTAAGGAGAGAGACCGGGTCATGCAGACACATAAAGCTTACAGCCACAGCATTAGAGAATGTGTTTGTGTGAAACAGGATTGCTGCTGGATTTTTAAGCTCAGACTTTAAGACCTTTTTTAAGACCTGCACAAATAAAATTAATATCATATGAGCGGGGTAGGGCAACGTCTATGGTAAACTATTAAACTGTAAAATGACTGTAAAAAAAGCATGATTTACAGTTCAGGTACAAGTTTTCACAAAAACAAAGTTTTATAAAATGATACACTTCACTTTTCAGCCTTCAAACCATTTTTTCAAAAGTATTAACTATATTAATTTAAACTATTATTATCAAATTATTATATTAATTAAATAACATACAAACACATTTACTGTTTAGATCCACCAGTTCACATTTACAGCTCTGTGTGTTTGCAGGGTAAAAACATGGGTCGATGTCTGAACAAAAAACAACCAAATGTTCCTGCAATACCGGAGGCTGCAGTTCTAGGACTGCATGGGACCCTATTTTTTTGGGAAAGCGCCATCTAGCCAATTCTATTCCAACAGAGGAGGCCTGATTCAAACATCAAACAAACAGATGCAAAGACTAGATCCATGGAAACTATTCATTTTTTATCTTTCTATCTTATTTTTAATGTAAGAGCTAGCGTGAACTTGAGTGTTTGAGGGGGTGTCAGCAATCTCCATTTAGCTGTGCAAAACAGTTCATTGTGCTGCTGGATGTTGTAAATTAGCATTTGTATTCAGATTATTTTACATTTATTAAAGTACTAATAATCACACTAATTTGTACCGCAATTGTTTTACTGCACTTTAAGTGGGTCACAAATCAGACGTGAAGTGCTGCAGCTAATGAACTGAAGTCTCGCACAGACAAGTCTTTCTTTCCAAGAAAACTCAATTTAAAACCAGAATATATTGAAATAAATTAGGTTAAATATTTCAAGAGGGTTACCAACGGGTATGTTTAGGGTTAGGAGTTGGTTAGGACAATAATTAAGTGTATACAATTAAACAACTACATAATTCCTTAGATATAATAATATACAGAATTGAATAGCAAGTGCTATAAAACAGTATGAGCCGCTAATATTTAGTCATTTAGCAGACGCTTTTATCCAAAGAGACTTACAAATTAGGACAATGGAAACAACCAAAATCAACAAGAGCAAAAATATGCAAGTGCTATAAAGTCTCAGTTAGCTTAACGCAGTACACGTAGCAAGTTTTTTTAAAAAAATTATATAATAAATAAAAAGAAAACAGATAGAATAGAAAAAGAATAAAGCAAGCTAGTATTAGAGGCTTTGTTTGCTTTTGTTAATTGTATAATAAATAAGAAAACAGATAGAATACAAAAAGAATAGAGCAAGCTAGTGTTAGAGGCCTTTTTTGCTTTTGTTAATTGTATAATAAAAAGAAAACAGATAGAATACAAAAAGAGTAGAAAAGCTAATGTTAGTTTTTTTTTTTAAGAAAATAAGCAGTAAATGAATAGAGTGCAAGTCTAAAAGGGACAAGTTTTTTTTTAAGAATAGAATTAGAATAGAGAGTGCTAGAGTTAGAGGGTCAAATAAAGATGGAAGAGATGTGTTTTTAGCCGATACTTGAAGATGGCTAAGGACTCAGCTTCTGGGATTGAGTTGGGCAGGTCATTCCACCAGGAGGGAACATTTAATTTAAAAGTCCGTGAGAGTGATTTTGTGCCTCTTTGGGATGAACAATAAAGCGACGTTCACTTGCAGAACACAAGCTTCTAGAGGCACGTAAGTCTGAAGTAATGAATTTAGGTAAAGGGGTGCAGAGCCAGTGGTGGTTTTGTAGACAAACATTAATCCCTTGAATTTTATGTGAGTAGCTATTGGTAGCCAGTGCAAATTGATGAACAGAGGTGTGATGTTCTTCATTCTTATATTCTTTTTGGCTCATTAAAAATTAATCTTGCTGCCACATTCTGGATTAATTGTAAAGGTTTGATAGAACTGGCTGGAAGACATGACATAATATATATACAAAAAAAAAAAAAAAAAAAAAAAACTATAAGGTTCTAGAAATCCAGTTCTGAAACTACAGCCTCCGGCATTGCATGAATGCCCTACTCACAACAACAGCCTTATAGAAAATGCACATTCATTCTCTGCCAGCAGGAGGCGCTTTCGGAACGGTTTCCGCAGTAACGGCAGAACACAAAGCAGCAGCACTGGACTTTGAATCGTGCAGCGCTCATATTTATTTAGGCTATAGCCACAGTTGCCAAGTCCGCATATTATACGCGACTTTGGGCTTCTTTTTTTGTAAAGTTGCTGAAAAAATCCCTGGTCGCGGTTTTTTGGGCTTATTTTAAAAAAAAATTTGGTTGCTTGATAGGGAAATCTGACAAGCTACTTCGTTTCTTTATTTATGTTCGCCGTATTCTCCAATGCATTGATTGACACTCTGTCTGCTCGCAGTTAATAGCCAACGAACCAGTGCAATAATATAAGTGCTGTAGTGTAAATTTGCCAAATGTTCCGCCCCTCATTGGAGAAAAATCACATTCAAAAAGAAGGTAATCCAAGCGATGAGAGAAGTAGACGTAGAGGGATGACTTTCTTTTAGCCTAATTTTTACAATGTTTTTGTAATGTATTAATTATCACGGGCTGTAATAAAAAAAACAAGTAGTCATATCCTAATACTGAGTAAATACATTTGGTTTGAATAGCCTGGTAGCCTATGGCAAGATGTCTTAAAATGTATTTCTTTTTCTAACATTTAAACTTAGACCACATTATTAGATTACCTTTTGACTTCATGAATACACATAAATGACAGCTTAATGATTTTTTTTATCTTTTTTATAATATATATATTTATTTCTATAATATTTATGTGGCATTTTGTTTTTTATGTCATTTATTTGATAGTTATGTCTACATTATTTTATATGGAAGAAAAACCTTTTTTTGACCTGAAAATAAAGCACTTTCCCTCTGTATATGGCTGTGGGGACAAACATTTTTGTGGTGCTTGGAATTCTTTATAATTAATTAAAAACAAATATTGCCACATTGATGGCTCAAGGAGGTGTAATTGTTCAAATAACATTGTTTCATTTTAAATGGACATTTCCATAGAATGATCTATATATTTTAGGCTATAAATATGTGGCTATGTTACAGCTCCCCTTTGAAGCTCTTGTGCTTTTCTCCTTTTCCATCTCTCCAATCCTATTCTGCTCACAGGTGATTGGAGATGAGTTTTGTTCACACTTTTGTTGCAGTTTGCTAATTTTTGTAAAATAGCTTCTGTTTTTGCTTTTCAGATAAAAGAGTGGTTTCAGTTTAATATGTTGCAGGTTTATTTATTGGTAAAAAATAATTGATAATAAATAGTTTGTTATGTCAAAACTGAGGAGCCTGCTTAAATCACAAGTTTGTGCGTAAGCTTGCTGAGTGTGTCAGTTTGTATATGCGCGCATAACCTGCAGGGGAATATTTGTTGGTTGATGATGATTGCGACTGTAACAGTTTCCTTCAGCACTGCCATGTCATAGTCTGAGGATAGACAGTCTCAGCCAGTGAACACTGTACCTAATGAGTGTGTATGAGTTTTAGTCTGGAGACCAATCTTGAATCACATTATCTTCTCACTCAAGCTGAGAAAACACAGTCCAACAGTCTCATCAAGCTTACAAACACTTCCATTGTACAAATTCTTCCTCCTCCTACATGGAAAAAACAGAAATGAAAATGGTTAGTAAAAACTATATATACTGTTCACAAGTTTGGGGTCAGTAAGACTTAATGTTTTAATGTTAAATACAGTATAAAAAAGCAATATTGTGAAATATTAATATTTAAAAGAACTGTTTTAAAACGTAATTTATTCATGTGATGGCAAAACTCAGTTTTCAGAAGCCATTACTCCAGGCTTCAACGTCACATGATCCTTCAGAAATCATTTTATGCGCCGATTTGCAGCCAGATTTATTAAAAACAGGGCAAACCGGCAAATTAGAGATGCTTCGGCATAAAAGTGCAAATGGAAGTGAAAAGTTATGCAGGTGATCTACTGACAAAACGCAGATAATAGAATCCAGAGACACAGCCAGCTCATTTCTATTAATGATCAACACAATCTACCAAGAGTAGTGCAAATTAGAAACTATCACAGCCATGTCAAGTGCAAAATGGTTTAAGATGTGCTTTTTTTTGGGGTGTTAAAGAGATAGTTCACCCAAAAACAAAAAATTGTGTCATTAATTACTCACCCTCATGTCGTTCCAAACCTGTACGTCCTTCGTTCATCTTCGGAACACAAATTAAGATATTTTTGATGAAATCCGAGAGATTTCTGACTCTTCATAGACAGCAACACAACTGACATGTTCAAGGCCCAAATAGGTAGTAAAGGACATCGTTAAAATAGTCCATGTGACATCAGTGGTTCAACCTTAATTTTATGAAGCTATGAGAACACTTGTGTGCAAAGAGTTAAGTAGCTAATTTTGCTTTCTTTCTGGACAAAAAGTACTACCTTTCTGGGCCTTGAACGTGTCAGTTGTGTTGGTCTCTATGCAGGGTTTCAAAATTATCTTAATTTGCGTTCGGAAGATGAACAAAAGTCTTACAGGTTTGGAACGACATGAGGGTGAGTAATTAATGACAATGTTCATTTTTGGCTGAACTATCCCTTTAAATTCTGGCACAAATACAATTAAATTGACTACCACAAACCTCCTACAAATGCATATGCAATAAGGTGGTGTATAAGAAACATTTCTAATTATTCTAAATATTTTTGTGTAAATCATAATACAATTTTTTATTTTCAGATTCTTTGATGAATGAACAGCATTTGTTCGAAACATTACTTTTGTAACATTATTAATGTCTTTGTCATTTGAACATTTTAATGCATGCATACTGAAAAAAAAAAAAATTTCTTGAATGAACAAATGAACATCAAACTTATGTAAAATATATAAAAATAAGCTTTGACATTCCTAATAATATAAATATAAACTAAAAATATAATACAATAAATAATTTGATGACAAAACAAAAATATATATAATAAAACAAATGAATATAAATTAAACAGTGATTTCCCCCATGCATGCACTTTTTTTTTTTTTCCATTTCACAATTGTACATTCAGATGATTTAGCTCCTGACACCCACTCAGCTCTGTTAACTATGAGAGTGGTTGTTCTGGTCATGTAATTAGTATAATGTTAGGAGTGAAGGGGCTCCATTGAGAGCAGTGAGGGAGAGTTTAAGAAAACAGGGGGTGCCTTTTCTTAGTAGCCTACGGGTTACCCCGACATTCTCAAGACTCAGCCAAATTATTCTGCAAACACTGTCGATACATTCCCTAAACATTTTCAATGATTTCCCTAAACAGCCCATGTGTAGCTGTAGAAGTCAATGCGTTCCATCAGTCCGTCTTTTCACCATCAGTGGTCCCTCTGCATATTGTCTACATATTGTCAGTATAATGCCTCAAAATTACTCATTTGTTCCTGTTGTCATTATGTTTTTAGCAGACAGGTTCCTGAACTGAGTTTCAACTCTGCATACATCACTTAGATTGCAACAGTGCTCGAAGTAAATTAACCTTTGACCTCCAAACTGCTTTTAGATTGCATGATTATGCACATAGTGGTGACATCACTGTTACACATTAAAATTCATATCTACATATCTAATACCTTCACTGGGGTGAAATGCTCCGACGTCTCAATTTGATTCATAGGAGCAGCTCAAGGGTTACGCAGACCTTCAAGAGTCTACATCTCAGACGTGAAGTAATGTACAGTTAATACAAGAGAAAGCCCATTTCTCACTTCTGTACCCACTCCACCACCCTTTGTCTTGTATATCTTTCCTCTTTGTCTCGTTACCCTTTTCTCTGTCTCTCTAAGGCCAGATGAGAAAACCAGAGTGGACTATGAGAGCCAAAGCAGACAACCAGCATGAGGACAAAGTATTAACAAGCCAGACAGTAAAGTGTCACATCGCAAGGACTTATATGTCCAAACCCAGCCAGGATGGGGACAGAAAGAGGAGATATGTCGAGTTATGAGTGAAAAAGCGAGTGATAATGCTTGAATTATGGGTCAAAGAGGACAGGAGGAAAGTGTGGAGAGATTACAGTTTGGGAATAGTGAGAATCTAAGCGCAAGAGAGATTGCTTCTCCCTCCAGAGTGTCTTTCTGGACGAATATCAAACTTCAGTAGTAGTAGAGAGACCCCCTAACCCCAGTGACCCACCCACGCGTCCACCTCCACTTATGCTCTGTGTAACTCATCCAGTCCAGTGAAGACTTAAGGCTTACACAACATCCACAGGAGAGAGGGGTCAGGATCAGTTAGAAGAGAACCTCACATTGGCCTTTAAATCAAAATGATTGGAGTATATATCAGGAAGGAGATCTCGTCACTTACCTCTAATAGTCTACACCAGGAGAGAAACACTGCGGAAACGTCTCGAACATCAGGATTGGATAGCTTGCTCTGTGGTTCTCACTCCATGACTCTGTGTTCCCTGCAAAGAGCCTGATTAATAGAGTGCTGCAGGGATGATTTATTTTTGTAGGTCAAAACCCAGAAACAAGTTAACATCTCCGGTTCCATCATTCTCAATTCAATAGGTTTTTTAAATGGGTTTTTGGTTAAATGCCTGAAATTAGGTGTGTGGTGAACAACAAGCTCAAGGTATTGTAATATTCTATAACATAAAATACATCGGTAACACTTTAGTACAGGGACCAATTCTCACTATTAACTAGTTGTTTATTAGCATGCCTATTTTTAACATATTGGCTGTTTATGAGTACTTATAAAGCATATATTCTGCATGACCATATTCTACATCCCTAATCCTATAAATTAGGAGTTAACTGAGGCAAAAGTAATAGTTAATTGTTTGTTAAGAGCAAGAGAATTGGACCTTAAAATAAAGTGTGACCAATACATCAATAATACCCCTTTGTGATTTAAAAAAACAACAACTTTTGTTTGTCTTGAAAAAGGAATTTGTTAACGTGGGACTAAATTGGACTACAAATTGGTAAGAAAATTGCTAGTAAATTTCACAGTTACAAAGGCAAGACATTAACCATCAATTAATTGAAAGACTGAAATAGTATTTTCTTGTAAATATTACAACTTCAAAAATTAAATTTTACAGTGTACAGAGGTTGTTGAGGTCATTAAACATCATGCTGAACAGGTAAACTTATCTAATCAAGTCCAATTTTACAGCGGTAACACTTAAGGACCAAATCTCACTATTAACTAGTTGCTTATTAGTATGCATATTACTAGCATATTGGCTGTTTATTAGTGCTTATAAAGCACATATTAATGCCTTATTCTGCATGACCGTAATTTAGATCCCTTAAACCTACCCCATATTTAAACTTAACTACCTTTACTATTAATAAGCAACAAATTTGGAGTTTGAGGAAAAATTCTTAAGTAATAGTGAATGTGTTTCCTAAATTGTTACCTCTATAATCACACTTGCAAACTATTGTAATTTAAACTTTCATGGGATTTTTTAATTAATTTATAATTTTCTTTTTTTTTTTTTTAATAAAGACTGAAAGTTGTTGGAAGCTTAATGGTGGTGACACTGAAGTCATGTGACTGTGGCATAGTTTGTTTATAGGCTGCATTTAGATTTTTATTTCTCGATTGTATGTAGGCTTCAAATTTTATAAAAGTTGTGTTCATTTGTGAAGATTATCATGATGAACATGTAAGAATCATAAACTTTTGTTGGTCACAGAGCTTATTTTCTGCGATAACCCAAAAGCCAATGGGAAAATCCTATTGAGTTTTTGTCAAGGGAACCAGGGTAATGTTAACCTGCAGGTTGGCCTACAAAAATATGTAATCACTGCAGCACTCTACAGAGATTTATGCAGAGGAGAGGCATGAAATTTTGAATAAAAGAAACAGGCCTCTTAGGGCGAAACAAAGTGGAAAATGGAGCTGTCATTATAGCCATGCTCTTCTGACTCCTCCACCTTCATATTGAGTCACGTTGTGGTTCAGAGAAGCTTAAGATGATTTCATTCTCTGGAGAGGGCATGCAGAATGGAAGGATAATGTATATAACCTTCAATGAACATCAAGGGTTTTTCAAACAAACTGAACACTGATTCTTCATCTGATATCCTCATTATTGAGAAGCTGAAGTTGGTGCAAGCAGAAGAGTCATGCCTGTTTAAACTGATGGACTATGCACACCCTCAGATTTCAGAGCCAAGTGGATTTCAAATGAGACTTCCAAAAACATTATTACTGTAGGTAAAAAAATAAATAAAAAGTTATGTTAACTAAATGTTAACTAAGATGCCAACTACTATCCAAACATCAGAAATGCATGATGATGACTGAAATTAACAACTGAGTTTGGTTTATTTATTAAATATTAATATTAATAAATTATAATAATATATCATATCAAAAGTAGCAACAAATACTTTTACATTGTCAAAAAAATTAATAAATAATAAAACTAAAACTAATGCTGTTCTTTTTAAACGTTCTATTTATCACAGAATCCTGAAAACAAGTATCGCATTTTACAAAATATTAAGTGTTTAAAAATGTTTTAATATTTTAATAGCAATAAGAAATGTTTCTTGAGCACCAAATCAGCATATTAGAACGATTTCTGTAAGATCATCATATAACACTGAAGACTCAAGAAATGCAGCTGAAAAGTCAGCTTTCCCATCACAGAAATAAATTAAATTTTAAAATATATTAAAATGGAAATCTGATCATTTAAATTAATTATATTTCACAATCAATATTTATTTCATATATTTGTTCAAATAAATGCAGCCTTGAGAATTCTTTCAGTAATATTAAAAAAAAAAAAAAATCTCACAGACCTCAAAGTTTTGAACAGTAGTGTATTAAAAAAGAAAGAAAGAAAGAAATTATAAAATATACAGCAATAAAAAAAAGTGACAAAAAATATGTCCTTGATGCCACTGGATGCATGAGTTTCTCTCAAAAACACACGCCACACATCAGTTTGTTTGATGGACATGTCACGAACATGGCCTTGAGACATAGATGCTCATTCCTCCCTCCACCTGAGAGTGTCTCGCTTACATACTACACACAACCTTTCCTAATGAAACAGACCATCATTCATCCACACCGTTTGCACGGTTTAACTATAAAGAAAAGCCAAGCATGGCACCATCACAAGAGCCCTGGGAACTCTGAGAGACTCCTGACTAAATGGAGCTGCTGGACTTTTCACCCCAGGATCCGACTCAAAGAGATCAGGAGGTGTGCTAAGTGAGCAAGGCATCAAAATGTTTTCAACACAATGGCCACAGCCTCAGACAGACAAGTGCTAAGGTGCGGCGGCACCAGTGCTGATTAAGTTTAAAGTAGACGCTCTGTCTTTTCCCCCTCCGGTCTGACTCTCTCTCATTTCCTCATTTTACTCCTGCCAAACCTGCTGAGCTCCGTCATGGCTATAAGTGGCACTGGCTTTCTGACAGGCCTGTTGCGACAAAGATGGTAATCAGAGGAGCTTGGTATAATGGTCTCTACCTGACACACACAAACACATCCTTATTATTATTACAACAGCATTACAACATCTCAACATTCCCACGCTTCACTAGATCAGCAGTCCTGTGACACATTTCCTGTGTTTGACAGTCTAAAGGAAAAGAAGTGAGGGAGAAATGAATGGAAAAGAGAGTGAAGACGTGCTTAAGCATGTTTTAACATTGACATTTTGTGCTCTTTCCTTGTTCCAAGTCCAGTTTTTTTTTGTTCTTGCCTTTATTCTTAATTTAGAATTTTTTTCTTGTGTGTTGAAATGAATAGTTCAATTCAGTCATCATTTACTCACCTTACTTGTCATTACAAATCCATATGACTTGATCTTTTCATGGAACACAGGAAAAATTGTTGATTAAATGTACTGTTTGCTCTCCAGTTGAAATAAATAGACACTTCAAAAGGACACAAAAGCACAATAAAAGCATACAAAGGATCCATATGATACCTGTGCGCTATAATGCAAGTCTGTGTTATATAGACTTGGAATGACCTGAAGGTGAGTAAATGACAGAATTTCCATTTTTTGGTGAACTACCCCTTTAAATATTTATTAATTATGCTCATTGAACTTGAGAACTGGATCAGTCTGATTCATGAACAAATCATTCAGACCTGTTTTGTGAATCTGGTGAACCAATTCATTAGAAAGATTCAACTCAAAAGAACGGTTCTCAGAGATCACTATTTCTCTCTTTCAAAAAAAGAAAAGAAAAAACATTTCATAAGTCTATCTATTTATGAACACTTGGTAAACATTGAACAAATAATATAGACCACTTTTATGGTTATTTATTGGTCGTTCTGGAGCCAAGAAAGAGTTAAAAAATTCACCTTTTGTGTTCCACAGAAGAAAGTGAGTAATTTGGGTGAACTCTCCCTTTACTAATACTAAGAACAAGGGAGAAAACAAAGAAATTAGTGACACATGAAGTGGGCTTCTATCAATCTTGAAAACATTGTTACCTCTTTCTGGCCAGCTACACTCAAACTCTGTTCATCTTCCTGTCTTATCAGTCACATTCAATCACCTCACTATCAGCTGTGAGCGGCAGCGGCAGGACTGCGTGATGGAGAGGGAGCTGGAGGATTATGGGTCGCTGTGTTGGCTGCTGGTTTGTTTTGGCATTTCATCAGACAGCGAGATCTCAGTAGTGAGCAAGCCCAGAGCGATGAGTCTGTCCCACTGGCCCTTTGTGTCTGAATGTGAATGAACTATTAAAGGAAACACTGGTTATTAATTACTGGACTAGGAACAAAAGCACCCCTCTCCTCACAACTCTGTTGAATAAAAAGTGTACAGAACATAACTGATTGACATATTTAATGTCCATTTGGAGGAGGAGATGTTTCATAACAGCACAGGTTGTAAACTCATTGACAGAACGAAACAATACAGGTACATGAATTGTTGTTCAGATGAGGCTTCCACAAAATTCATCCACTCGGCAGAGGACAGACAACCAGATATAGAGGTATATTACTAAAATACAGGACTTAAGAAAGACTTTGAAGCTTGACAAAAGGTTTGAATATGTTTTGTATGGAAATAACATTTTTGAAAAACAAGGCAAGGACAAACATAACAGTGAATCAAATGAACAAACGTCAGTGCACCTTGATTTTGATTTGTATTTATGTGGACTGTAGGACAAAACTAAATACAGTAAGAGTAGAGTGAGAGACTGACACTGCTTGATAACAAATCAATGTGTTAAAAGAACAAAATGACAACATAAAAACCTTTTGTGAAACATATTTATCCCTTTGTCTGAAAAGAACTCACTTAGTTCACCCAATAAATGATGATTCTGTCAACATTTACGCACCCTCATGTTGTTACTAGTGATGCAGCAAAATGATTTTTTAACAATAACACTGAAAAACAAAATTAAATTTGTCATTTAGTCCAAACTGAAAATAAGGTTGGGTGATTAAATTTGGGTAACTTCAGGGTGTGATTTTCTCAGATAAATTAAATAAATTAAAGCAGACAGTCTTCGGAAATGAGCCACCTCTTGATATTTTAGTTGAATAAATTTTACACTTTGGTACATTAGCGTTTTTTCTTCTCATGGTGAAATGCATCCAAATTACTTACATGTTTACCCTTTTGTACCTTATTCACGTTACATGAACAAAATAGACATTGACATCTAAAGACACATCTTTTTCGCCATCACCTGGCCAATTAATACTAGCACTTACCTATTCTATTCATTTTGGTCTAATTTATTTATTTATTACAAAAAAAAACCCTTGCTATGTGCTCTGGGCTAGACTAACTGATACTTGTCACAGCACTTGTATATTGTTGCTCTCTCGTTGATCTGATTGTCTCTACTTTGTAAGTCACTTTGGATAAAAGCGTCTGCTAAATGATTAAATGTACATGACATGGTCAAAACGCATCATCTAAGAAGTGATAATTAAACGTCATTGGTTCTATCAAAACTATTTAGACCTGTTTCGGCCAAACATTTGGGTTGCTGAAATTTGAGAGCATCACTAGCGGTTACAAATCCATATGACATTCCATTTTCCTACGTACGTGTTACACTCGAGTTGAGTTGGATGGGGACTGTTGAGCACCAAAAATAATAAAGTACCATTAAAGTCCATATGACTCATGTTCTATATTCAAGTCTTCGAACTGAATTATGACAGAATTTTCATTTTTGGGTGAACTAATCCTGTCTAAAATGCCTTGTAACATTTGAGGTTACCATTTCACATCAATTTCACTGAGATTCAATTGTGGAAGTGCTGCTGTTAGGCTTCCAAGACTCCTGACTAATCATTCCCCTGTATGTCCTTTCCAAATGCCTGCCCTCAACAACAGCTAGTCCTTGTGGACTGGGCAATAAAGGAAAATGGAGATGGAAGGAAAAGGGGATAGAGAAAAACTGAAAGAAAAAAGTCAGCTTCTGCACACATCAGGTTATACTACACATTAATAAAAGCTTTGTCTACAGGGACCCTGTGGCTTTAATCAGCCATGAGCACTTACTAAAAAGGCTAAATAAATCCTCACAGCTCTGATTTTAATTTAAAAATCTCAACAGGGAACGGGCTAAAAAAGTAAAAGTCCAAAAAATATCAAAATATATTAATTTTCTATTTAAATAAAATCACTTTGGGCCCACTGAACATCATTGATCATTGATGCCCCCCATATATATTGTTAATGCTGTGCTGATTAAACTAGCTGCAGAGTAACAGGCCAATGGAGTAGAGTGTGCTAATTTCTGAAATACAAAAATGTGTACTTTGAGCACAGAAAAATAATAATCATCCCTTTGGTTTCTATAAACTAATGTTAAAAATACACCAAGGAGTGGTCAACACCACCAGACCACTTGATTGGCAGTCTGAAACACTCTCTCAGCGGCGGCTAAACAATCAGACGTTTGCTGACTTTCTGAGTGCAGTTACACCCGTTCGGCTATATCCACCACGACAAAATAAAAACAAACCTATAGGCTTCCACTTTAGTCTCAGAGAACAGATAAACCACTTCAGATGTGTTAAGACAACTAAAATATTTCCTTGTCACCATCTACAGCCAAAAATAAAAATACACAATAAAACGAAATCTTTCACAGTTCTTAAAGTCCTTCCCTTAGATTCCCCAAACAAATTTGATGCCTTGTTCCCTTGTTCCTGTTTTGTGCTGCCACTCAGGAATGAGTCCAGCTGACGGGCACCCAGTGAGCTTCTGTCTCTACTTTCCTGAGCGCCTGCTTGAGCTCGTTGAAGGCAATCGTGAGGTCATCGTTCACAATGACCTTTTCAAAGAGGTGACCGTACTGGTTTTCCACCATCTGAGCGGTACTGATCATCTCCTGGAAGTCCTCCTCCTAAACAACAAACACATTCAGTCAAAGTTCTTTTTAAAGACATGAAAAATGCCCCAAAAAAGTCCAACACATTTTCTCACAGTATTCCGAAAACCAGATTCCAAAAAGGACTTTCATAGAAGCCCTCAACATCGACTTAATTAAAAACTATTCTTTTTTGTTTACAATAAAACTGCTTTAAATGCAGAAATGCAAAAATATATACATGTGATAAAAGATAAAACTATAAACTGATATTTAATGTTCTACAGAGGTGGTGCACAGAGTTATAGTTTGAGGTCTGGACCTCCAGTGGTTTTGATCACAGGAACAGTGGAGTGAATAAACAGACCGCAATTTTATACCCTGGCATGTGTTACACATTGGCGCTTAAAAGCCAAACAAAATGATCAACAGTCATCATTCATTAAATATTTTTACTGTTCAAAACAAACTGACATCGCCGAAAACCTGCAAAATACAACAGACTAAAATCAGACAAACACATCAACCTTCCACCACGAAGTACTCTTTTCATGACATTCCAGTCTAGGTATAGGCTAGTTATGGACTTTCTAGCATGGCCTTTGACCTTTCTGGGCTTGTGGGTCCTAAATAAGTGTTTATGTGGGCAATCTTGGCATTTGGTGTCAGTTTCAAGAGAACATGGCAGGGTTTGAGTGGCTTTACCAATATAGACTCAACTTTTACAACACATAAACATGGGACCCATACTGAGAGCGATATGAAGCTATAAAACATATTGCCACTATAAATCAGAAGCTTTTGGCCAGATTTAAAAAGTTTTAAACTGTGCTGAGAAGCTATTATGCACATTGTAAGGCATTTGCATTAGCAGGTAAGACAGTGGCAAGCTTAGCGAAGCCATGGCGCAAGGCCATTGTCAGACAGCAACTTCCCCTCCCACTCTCTGTTGAAGCCTTCCCATCTTTTCTGATCAACTGTTGAGATTTAGTCAACATTTCTGTTTCATTTGGGTCACAGAGCTGCTGGCATTCTGAAAATTACAGCAGTCTCTCGATCTGACAAGTTATTGGCAGAACGCATCAACAGTCGCAGTTCATTGACTTAGTCATGGCTTTAATAAAGCTCTGGTTCAACGTGGTGGATTAGCTTGTATTTGGCCTAAACAGTCAAAGGTTTGGCCCAAGGTCTGAATATGTTTTTTCTTCATTCTGTCATCAAATAAAAATCTCATGCTAATTGAGCTATAACAGATGTTGTGCCTCCAGGGGAGTGTTATTACCAAATCTGATCAGTTTCAAGGGTTTAAATCTATTTTTCCTCTGCATTTCTTTCCGATTGTTTATTTCCCAAAGGTTCTAATGTGCTCTCTCACTCAACATCCGGGTCTTCAGTACTAAGCCTCTCCCTCCCTCCACAGTCAGCGTAAGGTCTGCTTATCTCTCAATCGTTGCCAGAAAATCGATTTTTATTGGATCATATAAAGTGCACCTGCCCTTATCATTAAACCAGTTCAAAAAGGACATCTCTGGGTCATCAAGAGGTCCATTTATATATTCCCAAAGTAAAGGCACTTCATCTGTGGACTGGGCTGACTTTCATTGAGCACAGGACAAAAAAAGGAGGAGGGGAGGAGAAAAAAAAAAAAAAAAAAAACCCTTCCTCCAATTTTAGCTTATGTTTCCATTCCTCATTATGACGATTTAATGCCAGACAATGAAACCCTCTGCTCTTCCACCTCTGATGACATTTTTATGAAATTCCAATTTTTTTTTGCTGCTACTAAAAAGAGAATGAGTGATATTTTGATCTTCTACACATTAATTTTATACAAGCGATACTAAAAGGGAGAACAATAGGGTTGAAGACTGGATTCACAGAAACAAAGGGATGCCTGTTTTCTTGCACAGCGCCGACAGCACTCAAGTTCATAGCTATAACAGACGCAGCGTCTCTCTCTGGGAAAGAAATACTGCAAAGTCCTGGATAAAATATGTCTGTGACATTTCATCAAACAATTTTTCTTACGTACCTATAATAGGCTGAATCTGGGTGCCTTTAACACTGTCAGGGTCTATAAATGCACTTTTGCTAGGTTTTGCCAGCTACAAAGGCTTTCTTTTTCCCTTTACTAGTACCCACAGTGACCTGTTGAAAGCAGGCAGACGTTGCAGTGGATTGTGTGGACAGCCTTTGGTACAGTTCCTCTTATAACAGAGATAGCCAGGGCAACATTCCCACTGACAACGGCAGAATCCTTGAGCTTTCGGGGAATTTAAAACTTTGGGGAGTACGATGTGGTCTAATCACACATTCAGTGGTTTGAATTAATGTGACCAGCATCTATTCAGTTTCAAAGTTGTTGAAATAAGAATAATGAAATATGCTTCTACTATAAATTTGTGAGCATGTGTATTAGGACTGCACAATATGTCAAAATAAAATGGATACTGGGATATGGTTTAACGCAATGTTTGTTTACATGCAAGCAGCTCATGATACAGAGGTTTCAGTGTCTCAAAGTTGAGCTGCAAACTAATAGTGTGCTACTTCACCTTATTTGAAACTGGCAGCGCATATATTTCTTGCTGGCAAAGCACAAAAATAAATGATAGTTTAACGTTTTAAAATGAGGAAATTAAGATAAAATGTAATAATAATGCAATTATTATTAAATACTTTTTATTTTACAGTACAACAGTACTCTTGCAATATATTTCTTGTACTTGAATGTCATATATAGTCATATTGAAAATAATCATATCTCACCATCAAAAACAGTGGGAACATGGCCTCTGAAAGCTCAAGTGGAAAGAAATCTTTTTTTTCCTCTGTTCACTTTATGGTTACTGAAAAAGGTTTCAGTTGATTCCTGTAAAAATGTTTCACGTTTTCTTAAATTGTTTAATCCTAAAATTACGATTTGCACTAAAATAAAAATCCATTTTACAGCTTATTTATTTAGTTTTTTTTGTATACATACATACTCCCCAACAAAATTCTTCCCAAATATAGCTTTTCAAGTTCCTGTAATTCTTTATACAGGGCCCTATGATTTCTGGAAACGTGGACGAAATTGCAAGATCCAGTCATAAAAATGGAATTTATTGCATAATGCGGAATGTCATGGAATTTTCCAAATTTTGGATGAATAAATCAAAAGTAGGTCAGAACACTTAAATCAAAACGTAATATGGACTAGTGTCTGAATATTAAGTCGCAAAAATACTATTTAAAAATTAATCCTGCATGTTCCGTGCATCTGCGTCAATGAATGGTTTAGTTTACTACACACATACTAAACTGCACGCAACGCTCAGAGTATTTTCAGCCTCTGCAGCCTCAAAATATGAGTACATGAATGAATACATAACCAAACTCTAGAACTGCTCCGAGAGTCACTTCATGAGCATTTTACCATTTCTTTTGAGAAAACTATCGTCATACCATATACAAACAGAAACTTAAAAGGTCTTCACAGCAACCTGCCAAAATGAAAATTCATTTTAACTTGAAGAAACTGTGACAGAAATATATTACTTAATGTAATGATAGTACTACTACTACTAATTTCACTGTGGGGGGTTAAACTTTGAATAAATTGCAAACTGCAATTTAAATTGCAAATAAATTGTGTAAGTTTCATGATTTCAATTAATTAGACATGCTTTTGATTATTTTACTTTAATTTAACCATTAAAACAGAGTCTAGAAAAATTAAAGTCGGAAAAAATGGAATCCAGAAAAATTTATATGGAAAAAAAGGAATTTGGGAAAAAATAAAACTGATTTACAGTTTTTCTCGATTGCTAAAACACTATAACCAGGCTTTTGAACTAAAATTTCGAAACCATAATGCTATTTTTAAAAAAGCACACCCATTTCCCTAAACTATAAACACTATTCCCCTGCTTTCTCAGTGCTTACACCATGTGGTCATTTAGAAAGTACTAGCATTCAATATTGTTCACTCAAGTCAGCACAGTTTGAGCTCAATTAGCACACAATTACCCAAGTGGAAACACTAGGAGTCAAAATTTATCACACACCAATCAGAACCTTCGATGGATAGATAAAAGGGCCAAAGTCAGCTCATTCAGGTTTGAAACAATGGATCCAGAGAGACGTAGAGGAAGAGGTCGAGGACACCAGAGTGGAGGAAGAAATGAAGGAAGAGTAGAAGTTGGAGGAGGAGTACGAAGAGGAGGAAGAGGAAGAGAAGGAGAAAGAGGTTCTGGTTCGTGATTGGTTTACCAATAACCCAACGTTTTCGAACATCTTTCTGCCTGCATACTCTCCTTTTCTAAACCCGATAGAGGAGTTTTTTTTTCTGTATGGAGGTGGAAAGTATATGACAGAGAACCTTACATGCGTGTTCACCTCCTCCAGGCCATGGAAGAAGCCTGCCTGGATATTTCAATTGATGCGTGCCAAGGTTGGATCAGGCATGCAAGAGGATTTTACCCCCGCTGCCTGGCCAGGGCCA
Source organism: Spinibarbus caldwelli (assembly GCA_039654775.1). Lineage (NCBI taxonomy): Eukaryota > Metazoa > Chordata > Actinopteri > Cypriniformes > Cyprinidae > Spinibarbus > Spinibarbus caldwelli. The sequence goes on along the minus strand of CM077256.1, from coordinate 14,511,224 downwards.
ATATAGCCTGTGATTTTGACAAGGTTCTTTGGCCTGTTCCAGACCAAAGACGGGATGCTGCGGCAGAATAATTATTTTTGTTGTTGTTTGCTGTATTATACTGTACTCTACAGTACATTAAATTAAGGAATAAAACGTGCAAATGCATACATTTGTTGTGCCTTTTGTTGTGTTCATTGTGAGAAAAGTTTTTTTTCCACCACAAGCAACATAAAACTTATTACCAGTTTTTGTAGTATTGTTTTGAATTTGAAGTAAGACTGTGTTGTAGTGTGTGTGTTTTTGAGGGTTTGTGTGTCATGTCTGAGAGCAAAGTTTGGTTTTTCAGCAAGATTGAGTTGTTTTGAGTGGAGAGCTTCATTTTGACCTGAATATAAGAAGTTTGGAGAATTGAGTTAGAAGTTATGGGTTTGTGTTTAGAGTTTAGTTTAGAGTGCAAAAAAAGAGACATAATTTCAAGAAATGCGTTTAAGCAATCGAGAAAAACTGTAATAGGCCTCTATTTAGAAACAGTATCAATTTAGATCAAATCTTTATATCAGTAGGCTATATATTGCAGACAGAAACACAATGTCAGTTTTTTCCAATATTGTGCAGCCCTATTGTGTATGCATATGTGTTGCACTGAAAGTAGTTGCTTCTATGAAAGCATAATGGATAAACAGACCAAAGCTGCTGTGTAAAAAATTATTAGTATTCAATTGAATCATACAGGAAATCCTGTGCAAAATTGCCACAAGTTACTGTTGCCGGTCTGTGTTGTGTAAAAGATGGAAAAAGAGTGTGCATTGCATTTGGACACTTGTTGGGTCAATAGGTTGACAGGTGAGCACATGTTTGGCGCTCCTAACTGCATTTGACATAGACTGTCTCTGTGGTAGCAATCGGCATCAAGCCATCTCAATGTGTGGTGGAGTCGAGTTCCTGGGGCCACTTATCCTGTAGCAAGCACGCCTGGCCCCATTGCAGGCACACAGCAAGATACACAGGCAAGAGCTAAACTCTGGGAAAGTCATTAGACATCCCGCATATTCACACCATATCGCGCACACACACATAGCGCAAACTAACTGCAGGACAGGGTAAGGGTCTGGTGTACGTGTTAATTGATTTCATGCGTTTTCTTTTAGTGCAGTCATACAGGTGTAGTGTGAGCTCACTGGTCTCATATCAGGTTGCCGCTCAGGGGACCGGTTACACAAACACATACACACATGAGGTGCACACACACACACACACACACGTTTAAGCACTAAACCAGGATATGTTTGCAAGGTCCAAAAGGAAAATGACTATAATAAATGATGTGAATGTTGACAGGAAGTGATGAAATCTATTTCTTATTTCACCAAGAACTATGTGAGATGAAAACTCAGTGAACATGACCTAAAACCCACAATGACCAATCAGGATGAGCGAGGATCATAGATGGATAGATTGATGTTGAGGCTGTGTGTGGTGTGTATTACCGAGAAGGGTTTGGATGAGTTCTTATCATCTTTGCCTGAGATGACTTTTGCGCTCTTCCTGGTCTCTCTCAAACGCTCGATGGATGGAGGCTTCACAAACACCACATAGGGCTTAAACTCAGCCGTGCGAAGATGCTTTAGCGTCTGATGGAGAGAGAATGTGAAAAAGAGGGAGAAAGATAAAGAGAGCAGGGTGAACCGCAGTCATTAAAGCAGCATCACTCATGCCATCATGATTTAGTTTGACACTGATACTTCTGTACATTATTACTGTTAGTCAGAGTTACATTTTGACAGAAAACAGAGCAGCTGATTCACTCGGAGCTCAACTGATCTGACTCCATGAGTGAAAATAAAGCACTTTGGTCAGACACATTACACCTCAGGTAGTTGAGATCCTGATGAAATCTTTAAAACAATCAGACCACTGAACTTTACCACATTTCTCATTTGGAGATTTTTCAACTGGCTGAATTAATCTTTGGCTTTAAAGGTATAGTTCACCCAAAAATAAAAATTTTGTCATCTACTCACCGTCATGTCATTCCAAACCTGTATGAGTTTCTTTTTTTCAATTCAATTCAAGTTTATTTGTATGGCGCTTTTCACGATACAAATTGTTGCAATCGTTGTTGAACATAAAAGACGATATTTTGAAGAACACTGGTAATCAAACAGTTGATGGTCCCCATTGACTTCAATAGTATTTTTTCCCCTACTATGGAAGTCAATGGGGACCAACAACTGGTTCTTCAAAATTCTTCATAATATCTGCTTCTGTGCTCAACATAAGAAAGAAACTTATACAGGTTTGGAACAACATGAGGTTGAGTAAATGATAAAATTTTCATTTTTGGGTGAACTATTCCTTTAAAGCATATTGTAAAGTTTTGTAGCATTTTTTTACAATAGCTATGATCTAGTTTGGAAGAAAAAAAAAAAAAAAAAAAAAAAATATCACCATTTCCACCCTTGTTCTAGCCCTATAATTAAATGGGCTGTTTGTACATTTAAAAGGGATTTTTAATTCATAATACATTTTAATCATTCATTCAAAATTTAAACGTCAATGGCATTTACTGTTCTAAGCAAAAGCAAAAAGTGGCCAAGGGCTGTTAAGCTCCAAAAATGTCAAAAAAGCAACATAAAATTATGACAAAGTAGTAGCTTTTTTGAAGGCATACAGCATATTTGAATTGGTTGTTGTTATATTTAATATTATTGCCATATCAGCTGTATGCTTCAACTTGAAGAAAAAAAAAAAATGCTTAATTTTGTACATACATAACTCTATATTCTTAAAATGGCAATCTTGCAAAACAATCTGAACTGAGTTTGGAATAGCTATGCTGGAGATCTTTGGAATGAGTAAATCATTTTAATTCTCATTTAATTTTCACAAATATCTTTCTCCATTGAAGGTGTATGCGCTATTGAGATGAATGGGAATGCTAATAGATACAGCTCTATCCAGGTATTACCGACTTGCCACACTGTGTGAACTATAAATCAATAAGAAGAGATAAGATATATAGGAAAACAAGAACCAGAAGCAAGGAGAGGTTCTTCACACTAAGAATGTGATTTCATAATACAGATAACGATGTCATTGGCTCATTCTCTCTCTCACTACTCCAAGAGAGAAGTCAGGCTCAGACCACCAAGGTAAGATGTCTGAAGCAGAGGTGACAGAGGTCCTTTGCTGGCTTCAATGTGGACACTGATACAGTCCTGCGAAGACTCAACCAACTAAATCATTTTTCCCTACACTACTCTCTCAGACTAACACAAAGCCTGAGGAAATCTTCAAACGTGGAACAATTAGTAGCAATAACATTAGATCTCCTGTCCGACCTGAAGACCAAAAGGATGAGTGAAACTCACACACACACACCACACAGATCTCAGAAAAGATCCAAGAGGAATAGTGTGGAATGTCACACCTGTGAAAGGGGGGAAAATAAATCTGGAACAGAGACTGAAGAATGGAGTGACGCAGAGAGAGGTAAAATGGGGAGGTAGAATGTGTATCTGAGGAGTTACTCACATGTGGCTGTACGTCTAGAAGGCACACCTTGTTCTTGGACAGGACTGAACGTACAGAGTCGAAGCTCGTCCCATAGTAGTTTCCCTTATATTCTCCGTGTTCAATGAACCTGAGGCATAGGAAAAGACAGAAAAAAACAGAAGAGGTTTAATGTAATGATTGATGGCTCTAAATGCAAAAGCAATGCCCCTGAGTCTATGTGACCCCATCTTAGAATACAAAGAGAAGCCAATAGACAGGATAATGACAGGAAACTCATAACCCATTATTTACTCCCAGCCTGTTCTGATGCTTTCAGTGTAAAAGGCCGCTTAGACATGCACGGTGTGTTCACCATCACTCGCATTCTTCCCCACATGACGATTCCAGACAGTCTGACACAAGGCTCTTTTATATAATCTTCTATGTTACAGTTTAAATCAGTAACACCTGTTTCCTTGCAGCACAGTCAGGCTTGAATGCCAAAAGCAAGAGTAACTTGACTTCCTGAGATGACAAAGACAAACAAACACTTTTCCAGTATTTAATCTTCCTCTCGTTCAATCCAGTCCATTGATTTTTTTTTTTTCCTGATCAGCGTCACAGAACACCGGTGTGTATTTTTAGGACATCCGTCTTAGCAAGAAATGTGGAAGAATATGGAAAGTATTCCAGAAGAACGAAAGAGTCTTACGACAGCAGAGTGTCGTAATATTCCGTGAATATTTGGTTATGCAACACAGGCCACAAAAATTACCACTACTGAAACTAGTGAAATGTTCTTTATACTGTTTGTACAGGCGTCATTATTGTTCCCTAAGTATCAATCCAAATGTCAACAAGTCTTTGAAGTGAAAAGTATAAACTTGCTCACACTTTTGGGCCCATACTGTCTAACAGGAACCTGTGATTGCGTGATCATTTTTAGAAGCTAACGTGACTCCCTGCCACTCTTCTCCTGTTAGACACTTAGCTCACCATCAAAATGCCTTCAATGAAAGAGTGTACAGGCTTTTAAAACAGCCTGTACTCTTTCACTGAAGGCATTTTGATGGTGAGCTAAGTTGATTTAGTTGGGTGCTAAGAGGCGGTTTGCTGGTGTTAATGTGACATGTAGGGTACCAGGAAATTCTATAGTGATTAAACTTTAATTTAAAGGCAGATGTCCTCAAACAGGACATAAGTGTCATGGTGTTTGTTGACATGATGCGGTGCATGTTTTGGATGGTGGGGTGGAGGCTGCTTCTGTGGTTTTGGGTTCATTTAAATGCCATTTTTAGCCCTGTGTAGGGTTTTCCTTGGGAACACCAATGTCGTATTTGCACATAGGAATGGGCATTTTCTCACTGGAAGGCAGAATAATGAACAATGGGTCAAATACAACTGTCTGGCTTAAAATGAGTTCTTAGAAATGTACTCTTTGTATTCATATTGGTTTCATATGGCTTTCTAAAACATTTAAATCATTTTCAGGAAATTTAATAACTTCAAAATGTCATGTGGTGTAATCAATTAAAAAATAATGACGTATTTTTATATGTTGGTTCCACATGTTTTTTTTTCCACAATGTTTTCATGCATTGGTTTCAAATGGTTTTCAAAATCGTTCATACCATTTTCAAGAAAAGTTCAAATTCAATGACTTTAAAAATGTCATATGGTATAACCAATTGGAACATACTTTCCTTGAATTTTGAACACATGTGAGTGTACAATTCTTAGTCATTCTAAAAAAAAATATATATTACAAATATTTTTTCCAATGTAAAGTCTTTGTTTATTTAAAAGTACTAAAAGTATTTCACAAAAGCTGTTGTTAAAACCTTTTTTCCTAAGTAATGATAACATTATGCCAATTATGTAATAATGATTTCTTTTTAATGATATTATTAATATAACTAATATAATATACTAATTAATAAAAAATTATCAAAATAAATGAATTTTTACTAAAAATTACCAAATTTTTTTTTTGATAATATAAGTCTTTGTATTTGTGAGCTGCACATTTAATGTTTTTTTTTTTTAAACAAATGAATAGACCTGGACAGATTTAAAAAAAAAAAAAAAAAAAAGGAGAAGAGAAAATGCTAACAGAAGGGGAAAAAAAACCATTGTCTTTCCAGCCCTGTCACAGTCCCTTGCGCCCACCTGTTCAATCTTGCTCATTCTCTACATTGATAATTGTGGTATACTCAATTTGATGTTCATTTCACAACAGAACAAGCCACTGCTTGTTTTTTCCACCACAAGGCAGTTAAAATGCCCGGTTTGCTGATGAAGTGACATTCTATATGCGTTCCTGTTGTGTTGTTTCATCCTCTGATGAGGGGCTGCAGAAAAACATCCATCACCAGGCCATCCATACAAATCTGAGCTTACGAACCACTGGGTAAAAGGAGTCTGATCCCCCCTCTCTCGCACACACACACACACACACACACACACACACACACACACACACTGAAACAGACCACCTGTCAACACCCTCTCACTTTCGCTTACAGAGAAGGGATCTGAGCCCACATCATGCTGTTACACACTCGCATACACACACGCGCACACACACAATTTGCTTGAAGGAAATGAAAGAATAGTGGGCAGCCGAAAGGCAGAGCTGGTGAATGTTTGCCATAGCGTCTGAGACAGACGACATCAGTGAAAATTGTTGTGCAGTGTTTTGACTGGGGTGCTGATTTACTTAAGTTCAGTCAGGGCTCTGGACGATGTGTTGAATACTAACTGGCCATGGAGGCTCCGTCTCTCAGATTTATATCTCTCCCACTGTGGAGTGTTTGTGTCAGGGTTACGGTTGACATAATTACAATCCTGAGAATAAAGGAAGCGGTCCACTAAACTTCAATGATTAATACTGACTATTTGATCTCCACGGTAAACTTCCACATCTCAAATCCAATTCACAGCAGAAATATTCATATGCTCATTCCAAATAATACAGGCTAGTGTGTTTCAATCTAAGTGAGACTAAGAAAGATTGTGTCAGAGTGTAACTTACTTGTTGTTCTGAATGTCTGCCTCAAAAAGGTGTTTGGAGATAAAATGATACTCCACTCCATCGCTTTCCTGATGTCTCTTTGATCGAGAGGTGTCTGTGAAAGGCAAAGTGAAAAGAAAATTGTTAGAATTTTAAATGTTAGAAATCTTAAATGTGAGCAAAGTCTCTGATTTTGTGTAGTTTCACACTTAAAGATTGAATAGGCTAAAAGACTTTTCAAATCTGAATAGATCTTAAAACATCATGCACTTGCCGACTTTGTAAATGGTTACAGAGAAAAACTGCACTATGTGTTCTAAAATCACCTCATAAAATTGACTTGGCAAGACTGTAAATTGGGGCAAAAATCTGGGCAAAAGTTGTAGTGCATTCTAGATTTTACATAACTCAAGCTCATCCACATAAAACTGTAGCACATCCACATAACTGGAGACAAAAAAAACTTGAATATAATGACATTAAGAATGGATATCTTAAATTGATTGTGATTCACAAGCTCATGATTCAGAACAGTAAAAGAGAATCAAAAGAACTGGCTCAAAAGTGTCAATTGTTTTCGGAATTGGTCTACACTGGTCATGGTGCATGTTTTGGGTTCACTAAACAGAACTGGTTCATAAGAGCAATGTTGGGGGTAACGCATTACAAGTAACATGAGTTACGTAATCAGATTACTTTTTTCCAAGTAACTAGTAAAGTAACGCATTACTTTCAAATTAACAAGAAAATATCTGAGTTACTTTTTCAAATAAGTAACGCAAGTTACTTTGTTTTCCTATTTATTCACTGACACCTTTCCTGTCCATGTGTTGAGAGAAATTGGGAGTAAGTACAGAGGCAGAGGCATTTTCTTCAGCCTGAGGCAAGCCCAGCCCAGGTGACAAAAAGTAATGCAAAAGTAACAATGCATTGCTTCCTATAAAAAGTAAGCAAGTAACACAATTAGTTACTTTTTATGGAGTAATGCAATATTGTAACGCATTACATCCAGCTTCGCTACTGTTTGGATGCTCTTGCTCCATGTTTATGTACTTTTCTCAGTTTTTTCTAAGACTTTAACTTCAGCAGATCAGCACAGTGCTCAAACAACACAGTTTTGGCACAAACACTAAACTAAAGACTTTTTAGGACTGGAATACTCTTTGCCTCCCACTGCCAGCAGCTTACATTCCAGAGATGGGAAAACACAGCTGCCGACATTCTAACAGACGGGAAAGAAAATGCCCCTTGTGGAATCTACTTGCTGCATGAACTGCCACAGACTTCTACAAAGGATTGTGGTTCTTGAAACAAAGTTACTTGCTGGACATCCAAAACAGGTGGAACACACAGCAGATCATCATCACGGACCCCCTCAGCATACAGCCGGTGAGTCCTGTGAATCTCAACAGTTTATACCAAGTATAGAGGAACAAGCTGAAACTGATCAACAGACTAATCGATGGCACAAACAGGGAGCGAGACCTAAAGGCACTCGAGACATCAGATTGTCACGAGTATCTTGTATTGCTGCGGTAGTATCCTCTACCCCAGATGCGGCTATGACAAGGGTTGCAAACACTGGTATTCTACCACCCCCTATACATCTTGAGAACAGATTTGAAGTATTAATGAATGTGGGTGAGGAATCCCCAAACGTGATTGAACATATATCGTATCACCCAGCAGCTAACATCGCTACTAACAGGCGCTCGAGGTCGAGCAGACAGCGGCACTCAGCTCAGAGCGCAGCCGAGCCCAGGACTCTGATAGTGGGCGATTCTATTATCAGAAACATCAGTAGCAGGACTACAACTACATGCTGCTTTCCTCAAGCAACCGTCTCTGATGTGAACAAGGAACTTCGGAACATTCTGATGAAGCACAAGACTGCAAATCGAATCATCATCCAAGTGGGGAAGAATGATATTCGGAAAGAGCAGTCAGAACTCCTTAAGAAGGATTTCAGTGAACTCTCTGAAACACTTCAAAGACTTGAAGTTCAGTCGTTCATCAGTGGACCACTCCCAGCAAGGGGAACTAATATGTTTTGACGGCTGCTTGGGCTGAATACATGGCTACAAAGAACCTGCAGTATAAAAGGAGTCAACTTCATCGACAACAAATCTTTTCTGGGGCCATAGACAACTGTTTAAACTGGATGGCCTCCACCCAAACAAACTTGGTGCAAAGGTGGTGAAGGACAATATCTATTTCTCCCTCCATTATTCTTCAGTAGTGTGTGCCAATCCACTCAACCTGAATGGCACACACACACACCTGGACAGAATATGAGTGACCACAGGACTTCATATCAGCTTCCGAGTCATCATGTGGTTGACACATCCCACAAGGACATTGATAACGCCACGCAGCCACAACAAGCACTGCTCATGGAAACTATCCCGGCTGAGCCCTGCCCACAGAGCTCATCACAGACAGACTGTGACGTACTACAACAGCGCCAAGACTCAGCACCCAAGGACGACTTTCTGGAAAACAGCCAGGGAAGCCAGGACAACATATCACAGCCACTGGAAACACCAGAGCCAGAGCCCATCTCACCAGACACATTATCCCTCTCTCCAGCATCTCCACTTCTAAGCTTCTCACAGAAAACGGACGAACTGGTGTATGCTGGGACCAAACTCTCCCACTCTTTCGCTGCAAGCCCCCAGATATCAACTAAAAAAACGACAGGCCCCACAACTACCAAAGACTGCAGGCCCAGCTCTCCCTCCTCCTCCTGTGAGAGCTCTCCGACCACTGCCACAACGCCAGGGCACAAACCCTCCTCCATCGGCTGTAGGTGAACCAAAATCAACTGATGTGTGTCAGGTCCCCGCTGTGTTAGCAGCAACTTACACAAATGTTTACAGCACAAGCGGGAACTCAGTGTGCCTGTAGCTTTTTTATTTCTTTTTTAATCACGTGATAAAAAGTCTAAGGCCTTCTCAAGCCGTATGGCTGACCCATCTAATCTGAGATTGCTGTCGAGACAAAATGTAATTCCATCAAGTTAGCATTTGATGGCTAAGGCCCAACAAAGATTGTACTTCCTTCATCAGCTGAGGAAATTCAACCTGCCACAGGAGTTGCTCACACAGTTCCACTCAGCCGTCATTGAGTCTATCTTGTGTACTTCAATAACTGTCTGGTTTGGCTCAGCTACAAAATTAGAAATCAAAAGACTACAGAGGACAGGTCGGTCTGCTGAAAGGATTATTGGTACTCCCCTGCCCACCCTCCAAGAACTGTATACATCCAGAGTGAGAAAAAGGGCTCAGAAAATCACTCTGGATCCCTCACATCCATGCCATCTCCTTTTTGAACCTTTGCCATCTGGTCGGCGCTATAGAGCACCGAATACCAGGACAGTCAGGCACAAGAACAGTTTCTTTCCCCAGGCAATCTACCTCATGAACAGTTAAACGTTCTCCCACTGTGCAATAAAAATGTGCAATAACCTCATGTTTATTTATCACCCTACATTCTAGTATATCTATAGCAGACCTGTACATACAATTTATTATTCAATTTTTTTTTGTAAAAAAAACAACAAAAAACCAACAACAAAAAAAGATATATATATATATATATATATATATATATTGTAAGAAAAAATGATGGGGACGTTGAAGATCTCAATGAAGATGTTTATTGCAGCATAGCAGAGACAAAGTACATGTTGTACCTTGGGTTCAACGGAGTCGGAATGAACCCAGAACACACTAAGTTCAAACCTTTTATACATTTTCAGTTTACTACCCTTCATGTAAATGAAGTTGCTCCTGTTGTAACAGCTGTAGTCTGTATGTTAATTAAGTTCTGACACCCCTTTGTCTGAGGTAGTTCTCTGTGTCCCACACCTGTCCCATTCTACAATTGGTCACCATTTGCTCAAGATGTGATCATCCCAAATGGTCAAACAACATAACTGTTGACTTTCTTCTTCTCTATAATAATTAAGCCATTTAGGGAAATGAGCATGATCAAACATATTGTGGAGTGGAAGCTGGGTCGAGGCAGACTATAATTTCTTACAGTCCCCTCTTTGATGCTCTTGGCCCAAAAGAAGCATCACATCAACTCCCTTACACAGATTACACCTCCCTTCCTGGATAGGTGCCCAGTGGCGGTGAAGCCCTGTCTTAGGTTGTCCCCCTCTGGCCAAAGGAAAATCTTACCCGTCATTGGGTCATCACCTCATGAACACTGGTTATCGCTCCATCCAATTAGGCAAAATGTATCACAGAGACTTTTCTCAAATTTGGCAAAATGGCATACAAACATTTTCTTGGGTTTGGGAGGGGAGCACCTGAGAACCATACCAGCAAAAGGAATTATCTAAATTTACTAAACATTATGACCATACAAACATATCCTAAAGCTAATGGAGCAAAAACATCAAACAATAGGCAACTCTGTGTGTGTGTGTGTGTGTGTGTGTGTGTGTGTGTGTGTGTGTGTGTGTTCGTGTGTGTTCTGTCCCTTTTATCAATGTGAACATCCTTTGTCCACATGTGCATTCAATAGACAATAATATATTTTCTGCATTCGAGTATGCATATATTTGTGTCTTTCTAGTGTCATGTGCAGTGAGTCTGTGTCTTTGCGCATTTCCTAGTGTGGGTCCTTTGCCCACTTGTTTTCTATCTCAGTGGTAAGACTGCTGTCCACAGTCTCTGAAAATGGTTTGATCTGTCCTTGGTTCTCTTTTCCATTGTTCATTCTTTTCAGTTTGGAAAAGTTCTTCTAGAAGAAGCAGTCATTGCTGTTGTTGCAGTTTGTGAAATTCCATCAGATCCATCCATGCCATGGTGGGTCTCAGTGTTTCTAGATCTTTTAGGCTTGGAGTTCTGAATCTTGCAGGTTTGAAAATCTCTGGATGAACAGTTCTGATGATCACTCTTTTCTTTAACAAGTCCTTTTTCTTGTGGAAGTCCTCTGGCTCCACTAGTTCTGCTGGCCTTCTTGTCCTTCAGATGACTGGATCATCATTCTCCAGGAGATTACACCTTTCAAACAAACATCTCGATGCTTATACCTGAAACAAGATCAAAAAGAAGAGGTTGCCCCCCCATCCCCCACAAGAATCTTTTCACATTCAAAACATCAAAGCTACAGAAATGTAATCACAATGCAATTAAATCATTTCTCATAAATTAAATGTAAATATTAATGCAATTAACACATTTCTCAAAAATTATTAAGAATCACCCCCTTTTGATAGTAAACATATTTTCCTAAAATATGATACTGTCATAAAACAATTCCTGCAGTTCACATCAGCATCTGCTTGTGACTGAGCTACAGTCATGTTGTTCATGCAGTGCTGTGTCTGGCAAGGTGTGAATGGCTTCTTCCTTATTTCCTTTCAACAGTGCCAACTGAGTTTCTAAATTGCCTATCTTCTTAAGCAAATCACGATAGCCTATCCTTCTTTTGTGTGAGAAGTGACACTTTCTTGCCTTGTGTCTCATCCTTTCACATGCAAAACAAACGAATTCCTGAACTTTTCTACCTTTCTCAAAACAATGCCTTGCTATGTGACCATCCTTTCCACATGCATGACAGACAAAGCTTTGATGAGGTCTCTCGTTATCTTGACAATGTCTAGCAATGTGACCAGCTTTTCCACATGCATAACAAAGAGTAACACCTTCTGAATTTACTCTAATTTCTTTGATCTCTGATGGAAACCATTAGATAATCTAGAACATTCTCTCCTGCCAAAGGCAGCAACTGGATGTCTAGATTCTGCAGCTTTCATTTGATTTCTTGCATTGAAATGCTGTGTCATTTTGGAAATGATTTGCTCGTATGGTGTATTTACATCTACATGCAGAGCAATGGCTTCTCGCATGTGTGAACTACTCTGTGCAATTAATGCAGACTTAAACATGAGGTCTTGTTTAGTTGCATTTGGCAAACCACTGTAACAGCTGAACATTTCCCACAATCGGGATGCAAATGCTAGAGGATGCTCTCCAATTTTCATTGTCACCTCAGTTATCTTTCTCAAGTTAATCAAATTAGTCCCAGCAAGTCTAAGTAGAGCTTCTCTCCTTGCCCCTCTGTCTGCTCTTTTGTCACGAACTTCCGGTGAGAGAGCACTAGTTAATGAGCTTGGAATGCAGATCATAAGAAGTCTACAAGCATCTTCGTCTGACACACTATAAACATCCACTACCTTCTCCAGTTTTGACAAAAACTCTACAGGATCCATGTTATTATGGTCAAAAGTACCCACTGCTGTAACAAGACTTTGAAAGTCCATAAAAGACAGCTGTCTAACAGCTTGTCCATTTTCAGTTCTTTGATCAAGAACCCTCTCATTTCCATTTCTATTTCCAGTCTGTCTTGTTCGCACTGTTGCTACTGGGAACCTTACAGAATCATCTGAACAATTATGTTGTTGACTAAAGGTTTCCTTGCAGTTATTTTCATAATGTTCAGTATGGGATTGGGCATATTCCAACTGTCTGGATGTTGCTTCAAACAAACATCTAAATGTCTCCCTCTCTGATTCAGACATTGCAATTTCTTCTCTCAATTTCACTATTTGTTCCTTCAGAATCATCTCTTCAGCCTTGCAATTTCTCAATGACATGACATTGTCGCTGACTTGAGAATTTAGCAACTTGTTTTCAGTCGTCATTTCTTCTAATCTTTTCTTAGTTACCTTGTATGAGGCAAAAAGAGCTTGAAGTGCATTAGCAACTTTTCCCTCTTTGTTTTTAGGCATTTTGGGACAATTTTTGAATTGAGACATAGCCCACTTGTATGGATCATCTACCTTCTCTATCCCATCAAACATTCTCACTGAGCCATGCTTAGCAATGTATTTAATTATCAGCTCTTCCATTTTCACAATCTTATTAAATTGTCTTCAGCAATTCAATAGGCTTTATTCCTTCACTGACTGAACATTATCTAGTTACTTTAAGATACCTGTTAGTCTAATTATTCACTGCTCCTGTGCTTTGGACGCAAATGAATAAAACAGCCACACTACGTCGGGCTTCTAAACCAAAATTTTCACTTCTTCGCAAACGGCCACACTCCGTCGGGCCTTACACTTCACTACACTAAACCGTTAAAATTGCAACACTGCCACAGTACGTCGGACAAAACCACACTACTTCGGGTTTTATGTTATATTTTTAAAACAGTTTACTTAGCCACAGTACGTCGTGCAAATTAACACTGCTTTTGGGCTTTAAACTTCACAGAGTCACGGTGCGTCGGACTCACTACACTATAACACACAACAGTTATGAAATAATTCTGTGACCACACTGCGTCGGGTCGATTCAGTTTCTTTAGAATTTCATCAGAATTATCACAACTTTACAGTCAGTTTCAATTACGTTAGAAACTTACAACTTTAGACACAACAGATCTAATACAACTCTGCCACCACAGTGCATCGGGTTGATTCAATTACTTTAGAATCTTAACAGAATTATAAGAGACCAACAACAAGTTTCAGTTACTTTAGAAACTTTGACTTAAGCACTTTGCTTCAGTTACTTTAGAAACAACAATTCCAATACAACTCTGCCACCACAGTGCGTCGGGCTGATTCAGTTCCGTTAGAATCTTAAATAGAATTTGTACAAAATAGGCTTAAGAACTCCTCCTGCTAATACTGACTAAACCAAATTCTCTTCTGTCCTTAAAATTTTCTTTTCTAGATTTTTTTAAACGAGGGGGTTCCCTGACAAAACCAGCAAAAAGAAACTGCTTTTCTTACCTTTCCCCGCTTTTTGGAAAACCCTCCTGGGTGGCTCGCCAATGTAAGAAAAAATGATGGGGACGTTGAAGATCTCAATGAAGATGTTTATTGCAGCATAGCAGAGACAAAGTACATGTTGTACCTTGGGTTCAACGGAGTCGGAATGAACCCAGAACACACTAAATTCAAACCTTTTATACATTTTCAGTTTACTACCCTTCATGTAAATGAAGTTGCTCCTGTTGTAACAGCTGTAGTCTGTATGTTAATTAAGTTCTGACACCCCTTTGTCTGAGGTAGTTCTCTGTGTCCCACACCTGTCCCATTCTACAATTGGTCACCATTTGCTCAAGATGTGATCATCCCAAATGGTCAAACAACATAACTGTTGACTTTCTTCTTCTCTATAATAATTAAGCCATTTAGGGAAATGAGCATGATCAAACATATTGTGGAGTGGAAGCTGGGTCGAGGCAGACTATAATTTCTTACAGTATATATATATATATATATATATATATATATATATATATATATATATATATATATGTGTATGTGTGTGTGTGTGTGTGTGTGTGTGTGTGTGTGTGTGTGTGTGTGTGTGTGTGTGTGTGTGTGTGTGTGTGTGTGTGTGTGTGTTTGTGTGTGTGTTCACATCTTATTTTTATTATCTGTGTTGTTTCTGAGTACTGGAAGCTGTGACAAACAAATTCCTTGTATGTGCAAACATACAAGAGCAATAAAGCTCTTTCTGATTCTGATTTTTAAACATTCGTTCACTAAAAAATAAATCATTTCTGATCAATGACAGGAATGTTTGAAGGTGTAGCTGCTCTATTTAAAGATGTTTATCAATGCAAGCAAGTGTCATTTGGTCAGTACTTGTTTTTTGAATACCTAGGTATTGTGCTGAAAGGCGCTCCACACATTCTGTTTATCATTATTTACAGGCCTCCAAAATACTCTCCAGCCTTTGTTGAAGAATTCACAGAACTGTTATTAATGATTTCCTCAGAGTTTGACGGTTTTGCTATTGCAGGGGATTTTAATATTCACATAGATAATGCAGAAATCAAAACTACAAAAGAAATTATAACTGTTTTAAACACTTTTGAACTGATTCAGGATGTGCATGGACCCACACACAATCATGGACACACTCTAGATTTACTCATCAGTAGAGGTCTAAACATTTCATCCATTGTCATTAAGGATGTAGCACTATCTGAACACTTTTGTGTTTTCTTTGATATACTGATCTCTGTTACCACTGAATCTAGATCTGTCTCTGTCAGAAAGAGATGCATTAACGAGAACACTAGTGTGCTATTTATGAAGGCATTTCTGCAGACTCTGTTGATCTTCTCCTGGATTCATTTAACTCAAAAGTTAAGAATGGTATTGATGATATTGCTCCGGTAAAGGTCAGCAAAAAGACTGGCAGACAAAAATTATCTTGGAGAAAATCAACAGCAGTTCAGAGTATGAAAAGACAATGCAGAAAAGCTGAGCGGATGTGGCGGAAGATAAAACTCGAAATTCACTATAGCATCTATAAAGACAGCTTTCATGCTTTCAATGTGGAGCTAGCCACAGCTAGACAGACCTTCTTCTCAAACCTTATAAACAGTAACTTAAACAACACTCGCACTCTTTTTGCTACTGTTGAGAGACTGACAAACCCCCAAGTCAGATTCCCAGTGAAATGCTCTCCGACAGCAAACGCAATGAGTTTGCTTCCTTCTTTTCAGAGAAGATCAATATTATCAGAAAGGTGATTGGCATTTCCTCAAGTTATGCAGAGGTCACACAGATTCGACCGCAATTTCAAAAAGAAGTGACTATGTCTGTTTTTGAAGCAATTGATAGCAAAATTCTGGAAGAAATAGTACAGCACCTTAAATCGTCAACCTGCTATCTTGACACACTTCCCACATCTTTTTTCAAAAGTGTGCTTAACTGTTTAGAAGCAGATCTCTTAGAAGTGGTGAACGCCTCACTTCTCTCTGGGACTTTTCCAAACTCCCTGAAAACTGCATTTGTTAAGCCCCTTCTGAAAAAGCACAATCTTGATAACACCACGTTGAGCAACTATAGACCAATATCAATAGGTAAGATTATTGAAAAGGTAGTTTTTAATCAGCTGAACAACTACTTAACTCAAATGAATACCTGGACAAATTTCAATCTAGTTTCCGAGTGCATCACAGCACACATTAAAATAATAAATGATATTCACTTTAATTCTGATTCTGGCAAAATATCAGTGCTGGTACTATTAGATCTTAGTGCTGCGTTTGACACTGTTGATTATAACATACTTCTAGAGAGACTGGAAAACTGGGTCGGGCTTTCTGGGATGGTACTCAAATGGTTCAGGTCATACTTAGAAGGGAGAGGTTATTATGTGAATATAGGAGAGCATAAGTCTAAGTGGACGTCCATGACATGCGGAGTCCCACAAGGCTCAATTCTTGCACCGCTCTTGTTTAGCCTGTATATGCTCCCACTAAGTCAAATAATGAGAAAGAACCAAATTGCCTATCACAGCTATGCTGATGATACCCAGATTTACCTAGCCTTATCTCCAAATGACTACAGCCCCATTGACTCCCTCTGCCAATGCATTGATGAAATTAAGAGTTGGATGTGCCAGAACTTTCTTCAGTTAAACAAGGAGAAAATTGAAGTCACTGCATTTGGAAACAAAGATGAAGTTCTCAAGGTGAATGCATATCTTGACTACAGGGGTCAAACAACTAAAAATCAAGTCAAAAATCTTGGGGTGATTCTAGAGACGGACCTTAGTTTTTGTAGTCATGTCAAAGCAGTAACTAAATCAGCATACTATCATCTCAAAAACATTGCAAGAATTAGATATGTTTTGTTTCCAGTCAAGACTTGGAGAAACTTGTTCATGCCTTTATCACCAGCAAGGTGGATTATTGTAATGGTCTCCTCACCGGCCTTCCAAAGAAGACCATTAGACAGCTGCAGCTCATCCAGAACGCTGCTGCCAGGATTCTGACTAGAACCAGAAAATCTGAGCATATCACACCAGTCCTCAGGTCCTTACAACGGCTTCCAGTTACATTTAGGATTGATTTTAAAGTACTTTTACTCGTTTATAAATCACTCAATGGCCTAGGACCTAAATACACTGCAGATATGCTCACTGAATATAAACCTAACAGACCACTCAGATCATTAGGATCGAGTCAGAAATACCAAGGGTTCACACAAAACAAGGGGAATCTGCTTTTAGCTATTATGCCGCCCGCAGCTGGAACCAGCTTCCAGAAGACATCAGATGTGCTAAAACATTAGCCACATTTAAATCCAGACTCAAAACTCATCTGTTTAGCTGTGCATTTGTTGAATGAGCACTGTGCTAAGTCCAAACTAATTGCACTAATAAATTTTTATATCATTTCCTTGTTTTTACTGTTATTATTCTTTTTTAATTCCTTGTTTTTATTGTTTTGATTATTTTTTAATGACTATTTCACTTCCTTTTATGTAAAGCACTTTGAATTACTACTGTGTATGAGTGAGGTCAAAATATAAATTTAATGCAGGATCTAGAAATAATCTGATCGTGATTAAACCAGAAAAATGCAAAATAAATAAACAAAAGCAATTTTTAAAGCTTGGGCTCCTAAACATTAGATCACTCGCACCCAAAGGAGTTATTGTAAATGAAATGATCACAGATAATAGTTTTGATGTACTCTGCTTGACTGAAACCTGGCTCAAACCAAATGACTATATTGGTCTGAATGAGTCTACTCCACCAAGCTACTGTTATAAGCATGACAGCATGGCGTTGCAACAATATATAGTGATATTCTCAACGTTACCCAGAAAACAGGATACAGGTTTAACTCATTCGAATTACTTCTGCTTAATGTTACACTGTCAGATATGCAAAAGAAATCTCTCCTATCTCTTGCTCTGGCTACTGTGTATAGACCGCCAGGGCCGTATACAGATTTCTTAAAAGAATTTGCAGATTTCCTCTCAGACCTATTGGTTAATGTTGATAAAGTGCTAATTGTCGGAGATTTTAACATTCACGTTGATAATACAATTGATGCATTAGGACTTGTGTTTACTGACCTAATAAACGGTTTTGGAGTCAAGCAAAACGCCACCGTTTTAATCATACGCTAGATTTAATTATAGCGCATGGAATCGATCTTACTAATATATATATCGTACCTCAAAGTGATGATATTACTGACCATTTCCTTGTATCTTGCATGCTGAGTATTACTGATATTAACTATATGACTCTGCGTTATCGTCCGGGCAGAACTATTGTTCCAGCCACCAAAGACAGATTCACAAATAACCTGCCTGATTTATCTCAGCTCTGTGTACCCATAAATACACATGAACTAGACAAAATGACTAACAACATGGGCACTATTTTCTCTAATACATCAGAAGCTGTTGTGCCCATTAAATTAAAAAAAGGTTAGAGAAAAACGTACTGCGCCATGGTACAACAGTAATACCCATTCTCAAGAAAAAAAAACTCGTAATCTTGAGCGCAAATGGAAAAAAACTAACTTGGAAGTTTATAGAATTGCGTGGAAAAACAGTATGTCCAACTATAGACAGGCTTTAAAAGCTGCCAGGGCAGAGCATATCCGCAAACTCATAGAAAATAACCAAAACAATCCAAGGTTTTTATTTAGCACAGTGGCTAGATTAACAAATAACCAGACGCCGCCCAAACTAAATATTCCCTCACAGTTTAATAGTAATGACTTTATGAATTTCTTCACTGATAAAATAGATAACATCAGAAATACAATAACAAATGTAGATTAAACAGCGTCTAGTACTTCAGTTTCATTCATCGCACCCAAAGAAAAACTGCAGTGCCTTACAACTATAGGACAGGAAGAGCTAAATAAATTTATCACTGCATCTAAACCAACAACATGTTTATTAGATCCTGTACCCACTAAACTACTGAAAGAGTTGTTACCTTTAGCAGAAGAACCGCTTCTCAATATTATTAACTCATCGTTATCTTTAGGTCACGTCCCAAAACCATTCAAGCTGGCGGTTATTAAGCCTCTTATTAAGAAATCACAACTAGATCCTAGTGAACTGGCAAATTACAGACCCATTTCTAATCTTCCGTTTATGTCTAAAATTCTAGAAAAAGTTGTGTCTGCTCAATTGTGCACCTTTTTGCAAAAAAATTCTCTATGAAGAATTTCAGTCAGATTTCAGGCCCCACCATAGCACAGAAACTGCACTTGTTAAAATTACAAAATGACTTGCTTCTTGCGTCAGACCAAGGATGCATCTCATTGCTAGTTTTACTTGATCTTAGTGCTGCGTTTGACACTATAGATCAGGGGTCACCAAACTTGATCCTGGAGGGCCGGTGTCCTGCAGAGTTTAGCGCCAACTTGCCTCAACACACCTGCCTGGAAGTTTCATGTATACCTAGTATGAGCTTGATTAGCTGGTTCAGGTGTGTTTAATCAGGGTTGGAGCAAAACTCTGCAGGACACTGGCCCTCCAGGACCGTGTCTGGTGACCCCTGCTATAGATCATGACATACTCATAGATTGAATACAAAACTTTACGGGTATACAAGGAAAGGCTTTAAGATGGCTTAGATCCTACCTGTCTGATCACTACCACTTCGTTTATTTAAATGGGGAGTCATCTCAATTATCACCAGTAAAGTATGGAGTACCACAAGGATCTGTCCTAGGTCCTCTGCTATTTTCAATATACATGCTGCCCCTTGGTATTAGAAAGTACGGGATTAGTTTCCATTGTTATGCTGATGATACTCAACCATATATCTCAACAAGATCAGATGAAACTTCTAAATTATCTAAGCTAACAGAGTGTGTTAAAAATGTAAAAGATTGGATAACCAATAATTTTCTCCTATTAAATTCAGATAAGACAGAGATATTACTTATTGGACCAAAAAAAAAAAAAAAAAACAGTACACAGAATCTCTTGGATTACAATCTGTAACTAGACGGATGTACTGTTACTTCCTCTACAGTCAAAAATCTGGGTGTTATATTAGACAGCAACTTGTCTTTTGAAAATCATATTTCCCATGTTACAAAAACAGCATTCTTCCATCTTAGAAACATTGCCAAGCTACGAAACATGTTACCTGTTTCTGATGCAGAAAAGCTAGTTCATGCATTCACGACCTCTAAACTGGACTATTGTAATGAACTGCTAGCTGGTTGTCCTGCATCTTCAATAAACAAGCTACAGATAGTCCAAAATGCAGCAGCTAGGGTCCTTACCAGGTCAAGAAAATATGATTATATTACCCCAATTTTACGGTCTCTGCACTGGCTACCTATTAAGTTCCGTATCAGTTACAAAATATTATTATTGGTTTAGCCCCTGTGTACCTAACTAGTCTCCTACCATGCTACAATCCATCACACTCCCTAAAGTTGCAAAATTCTGGACTTTTGGTAGTACCTAGGATAGCAAAGTCCACTAAAGGAGGTAGAGCTTTTTCACATTTGACTCCCAAACTCTGGAATAGCTTTCCTGATAACGTTCGGGGTTCAGACACACAATCTCTGTTTAAATCTAGATTAAAGACATCTCTTTAGCCAAGCATTCACATAATGCATCTCATAATCTTGTACTGCAGTTATATCTGATCAAACGCACATTATTGCAATTCTGAGTGTGCTACACACAGGTGAGTGGCCTGGACAAACCACCTGTAGTAACACATTCTTTTTCTCTCTAAATGCACCAGACACTTTCTTACAAACACTCCATGTTACTAGAATTTAATAAGGACTTAATGTTTACTTGTGAATGCAACGCAAATCATAATTGCACTATTTGTTCAGCTATTATGTAAAGTACTTGTATAGTCTGTCTTAGGTTATGTGTATGTATAGTCTATTTATAGTATATGTATAGTTAGATTACCGCTTTCAGTAAGTTAGTTATAGGTTTTAAAATTGTTCTTACTCTTGTGTTGTTTGTTTAAATTTAAATTTATGTAGCACCGTGGTGCTGCGAGACATTTCATTCCACTGTATGCCCCCACATGTTGCGGAATGACAAAGCTCGACTTGACTTGTTCTTTAACTTGGGTTGAGCAAATAATTTTTGCTTGGATGGAACAGCAGCTACGCTAATTATGTCTCTATTTGTTTCTCTGTTTCTGCCGCGGGATTAACATCCTGTGGTAACTAGGAATTACACAAGCTTCAGTCTGGATCCAACACTTAAATGATCTGAGATGACCAAACACATGAGAAGAGATGATGCCAACCCCTCAGAGGACCTCAGATGATGCCAACCCTCAGACAACCTACAGAACTACCAAATTTCACCATAAGTTAAATATATTAAGTTTCTACAATATATAAATATATTGTAGAAACTTAATTTCCTGTAAAGCTGCTTTGCAACGATTTGTATTGTGAAAAGCGCTATACAAATAAACTTGAATTGAATTGCTAAATAAACAAACTTGCTTTGCCTTACATTTAAAAGTAACTTTCGCCAACACTGCATAAGAGTCAATTGTTTGTGAATTGAACTACACTGGTCACACTATACAGTATCTTCTACATGAACAATGAGGACAGTACAGCCACTAAACAGCCAATAATATAGGTATTAATGTAAAAGCTCGACCATAAGATTTTAACCATCAATATTGGGATTATTCAAAGAATATGATTACGAAGACTACGATTAATCTGAAAAACAATATTTTCTACCCAGCCCTATGTGGCATTAGATACTGTATCCCTAACTGAAAGAAAACACAGTAGATTCAGGGTTTCTTACAGCACTGTGGTGGAATAAGTTAATGGTTAAAGGTGCTTCATGAAGAACATGTGAAGAAATGTTCATTACAGACATTTCCTTGATTAAAGGGAGTTCCCCGTGGGCACTTTATTTCCCACAATTTTATTTAAAGTAAACCACCTCTCCAAGGTCTGACGCCACACCCACCGCGTCTGTCTTGGCTCACCTCACCACAAGGCTTCTAAAGGGCAGTATGAGTGTAACGCTGCTTGTAAAGCCCCAGGAGCACAAAGTACAGTACCAGCACTGAGTTTACTCTGTCCCTCATTAGCCCCATTCCTGCTTTCAGCTGCTTATAAACTCCTGCCTTTAAATCAGTCGGCGCGTGTCAGTCCAGCCAGCACGGCTCCGTCGGGTACAGCCAGGGTCAGAGTTTGCCGTGCGGAGAGACACAGCGGTGTGTTTAACGAGTGTCGGGGAGGTCAAAGGTCATTGTAGAACACACCTCCGACAAATCGTCTGCAAGCCGCCAGCAGCTCCAAAACAAACTATTAAACTTTATCACCATTCCAACTTGCCTTGTTCCAGGTTTTTTCTTCCTGTTTTTTTCCTACTGCTTTTCAAGGCCCCTACTGAATGACCTCTATCATGCCATCTATTTATCATGGGTAATTTTCCTGTGTTTTTTAAATATATAAACATATTACAGTTCAGTTTTTAAAAAGAAATTAATACTTTCATTCAGCAAGAGTGAATTAAATTGATCAAAAGCAATTGCCAAGGGTAAAGACATTTATAATATAATAAATAAGTAAAATAAAATAAATGCTGTTCTTTGAACTTTCTATTCATAAAATCCTGAAAAAAGGTATCATGCTTTTCCAGAAAAATATTAAGCAGAACAATCATTCTCAACTGTAATAATAATAAACCATGTTTCTTGAGCAGCAAATCAGCATATTATAATAATTTTTGAATGATCATGCGACATGCAATATTTTTCCATTAAATAGACAAAAAATTTTACGGTCCTCAAACTTTTGAACAGTAGTGTACAACTGGTCATAAAATGTATGGAATAGCAGTCTAATTTCTTCATTTAGTTTGTGAGTGGACACCTATATCTATAGATAAAGACAGAGGAAGAGAGACAAGGGAGAAAGTATGGTTTGGGTGGGATGGGAGTAAATTATTAGTTGCCCTCAACCCATCACATATTTGATGAAGAGGCATCTCCCTCTCATGATGACAGCCCACCACAGACATAAGATAACATGTTATTATATCTCCAACTGCTGGTGCTCACAAAACAAAGAAAAAAAGTTACTCCCTTGTACTGCTGAAAGAAATAGAATATATTTCATCTGGCATTAACTCTGTGGCATAGGAAATGTTTTTGGTGTGGCAAAAGAATTTGAATTTCATTCTAAGATCATGGAAAATAGCAGTAAAGGCTGGAGAGGAGACAAAATGTTCAAGTGCTCTCAACTAATCGTATTCTACAATCTCGCTAGCGTTGCTGCCACGACTGGTTTGCATTTTAAAAGACCCAATTGTTGGAAATGTGAAGCAATCTTTCACGTTGGTCTTCTTTAGAGAAATTAAATAGAAATATATTCAATGTTTAATCACTCCATATTAACAATGAGAGTTGGAGCTGGCAGGACTGAAATAAAAAAAGGGAAATATGACCAAAAAACACTTTCTAAACAGTTACTTTCCAAGAATCCATCCCTTTAATCTAAATCCTTCGTAAGGTCTGAGGGGAGCCGGGCTACATAATGCAGACTAACGCAAGGGTCACATTTGTGAGCAATTAGGCAGCATTAAGGCAAAAAGCTTGGGATGGGATTTTAATACCAGTGGCATTTCAAAGTGTCATAGCCTGAATCAGACACATCTATTAAAGCCAAACTCGAATGTAACAAACATCCCACCGTTATATCAACAGTCATGGGTTTTCTGGCCACTGTCTCCAACTCCTTCAAACTTTCAAGCTCTGTCTCTCACTTTCCTGCCTCTAAATATGCAATTTCTCCACAGCGTCAGCCTGTTTAAATACATAAATTGCAGGCTTATTTATATGTCCCAAAAATATCTGCTCTGGTGTATTTCCCTGGATCGTACGTTTCTGGATGCTAGAGGGAGAGAAAAGGCGCTGCTGCTGGGGACAGAGGAATGTGTCAAGTAGTGCTGTGACAGACTGATGAGGTGAGAGAGTCATTGTCACAAAGGTAATCTATAGTACTGTGATGGGTATGACAAAAAATAAAATAAAATAAAAATTAAGAAAAAAATTAAGTCTCATACTTTGTCACACAAACACGCACACATACATAAAAGGAAGGACTTACGTGGGATGGTGACACTAAAATGTTGTGGATCGGATATCAACAACTTCCTTTTGAGCTCATTCAAACCAACACCAGTAGGACCTAGATAAGCAAACAGAAAGAGACACAGAAACGAAGTCCATTAATATCTTTCTTAACTTTTATTTTAGCATGCTGCTATTTTTATTCTTTTTTTATATTGTATCATTTCTATTTTTGTTAAACAATAGACAAAAAATAAAGATACATTTTTATGAACTAAATTTGTTTTTTATTATTGTTTTATTAAAAATACACTACTGTCTTAAAGTTTGGGGTAAGACATTAACACTATTAAAGATGTTAACACTGTTACAAAAGATTTCTGTCAAATAAATGCTGTTCTTTTGAACTTCATATTCATTAAAGAATCCTGAGAAAAATGCATCAGTTTCCACAAAAATATTAATCAATACAAGTGTTTTCAATACTGATAAGAATTTTTTCTTGAACACCAAATCAGCATATTAGACCAATTTCTGAAGGATAGTTCGACACCGAATACATTAATTTTAAATGGCAATTTAAAATGTTACACTTATTTTCCCCCTTTTTTTTTGATCAAATAGATGCTGCCTTGGTGAGCATAAGCTGATCTGACCCCAAACCTTTGATAGGTAGTGTATACAAAAAGTGTACAGTGTGTACAAAATGAAGTTGGATTACAAAGTTAATTGTCAAAAACTTGTTTTAAAAAAATAAAAAGTACAGCTTAAGACTTTGCACTGTTATTTTGATTATTTTATTGTGGATTTATACTGTATTTTACTTTATGCACTACATTTAAATATAATAAATAAATAAACAAACAAACAAACAAACAAACAAACAAACATTACTTTAAAAAAATATTTTTCCATTGTACTACCCAGCCAAAGCATAGTGAACATAGTGAAAAATTTGAGTCATCCATTTCTCCTCCTTTCATCTCTTTTTCACTACAAGCCCTGAGTTGTTCTTTCTGTAGTCACAGAGTCTGAGCCACATGTGCAGCAAAAATACACAGCAAGAGATTCGATCCCTCCATGCAATTCTGCATGTCAAGGCCCTGTTAAAGACAGGCCAAGATTCACACTGTATAATGCAGAGACTCAAACGTGGTTTTTCTATTAGCTGTTAATTATTGCTATGAGACATGAACAAATCAAAATCTATGTTAGAGAACACAAAACAGATGTTTTTCCTACACATTTTCATTTGATGCATCATACACTTTCCAACACACATGACTTCATGAGAAGCCCATGACTGCAAAACGTGTTATCCTTATGCCACTGTGATAGAGGAGACGAGTAAGATGCTGATTTATTACAGTGAGGAAACAGGAGATTATTTCTTGTGTTTTAGGGTCACTGAGTAATGTGGAGCTCCTGTTTGAGAGCCACATGTAAAAACTATGTTTAGGTATGTATATATAGGTGGAAAAGGAAAAATTACACCGCAATACATGTTTCCAATCGGCCATATTTCATACGCAAACACTCCTCCTCCTTAAAAGGACCCACAAACTCAAACAGTCTTTATTTTCAGGGGATGTTAATCTCCAGACCCCACTTGGCCCTGTCTGCCTGCTTTCAGGCCCACATAGAAACCTTGTCAAAGGAAGATGGATGGTCCGTAGTCTCTTGGGCATTCTATTCACTCATCATGTGCACTAAATGAGTTTAAAGCCCTCAGTCACTCATCTCTGCAGTGGCTCGCCCTATCTCTGATGTATAGCCGCTTGTATCCAAAAAGGCACGAACAGCATTAAAACTTATAGTCTGAGTTCAAGCACTGAGCAGCCAGCCAGATCCAAATGGGAAGGTGGTGCGTCAGAGAGGTTAACTGACTTGCCTTTTTGTATTTTTTTCCTGATTATTCTGTTCATTGTCATATGCTTTATTGACCCAAACAAAAACAAGCCCTTTACTCTTCAACAGACCCAATAAAATAACACATTTGAGTAAATGTTTTTCAATCCAAGTGTATGCGCGCATTCACAAGGGCAGGTTGCAGAGGTCGTAAAAGTGTCAGTAGTCATTAGGGCGCTCATTAGGGGAGAAGGCTAATACGAAAGGCTTAATAACTTCCAGGCCAAGCGTAGAGCAGATGCAGTTAACCTTGAGGAGCTGCTAGGCTGGGTGAACATGGGGGGCCACCGTCCAACCTTCTCTCAACACTCCTTAAAACACTGTCATCATGTCCTCATATTATCAGCATCAAGTGTGTCCGATAAATAACCTTTCTTCACAGTTATATGTGTGATAAGTTCACAATTAAAGCTTTTTGGCGAGATTTTAAGCCTTTGGAGAGACTGGGCACTATGTACTTGTACAGGACTGTGCCAACTGCTCAGATGTGTAAAAATTATACTTGATAGTTCTAGGAAGAAACAACACATTGCAGCCCAAATTGTAATGTTCAATTACAAAAGCCCAGACAGAGATGTTTGGAAAGAGAATCAAAATTCTGATATAAAAGGAAATAAAGAATCGGATCTGTCGGTTGAACCGACAGCTCCTTTAGACCACCATTTTCCTCAATGGTCATTCCTCTGTTCCACCGTTATTCTGTCTGGGTCTATATCAACTGAAATCTCTTCAATCTTAACTCAAACATGTAGAAAAAAACAGATAATTTGCTATGTTAAATAATCAGGTTTCAGTTAAAACACTACGGTGGGCTTGCGAAGCTGCACATATGTTAAATGTGTTGACTTTGGCCGCTCGATTAATATTTATCCAAACAGATAAGATCTTGATTCGTCTGGAAAGTCGTTTGAAACCCAACCGCAAACCGCGGGTCAGTCGTGTTAGAGAAAGTAAAGGGAAATAAGACTATTTTGTTCTGGGGTGATTTTGCTTGACCCTGCTGTCCGCAGACAGGGGTAATCACCTAAAGGGAGTGTAAAAGTTTAATGTGCTTTCAAATGAATCACTTTCATTCACAATAGCAAGAAAACACAAATCAAAGAGTACAAAGAGAGACGAATGGGGGAAAAGATTCAAATGGCATCATTGATGACTGCATTATTAAATGCAATAAAACAACCGGCAAAGAGTATGAAATAAAGACAGACAGGAAAAAAAAATGATAATAAAAAGTGCAGGGCAGGAACAGTTAAAGCATGACCTCAAGGGACAGAATAACAGTTCAGAGAGAAAAC
Source organism: Spinibarbus caldwelli (assembly GCA_039654775.1). Classification (NCBI taxonomy): domain Eukaryota; kingdom Metazoa; phylum Chordata; class Actinopteri; order Cypriniformes; family Cyprinidae; genus Spinibarbus; species Spinibarbus caldwelli. The sequence continues at coordinate 14,483,682 of CM077256.1, read as the reverse complement.
ACAGCAGACCCTTTTTCTGCATCCTTGGTTTTGTCACGACTGATACATCCATGATGCTGCTCTCCACCTTATGAGACAAAACTGAAAATATTTGTGTTAGTTTGACCGTTTGAGTTGCAAATTACCAGAGGAGCATGCTGACAGTAGAAAAAGCTTGATTAATTAAACAGACCACCTTATGCACTCGCTCACACAGGCATGTGAACACACACCCCATTAATTTTATGCACCTACAAAACTGTGATAGAATCCATATGCCATGTTGCTTTCAGAAACACACGGCCTGGTCTACTACTGTAGTGAACCGTGACTCTGTGCTACCTCTCACAGATTTGTACGTGAAATATTTTATACACCTGGTCAACATTACTTGTCAGTATATGAGGAAATTTTCAACAACAACAAACCTTTACATTTTGGAAAAACAAATTATGAACAATTTAAGATGGAGGAGGTTGATGAGAAGAGGTTAATGCAGCATTTCAACACAAAAAAGTAAAACAAAAGAAAGGAACCTGAAACCCTCAAGCTATGTGTCATACAAATCTAAATGACTTTTTATTCACACTTTTATGAAACACTTAATTCATTGTTCGGGCCTCTATATCCTTTGTCCAGAATTTCTGGCAAACAAACACCAAATCTGACATTCGAAAGTCTAATATCATTTCAAGCTTTTTTCACTTTGTAAAGCTGACGTCTCACTGCGGTTTCGCCCTCACTGTTCCCTTGAAAATAAGTGTTAACAATTCTTTGGTGAATAATATTAAGAAGGAATAAAATGTTCCAATAGAAGACCAGCGCTGTGAATGAAGTGTCACAAAGATGAATTAATCCTCAACTGGTCCCGTCAGCTCTAGGGTCTTCAGAGGGCCGGGTTGAGTGAGAGTCCCACAGCAGAACAGGATTTATAGATTACAGTCGAGTGCTGTTGTGGGTAAAGCACTGCTTGTGTATAGTCTCATAGTGTGTTTTGAAATTCCTTTGTATTTTTACATTTCTGAAAACTTTTAAATGATGATGTCCATCATTTGGACAGCAAAAAAGCACTTTTCATATACCAAAGTTGTTACACTTACCAACTAACACGACAAGTCTGTGCCTGTCTGCGTGTTTTCTGCAGTAGGCCGTCACCTCTTCGTAAGTGGGCACATCAGCTGTGTCGTACTGCTCACTTCTCTTACATTCATACATCGACTTATTTGTCTTCTTATCTCTTCTGCTGAGACGAAAACTTCTTCGTAGACCCGCTGGAGAGGAAGAGAAAAACAAATAAAGACAAAAGAACAACAAGCTTGTCTTTCATTCTTGTGTGCATTTGAGAATGAGGATATAGACATAGAACTCTTATTGGATCTTAACACTCCTACACTTGCTCATTCTTTCTTGAGACATTCACAAGCCTTTCACCCTGCCTCCTGCACCTGTATTGGTTTGTGGTTGTGGTCAATTCTTAACATGCTTTTCAGAAGTAGGCCTGATATAAGAAGCTGATTTGGTGCTCAATAAACATTTCTTACTTCATTGTTGAGAACAGTTGTGTTACCTATTTTTTTTTGGAAACTGTAGTCCATTTCTTTTCTGTCACTTATGATAAAATTATTGTATGATTGCTGAATGAAAGTATTAATTTTTGTCTTGCTGATTCCAAACATTTAAACGGTTCTGCACAAGCATATTACTTTGCACCTTGAGCCACTTTTAAAGATGCTATATTAATTTTTGTGGTATATTTGTTTTTCTTCTAAAAACACACATACACACACACACACACACACACACACATATATATACATACATACATACATACATACATACATACATGAACACATAAGGAATGGAGGAAATGTAGAACATAATCAAAAATAAATAAATAATATGTGTGTGTGTGTGTGTGTATATATATATATATATATACACACACACACACACACACACACACACACACACACACACATACACACATATACACACATACACATTTTATTTATTTATTTATTTTTGATTATGTTCTACATTTCCTCCATTCCTTATGTGTTCATTCGTCAGATATTTTGGTGTGTTGATTACTCTTTCATCTGTCAAGTGTTTAGGTCTATTAGTTCCATATACCACATTTTACCATATCTAAACCCATTCCACAGATTTTCCCCTAAAAATCAGCACGGAAAATACGAAAAACGTCCGCAGATTCCGTCTGGGCCCGATCATAACAGATTTTCCTGTGCGCCATCATCATATGAACCGACTTGTGGTTCTTTCATCCGCGTCCAGGTAACAAAACGACCAGACCGAAATATCTGAGGCTACGTATTTCATGGGGACACGGCAGGAGGTGGGCTATTTCAGGACACGGTCATAGCTACGAGTGGTTTTTTCATGCCCTAAAAGGTTGTTAAGAACCTCACCACAAAACTTCCTGTCTGATTACTCTGGACAGCACCAGTCTGTCTTTAATGACCCCAGACTGTATCAAAACTCAAAACGTACCCCTCATTTAAGCAGCACGGTTTTATATTCATGACAGATGCTAGTTAGTCTAGCACAGCCCCAAACCAGAGACACCTAATACCCCATCTCTGCACAAGGCATTTTCCCTTCCCGCCTCTACTGCGTTTTATTTTTTTAAACCGTGATTAATGAACGCAGGGATATGATGCAAGATGCCCAAGTAAGATTACGGCAGTAAGAAAATTATGGATTGAGAAGGGGAATGAAAAAAAAAAGCCCTGATCCAGTCCCCCTTTAATACTTTCCACAGCACAGATGTGCGGCCGTGGACAGATCCTGCATTTTTTACAGCTTGTTCTTTTCCACACAGTCACCTAATAAGGGCTGGTGGGGACCTACGCTGGGATACAAATGAAACACCTTAAGTGAAGAGCTCGCTGTACCACAACACAAGTGTTTGTGTGGTTCCACAGTGAGGATTTGGTTACAAGATTTTAGGACAGAGCATTCTTCCACTCAGGCTAACCTGTTGTCTCTGCTGCTCGTGCCACTTGACGTGAAGCCATCATGCTAAAACTCAACCCTGACTAGAGCCAAAACATCAAGAACTGCATTATTAAAACTAGGTATGCATATAGGTATGATTATCTGACAAATATCAACATCATTTGATGGGGAAAAGGTACCAGGTGCCAAATCATTCCTTTCGAGAGGATATGACGGTGACCTTTAGTAAGCTGAAACACTGAGTGGCCTTTTCCATTCAATTTGCGTACCCTTCAGTTTTGATAGTCGATTGACTCTGAGCACAGAGCAGGTGCAAAGCTTTTATTACGGCTGCTCGGGTGTGGCTAGTCAATGCAAATTGCGGTCTACTGTCTGAAGAAGATTTGTAATTGGGACCCTTCAAAATCACTTAATACAGGATAGACGGCTCCATCCAAATAGCCAAAATATTGCCTTCCATCTCAATGAGGATAAATAAATCAAGGCTCAGAAAGCAAGCAACTCTACCCCCTCTTGAACCCCAGTCTCCATTACTGATTGAGGTTGAATAAGAAAAAAAAACATGAAAATTAATCCATTCCAGTCTGAGCAGAAATGTTGGGCCTGCTTCTCCTTAATTCTCTCTTTTTACAAAGGACGCATCTATATGTGGGGTGACAGAAGGCAGCTTGAGTATATTAGAAATGCTCAGCCAAGGACCTTCTGGTTTGGGGACGAAGATAAATATAAAAAGAGAAAGCCAGCTAGCCAAGGACAGTCATAAAATTCTTTCCACTTCCCTTCCAGTTTGACAGCTCAGGCTAGAAGACCGACACGTGCCCGCCATAGAGGCCCATACATGCACCTCCTAATGGCGTGCACTGTGGCGTGACGAGTTAATTGGACCTCAGAGCTACGCAACCTACCATCACCAACTAGCAGTTCACAAATCAAACCTGTTCTTCCACTGAGACATGGAAGGAAAAACAATGAAAAGACCCAAATTCAGTGTAAACACAGAAAGACACGCGCTGCCGCCGCACACACAATCGCCTGAGAGCTGCTGTGGCTCCCGAATGCCCATTTTCCACAGCAATAATATCTTACAGCCGTGGAAGAAATTTAGTAGATGTGTGAGGTGAAAGCCCTGAGGGATTCAAAAACGTTGAGGATGAGGAGGGGTAATAACCTTCAAACACATTAACTCCCTGTATGGATACGGAATGATGCACATTCACATTTATCATAAAGATAAGGGAACCAGAAAAAGGTCAAAAAGGGGAATCATAACACTCCATAGAGCGATCAATCAAACCGAAAATGATTTCATAGAAAGAGCTCCCCTATTTTTCCATCATCTTTTGGTTTACAACCGGTGACTAATTCTTTTATCCATTATTTTGGAATGGATAATCCTTGTCCTGTGCTTGTAAGTCATATTTAATCATGTAGTAAATTTTCCCAAGTAAGCTGCTTTTTACAGATTGAGAGAGTGAAGGTGGATATGGTTGAACAAAGTTAACTGTAGTTTCAAGGCTTCCTGAAAGGAGGAAATGAACTCAAATAAAGTTCTCTCTTGTGAAATGCCTCGGCCCACACCTTCCACCCCAAACAAGGTAAACGGAGAGCTGCCTGTCGAGCATGTGAACGATCCATTGAGATGGACATATGGCCTTGGCCTTCACTCCCTCCCACCCTCTTTTACAATCATCTGCGGAAAGGTTTAACGGTATTGTACAGGCCCCTGGGGTGGTGTCAGGGAGACCCCCAGCATCAAACATTGAGAAGTTTCCGGCGCAAATTGCACGTACCAAAATTGTCTGATCTCATCTCTTGTGCGCACTAACTATATTCCATCTCTTGTAGGGGGAAAATGTGTCTTTCTGTGTACTCAGACAAACGGTTTACCAACTCCAGTTATCTCTCAGCATTCCCACAGATAAGCACGAACTGGCTGCCTGGATCCAGGGGAGAAGATGGATAACCATCAGAGGCAACGATTAAATAAAAACAAGTATTTAGTAGTGCTATTTGAAATATGTATTGGGCACTGCTTTGAATCATGTTGAACTCGTTAAGAATGGCTATCTAGGGGAAACACACTGTAGGAGTGGATTCCATTGTGCTGCCTAAGTGGAAAGTCGTGTTCTGCCCAAGTGTTACAGGCTTGCGCTGAATACCGACTCTTCGTTCCTGTTGGCCGGAGGAGAATAGACTTGAATCAAGGAGTGATTTTTTTCCCCCTCTGTCCTATCTAAAATTCCAAATTCAGAGATAGGATTGTTAAGATATCTTTGAGCCATACAGTGCATTAAATAAATAAATATAAATAAATAAAAATAGTTAAAAGAATAAAGCAAATGTATAAAATAACAAACATATTTATAAATATTTAATGCATAGAATTTTGGAATATAATACATATTTACTATTATTATTATTATTATTATTATTATTATTATTATCATCATCATCATCATCATCATCATCATCATCATCATCATCATCATCATCATCATCATCATCATCATCATCATCACTCTTAGTTCATTGTCTGTACATTCTGGTTCAAATAAGTAAGGCTGGGCAAAAAATTACAAGTCATCCTCTCTGTCGAAATCTTTAGACATTTACGAAGCCTGTTTTATGTACAGCGTGTCGTCTTCTGCTTGTAAACAAGGCACAGCGCATCAGAGTTTTATGTCAGATCGCTGACTCCTCCGTCAGCAGCACCACACGCATACGCGGTACCGTTGTGAACGCGTGGCGGAGACTGACATGGAAAAGAAGAAATTGTTGAATAAAGAAGTTATTTTTGTTTTCTTTGCACAAAAAATATTCTCGTAGCTTCATTAAATTATGGTTGAACCACTGATGTCACATGGACTGTTTTAACGATGTCCTTACTACCTTTCTGGGCCTTGAATGTGGTAGTTGTGTTGCTGTCTATGCAGAGTCACAAAGCTCTCGGACTTCAACAAAAATATCTTAATTTGTGTTCTGAAGATGAACAAAGGTCTTATGGGTTTGGAACGACATGAGGGTGAGTAATTAATGGCAGAGATTTCATTTTTGGGTGAACTATCCCTTTAAGTTGACATTTCTTATGGAAGAGGGCCATCTCTTAAGAAATCTCAATTTGTGAACTAGGAAAAAATTTATCTGGTAGTTTGTCCTTATAAGGACAGTGTCTCGATATATAAACTACAAAAGCATGGGAACACTGTTTGATGCATCAGTGGAGACACATATACACAGTCTAACTCACAGACAAACAGAGTGGGCTGCCAGGTCAAGCCGGTGCAGTCATCACTAACAGGTTTAGTAAGTGTCTGAACTACAAATCCAATAGGCTAGCTGGAGGACACAGTCCTGCTGTTAGTCTCATCAATCACCTGTTCCTTCCATCAAAGATACGAAACACCCACACGCAAACATCAACAGACACAAAACCTATTCACTGAACCACTGCAAAGTCTGGCCATTCCTGACCCCCACAGACGGACGGCCAAACACTGAGTATAGGACATTGAGACCATAATCATCCACAACTGGCTACAAATCAGACGAACAGATGCCCATTTTGCTCATGTCCATGGCTAATTCAAATCTTGTCTACCATACATTCAAAATTAGAGACACTGCCAAACGACCCCTCCAAATTAAAATCCCAGTGACGTCAGCCGATTATACTAAAGTGTATCCACCTGAGCTGGGGTCAGTGTGGGGAAGAGCGTGGTAATCGAAAGCTGCACACAGCTACAGGCCTCGATGCTTCTGGCCCCGGCGCTCCTCCTCCAGGAGTGAGCTTGTGGACAGATGAGATAAACTCATTTTGGAATTGAAACGTTTTTTATTTCAGTCTAAAACACGTCTCCATTTTTCCATAACTCCTGCCTTAATTGGATTCCGGGGGCTAATGGCTTTCCCAGCTTTAGCTTCTCCCCCCAAATGTTTTCATTTTTTTGTTCTTTCTTCTGACTCCCATTGACTTTCTTCCCTGTTTCTATTTTTCCTAAATTGTGGTCGCCCTCAGCCTGCAGAGAGGTCATTATGATTAGCCGATCACTGCAAACCTGTGCATCACATCACATCACATCACATACTTTATGCAAAAAATGGTTCGGAATGATTTCGGAAACAAATTTGATATTTTGAGCTGATTTTAAAACACATCTTGCTTTCATCTGTTATGCCTTTGTTGTGTTCAAAGTAACTTCGTTGTTTTAGTCGTTTAGTGTATGATGCCCTGTTTTACACTGTAACAATTTTAACACCCAGCGAGTGTATGGTATATTGTACTTTTTTTTTTTTTTTTGCAAATTTTGGAAATCTTATTCTCACAAATACTGTATGTCCCAAAATTTCCATTAAAACTGTTTCCTATTTTAATACATTTCAAAATGTAATTTCTTCCTGGGATGAAACAGTAGCCATTACACCAGTCTTCAGTGTCACATGACCCTTCAGAAATCATTCAAATATGCTGATTTGATGCTCAAGAAACTAAATAATTACTTAAAAATGGATGTAAACCCAGCTATTATAGTTGTTAAATGTTTGTTCTGTCTACCCTCTATCTTCAAAGAAATACAGAACTTTTCTGTCATCTCTCACACATACATGCACAAACATGTGCACTGGTTCAGATGAAAACTGTACTGCTGATGTACATGAACGGATGGCACACTTGGGATTAAGACTAATACTCCTTGCACGCCTGACACTCCTTCATCCTAGTGACATGGGGGGAGCAAAACTAGCAATACATTCACGTAATACACTCTTACATTACTACAACACCAGGTTCAAATCAAAACAGTGAATTAGACTGTGGGCTTTAAAGAGGTCAATGTTTTCCCCTTCAAAAAATTCTCCTGTTACATGGAATATGTAATGCATGGCAGGGCACAGAAGCTGGAAGGTGCTGTCCTGGGACCAGCCCTTGAGGTGCTTTGGCCATTGGGAGGAAGAGGAGAGGCTGAGGTCAGAAGGGCGGTAATGAAAGTGTGGAAGAAAACAGAAGGGCAGAAAGAAAAAAAAGAAAAGAGGCACAGCGTTTAAAAGGTTATCCCTATTGAATGACGGTGCTTGATTGAGCTTGGCAGACAAGACTGTGCGGCTTTATTTATAAACTTTCTACCCACAGGATCGCCTGTGAAATCAAAAGAGTTTAAATGAGTGGCCAGCGGCTTAGGGTTTACACAAACAGACTAATGTCTACTAGTGAGAGAGAAATAAAAAAAAAAAAAAGAGCCAGAGAGACACAAACAAGTGAGACGAAAAAAGACAAGCAAAGGAGAAAGAAGGAAATCAATTTGGGCGATTGATAGAGGAAAAAAAAAGTTTGTGAAAAGCAGCAAACAAGAAACCCAGAAGAACAGGAGCAAAACATACTGTACACTGGCCCCATAAAGAAAACATTATAAATATATACTGTTAATATACTGTACATATATACAATATACAGTATTGTTCAAAAGCTTGGGGTGAGTAAAACGTTTAAATTAATACTGTTAATCAGCAATGTTGCTGAAAATTCAGGTTTGCACAGGAATAACTGACACTTTACAATATATTACAATAGAAAATTGCTTTTAAATTGTCATATTTCACAATAATACGGTTTCACTGTATTTTGATCAAATAAATGCGGTCTTAGTGAGCATAAGAGATCTCTTTGAAAGGCATTTAAAAAAAAAAATATTTTAAACAGCAAAGTAGCTATACAAATCAACATTTACCTTTATATTATACTGACAGATTCACTGAAATGGAAGAACAAAATAACTGATTTGCACAAATTGGTGAACAGGAAATGGAAAACCTGGAGTGGATCTAGAATGGAGTGATTACAGAACACTGAGTGGAAATTGCCGTGAACTGAAACCGAAGACTCTGGCAAATGATAAATGATTTTTGTACTATTTGAGATATTTAATACTTAAGGATCCACGGAAACACTGTACTTTTTGCGGCCACTGAACAGAGCTGTCCCAGACGGGCATACTGTACAACAGAATACATGAATCTGTGAGGTGACAGATAATGAGAGCGCTACAGCACACATTTTCCACACACTGATACTAGAGATGGAAACCAGACTAAGGCCTGACTGAGAGCTGGCCTTCAAACAGCCCAATGTCCAACACACACTACATCAAGAACCTGCCGGACCTCCACCACCAAGCCTGGAAATGAACCAGTGCCTTTAACTGCAATGTGTTTAACATTCACGAAGAGCTATTTAAACCAAAAACACTGCCCACACAAAGGAAAATCATAAAGTACAGCTGCTCATGACAATTGTATGAGAAAGTTCACATTTGCCTCTTTTTTACCACAGGACTGTAGAGATTATTTAGATTTCACTGATATCAGATATTTCAGTTTAATTCTCCGCTTTGCATTGTGAATCAGACCTAACAACATTCAGGTATTGCTACTAACAATAACAAAGTCAATCTTAGATAAAGCATACAAAGCAAAATGGTAATGACCGTGGCAACTACCTCAGGGAAAAAAAACAAAACAAAACAAAACAAAAAAAAAAAAAAAAAGACTGAAAACGCAGATTGCTACCATTTATAAACGATGAGATACGTGAAGCCAGAAGGAGGCTAGACAATGATACTATAGGACATGCAACAGCGTGCAGCCACATGACAAAAAAGATTTTTGTCTGCAGACACACACAGAAGGAGAGAGAGAGGGAGAAGACGGAGCTAACAGCACATGAAACAGTTAGCAGAGAATGACACAGAATGAGATAAACTCTTCATCAATAATAAGAATCAGACAGAAGAGAGAGGAATGATACGGGACAGAGGACAAACACATAATCAAGCATAATCAAAAAGAGCTCACCAATATGGAGTCCACTTAAATAGGAGGCAAACTCAGTGTCCTCTTCAAATTATGAAAGGCAGAAGGAATCAGGACAGATTTATATTAGAGAGAAGTTAGGAACACTACTACATACTGAAAGATGAGCAAAACAAAAGATTGTCAGTTTTATTTTTATAAGCCGAATTGACAATGATCACAGTACCATTTAAAGGTTTGGGGTCAGTAAGATTTAAAAAAATATATATATAATAATAATATAATAATATATATATATATAATAATATATATATATAATAATAATAATAATATTTTTATTTAGCAAGGATGCATTACATTGATCAAAAGTTAACATTAAACACTTTTACACTATTTTAGATAAACGCAGTTCTTTTGAACTTTCTATAAATCAAATAATCCTGGGAAAAAAGGTACAAATGTGTAGCCTTTAGGTATTAATATATACCTTTAAGGTACTAATATGCACCTTTGAGGGCTAAATAAGGTACAAAGGTGTACCTTTTGGAAAAAGTGCCACCCTAGTGACAGCTTTCATATATTTTTTTTCCTGAGAGTGGGATTTCCACAAAAATATTAAGCAGCACAACTGTTTTCATCATTGATGATAATCAGAAATATTAGAAATCATCATTTCAGAATGATTTCTGAACGATCACGTGACAGGGATGACTGGAATAATGGCTGCTAAAAATTCAGCTTTGCCATCACAGGAATAAACGACATTTTAAAATACATTAAAACAGAAAATAGTTACTTTAAATCGTAATTAAAATGTTTTACTGTATTTTTGATCAAACAAATGCAGCTTCAGTGAGCATAAACATTACCGACCCCAAACTTTTGAACCGTTGAGTATTTTATAGACAAACACAACTATCATATTTCTTCATCAACTGATCCTCTACAGCCAAACCAGGTGGACGGATCTATTGGCAGCATCTGCATTCAAAATTCACAACTTTCCATGTGGGCCATAAACTTCAGATTTATTTTGTCTATTAGACACAACACATAATGCATTCAATACATATCTTACAGATAGAATAAAAGAATTTATTCAAAACATCTTCTGTATCTTACACAACAATAATACAATGAAATACTGAGGGAAACGTTCATGTTCAAACTCACATTCACACAGTCTATCATGAAGAAAGACTAAAATGAATGAGATTCATCTGAGCACTCATCATACTAATATCATTTAAAGGGTAAGGCGTAGTTGGAAAGGCAAACAGGGATGTATTGTGTGCCTGTGAGTGTGTCTTTGTGTATGAGAGAGATACAGTATAGTGAACTCTTGGCCCCTTTACACACTCTGCTACGCTCCATTAGGTGGTTGTGGTCCAATGAATGTTAATCAACCGTGTCTTCATTGTTTGGGTACTCTGTTACCACAAACAGGGGTCCCCAGCCAATGATCTAATGGCTATGACATCTAATAGGTGAATCAGAGTTAGTCTGAAAGGTGTACCTTCAATGTCCTCCACTGGGAAAGCAAAGAAAGGAATATAATAAACATAAAAAGATTAAAAACAGATCATGAGAGGGATGAGGAGAGCAAAAGAATGGAGGAAGACGAAACTGACCTACCCCATTCAACCGTCTCATCATCTTATGAAGGAAAAAATAAACAAAAAAGAAAGATATAGTCACGTGACTGGAAGTACACATTACACACTTTAAAATATACAAATTTAAAGGGATATTTCAATCCAAAAAAAAAAAAAAAAAAAAAACCTTTACTTTCGTCTGCTGTTTTAATGAAAGTCAGTGGAATCCAATGTGGTTTTAACCCCAATGTTCTTCAAAAAATATTCTTTTTCACAAAAGAAAGTGAGTCATACAGGTTTGGAACAACATGAGGGTGACGAATCAGTTTTCAATTTTGAGTGAACTATCCCTTTAAATGTTGAAATAATGTAAAATTGTATGTTTGTTTTCTAAGAAAAGTCTTTAGTATGCTACTAAGTGGTAAACCATTGCTTACCTCATAGGAAACTGTAACTACCGAACATCTAACATAGTTCATAACAGCAGAGAAAGTGTGTTTTTGAGTGTGCATGTGCAGGCCTTAAGACATGAGAACATTTGGAGTCACTTTAAAAGCTTCCTCCAGTTCATGTGGTCTCAATTCTACAAAACAAGCTTAAATCAAAACACACACAAGCAAAGGGCAGCATCTACACAGCCTGCCATACACATCCACACAGTCCTGCCAAAAAAGCAATACCATGAAGAGAAGGATGGAGGGCAGTAAAATCTTTTGTGTGCTATAAGTCAAGTGAATCCTTAGGCATCTGCCTTCTTGTCAGTGTGACCCAAAGGACCAAAAAGACAAAATGAATTATAAAAAAAAAAAATAAAATAAAAAAAAAACCGATCTAAAGGCACGTTTAAAGTCTGAGATGAGAAGTGAGGCCACTAAGCTTAGGATAAGAACAAAGTAAATGGGTATGATTTACAGGTGAAAATGGATAACCTGTTCTCTGAAAAGCAGTGGTTTTCAGAGAAACTAAATCAGAAAAGAACTTCACCACATCTAGTGCTTTTTTCTAGCACTTCTCAGTAAAATGTATCCCAAGATCAATTATATTTCTTTATTTTTTTAAATGGTGTTTGGTCACAAAGTACCAAAAAACATATAAATTGGACTGAGCAAATATGAAAACAAGATTATTGAAATTATGCTATTTCTACATGACACAATAATTCCAAAAAGATAACAGATGCTTTTTGCAGACAACAATTTATAAATGAATCTATAACAGATGATTAATACAAATAAGTGGGGATGGTGAGTGTAGATTAAAGGGGTGCTTAAATTGTTTCCATATCTACAATGATGACAGGACAATTGGAATGCAAGTATATCTGGTCAGACAAACAAAAGGCCACAAACCAGAGCGTGTGAAGAGGCAGGATAGACCTACCAACTCCCTATGTTTACATACACAGATTTAAATCAATCTCACTGTAGATTCCACATGTACTGTTTACATGCACACTATGTAAATATATCAGTTGACGTGCATATATCTCAAAGAAAATTGTTCTACGTGTAATGTGTCAACACTACAATAACAAGAAGCTTGTGATCAGTGGTCCTGAAGACGTTAGGGTTGCTAACTGATATTAGGTTGCATGAGGATTATTAACTGAAATTAGGTTGCATGTAAATGCAGCTAGTGTAACCAAAAGACACATTTTTCTCATAAAGACACAAGAGGAAGAGATCAAAGTTAATCATAAGAGATGAGGATGAGACATGGGGCCAGATTTACTGAAGAGGGCAAATTAACGTTAGAGCGCAATTCCATAAAAGCGCTGATGGGAGGGGAAAATTCTGCGTGTGATTTACTGACAATGCGCACATTAAAGAACACAGACTCAGCTAGATAATTTCTATAATGACCAGTGCAATCTACCAAGAGCACCGCAAATTACCATCTGCTTTAAGACATGCTTTTTTGTGCATTAAATAATGGCACAAATACCAGTAATTTGACGAGCGCAAACGTTAGTAAATCGCGTTACGTGATTCATTTTAATACTCTCCTCCCATAAATTTTACGTCTGAAAGGGAAACTCCCACAAATGTGTATTCAATAAGGTCAGGTGCAAAAATAACTGTGTCCACGGCTTTTCAGCGCTAATTCTTCACTGTGTGTCTTTAGTAAATCCTGACAGTACTATTTTAACACCAAAAGACAGTTTGCGCTGTTGCAAGCTGTTAGTAAATCTGGCCCATGTGGTATTAAAGGGATAGTTCACCCAAAAATGAAAATTCTGTTATCATTTACTCACCCTCAAGTAGTTCCAAACCTGTATGAATTTCTTTGTTCTTCCGAACACAAAGGAAGATATTTTGAAGAAAGTTTGTAACCAGGCTGTTTTGGGGCACCATTGACTTCCATAGTAGGGAAGAAAAATACTATGGAAGTCAATGGTGCCCCAGAACTGCTCTGTTTCCCACATTCTTCAGAATATCTCCCTTTGTGTTCAGCAGAACAAAGACATTCATACAGGCTTGGAACTACTTGAGGGTGAGTAAATGACGACAGAATTTTAATTTTTGGGTGAACTATCCCTTTAAGAGGAATCCACTTGTAAAAAAAATATAAACAGACATTAACTGACTAAAAGTCTATGGAAATCACATACTACTTCATTTTTTAGGGTTGGTAACTGGAAGGTTACAGACTGGAGGGTTTTTCAAACAAGAAAAGACTTGGTTTTGTTGGTTGTTGACTGGATGAATCTATTATAACAATCTATTTCCATTTCAAGACAACTTTAAGTACCTTGCTGAATGGTGCTCATTCCTTGTGAGGACTGTTCCACAGCCCTTTTAACCCCTTATTTGAGCAATTCATGAGTATCTACTGGATAATGACTTTAATTTTTTTAATTCCTAAAAAAATACTTTTGCCAACAAAATATTTTTGAATTATGAATAACTGTGAAAAACAACATACTGGTGAAACCATTATTTTTAAGATTAATTTCCATGCCATTTCCATGGTTGAAAACCCTGATTTGCAAATGATTTTAAAATTTTCTATGATTGTGGAAACCCAAAAGTTTTACTTTCTGTACCTGTTCAGGGGTGTGTGGTTTGTAATGGATATGACATACAGCCTCAGCTAGTGACCATGCTGTTCTGATAATAAGGCTTTATGTGAGTGCACATATCTGCAGCGCAAAGCACTAGCGTGTGTTCAGTCATCCAAAGAGAGCCCCTCATCTCTGCTCTTTGAAATATGGGCTAACGTCACTGCACTGCAGGCCAGTGGACAGATGGTCTTACTCTTAAAGCACACGCTCACGCAATTTCAAACAAACAAACCTCTTTCTTCCAAGCATACTTATACGCATCCATACCTGTGTGGGAACACATTTGGATTTTTATTGCATATGGTTTATTTCTGTTCAAGTCATACATGGAGCTTTCAGCTTTTCTTACAAATTCCCATACGTGACGTGATTCTGAAAAATTCTCCACTTGAAAAGTTGAATAAAAGCAGCACTTTAATATTACTTAAGCTTATTTGTTATAAAGAGTCTGCAAAGACGACGCAGTTTCATGACTCCTGGGGTGGTCCTGGAAAACTCATCAAGAACCGATACCTCAGTGACATGCTCATCAACTTTTCCTTCTCATTTAAGCAGCTGATAGAGTGAAAGAGAAAAATGGAAGAGGTGGGAGGCCGAGCATGTGGCGTCGGGGATAAGAATCCAGAGTGGCTGTATTATTCAATCAAGTGTGTGTGTAGCCGTACGGATGACGGCAACATGTCGAGAGTGTTGCTGTGCGTCTGTCTCGTGGTGAGCCTTAAGTGTGCCCATGTGTAGAGAGTAACCCAGCACAGCTCCGTAAAGACCCCTGCTGTCAGCCAGTGGGGGAGATTAGAGCTGTGGCGTACAAATACACGTACACACGCATACAATAATCAGACATGAGAGATTAATGAAAACCAGGAGAGGAAGCTTATGTCCAGGCGTGCATTAACGCACATGTACATGAATACATGTGTGCACATATCTGCCTGGCACCAATCAGGGGAGTCTGGGCTCCCTGACCGCGTTCACTTCACCTTGCACTTCCCAAGCTTCCCTCCCTCTCATCTAATCTTTTCCGGTTGCTGTTCCTTCTATTCTTCTTTTTTTTTTTTTTCTAGTCATTGCTCTACTCCGAGTCATGTCACAGCATCTGGAATACATGGGCCTCTTGCATTCGACAGCTTAAAGATAATTTCTGCTGTAGTCCAGGAACAAAAGCATGAGTATATACAGGGCTCAACAATAAGATGGCCTGATGTTAGTGAGAAAGTTTTTCAGGCCATTGCTGCATTACCACTGAAAATTGCACATTCAGTGACCTTATATACATACATTCATACATACATACATACATACATATGTGTGTGTGTGTATATACACATACATATATGACCCTGGACCACAAAACCAGTCATAAGGGTCAATTTTTCGAAATTGAGATTTATACATCATCTGAAAGCTGAATAAATAAGCTTTCGTTTGTTAGGACAGGACAATATTTGGCCGAGAAAATCTGGAATCTGAGGGTGCAAAAAAGTCAAAATACTGAGAAAATTACCTTTAAAGTTGTCCAAATGAAGTTCTTAGCAATGCATATTACTAATTAAAAATTAAGTTTTAATATATTTACGGTAGGAAATTGACAAAATAAGTTCATGGCACATGATCTTTACTTAATATCCTAATGATTTTTGGCATAAAAGAAAAATTGATAATTTGACCCATACAGTGTATTTTTGGCTATTGCTACAAATATACCCCAGCGACTTAAGACTGGTTTTGTGTTCCAGATACAGACACACACACACACACACACACACACACACACACACATATATACTAGAACACTAGTATTTTCACCAGCTAAAAAAATGGTTTTAAGTCAGTTATTTCTATCTTTTGCTGTAGTGTGTCAGTAGGAAATATCAGTTTACATTTCCAAACATTCATTTTGCCATTAATTGCAATAATCCAGTGAGATTTTTGTTTGCACAAGGAGTCTGACTGGAATGACATGAAGAAACAGAACTGAGACAGACTAAATCCAGAACTGTGGCAACATCTCCAAGATGCTTCAAGAGACCTACCTGCAAAGCTACCTGAAAAACTATGTGCACCTAGGGCAAAAGCTGCTTTAAACGCAAAGGATGGTCACACCAAATGTTGATTTAATTTAGTTAATAGAAGTTAATTGATAAAGAAAATCTATTTATGACATTATTTTTGACAGCATCCTCATTTTACAGCATTTTTACACAAGTGCCTAAAACTTTTAACAGTACTGTAGCTTTGCAGGTAGGTCTATAGAAGCATCTATTTTTTTTCTCTCAAATATATATACTAATATTTTTTTTTTTTTAAATTTAAATGCTTTGAAGTCATCCTTCGGTCTCTCTGAAAGTTTGTTGAGGCCCCATGGTGGGCCCTGGACCCCTGGTTTAGAACCACTGTTTCAGTTTCTGAAATTTAATTAACACTGTTTTTGCAAATTATAATGATTTATGTTATCTAACTGCCGACATGGGTAAGATTTTGTCATAAATGCTAAAATGATTTGTGTCTTGAAAGTACCAGTAAAAATGTTGAAAACGACAAACTGATCAGTAATGTTTTGCATCATATGCTATAATTTTCTAGCAAAGTGTTTATGAATGTTACATTATATCTGTATAAGTTCCAGCTTGTTAAAAACTTTTTTTTTTTTTTTTTAAATTCACTTTCGTGAATAAAGATTAAAACTTAAATTTAAGAGAGAAATACAAATATTACATATAAAAAATACTGTTAACAACAATCAAGCTTTATTTTGTAGTGTGGCCACAACTAAGCCCGACTGGTCTAAATATTTTTCTAATTTGATTTCTCAAAATTCTCATTGTCCTAAGCTTTTGTTTTCTACCATTAACTCCGTATTAAATCCTCCTTCTGGGATCGGTATTGGTCATAGCCCAGAGCTGTGTGAGAAGTTTTGCAGCTTTTTCATAAACAAAATTGCCTGTATCAATCGCAGATTGTTAGGAATCCATCTCAGAAGGTTTGGTATTCACCTACGAGTCCTGCTAAATTTTCACATTTTTATCCTCTCTCACACGCCGAGTTGTTGAATATAGTGTCGAGTTTAAGATCAAACACTTGCTCTCTTGACGTTATACCAACTTCGCTATTAAAGGAAGTGTTGGATGCAGTTGCACCGAATATTATTTCCGTTATCAAGTTCCTTACAGACAAGTTTAGTTCCATCTTATTTTAAACATGCAGTGGTTCATCCGCTGCTTAAGAAAGAAAATCTGGATCCAGCTGATTTGAACAATTATAGACCTATTTCGAAATTACTATTCTTAAAAGTATTGGAGAAAGCAGTTTTAAATCAGTTATCACCTTACTTAATTGAGAATAATACATTGGATCCCTTTCAGTCAGGTTTTAGATCTAAGCATAGCACTGAATCGGCCTTGTTAAGAGTGGTAAACGACTTATTTGTGGATTCTGGAAATTGTGCAGTTTTGGTACTGTTGGATTTAAGTGCGGCATTCGACAGTAGATCACTATATTCTTTTAAACTGGTTAAAAACCGAGGTTGGTATTTGTGATTCAGCCTTAGATTGGTTTGAATCTTATTTTACTGCGAGGAGTTTCTCTGTGGAGTTAGGTCAGTCTTATTCATCAACTGCCTCTGTTACTGGTGGGGTGCCGCAGGGCTCCATCTTGGGCCCTATTTTGTTTGCTTTATATATGCTCCCTCTTCGTTACATTTTTTAAGTTTCACAAGGTCCCATATCACATTTATGTGGATGATACCCAGTTGTACATGTCACTCAAACCTGGGTCAAAGTCTTTATCCGATTTGCTTGCTTGCGTAAACGACATTAAAAGCTGGATGGGTGATAATTTTCTTCAGTTAAATGAGAACAAAACTGAAGTCATTCTGTTTGGCTCCCCTCATTTGGTTAACACCCTGTCCTCTAGTTTAGGACCCTTGCAAGCAAATATCCGTACTCAAGTAAAGAACCTGGGTGTTGTTTTCGATTCAGAGTCAAAATTCGACAAGCAAATAAACTCTGTTGCGAGTGCTAGTTTTTTCCAGCTTAGGGGTTTACGTAAACTAAAATCTCTTCTATCTTTTGGTGATTTAGAGACAGTTATTCATGCCTTTGTTTCTACAAGGCTTGATTATTGTAATGCTTTATATGTTGGTGTCAACCAGTTTTCCTTTTCACGTTTGCAACTGGTTCAAAATGCTGCTGCCCGCTTTTTAATGGGAAAGAAGAAGAGGGAGCATATTACCCCTATTTTAGTACATCTGCATTGGCTACCAGTTAAATTTAGAATTGAGTATAAGGTTTTAACTTTTGTATTTAAAGCCTTGCATGGTCTGGCTCCAGTTTACATCTCAGACCTTATTTGTCCATATTCACCTTGGAGATCTCTTAGATCTTCCTCTGAAAATCTGTCCCATTATCTCGCTTGAAATCTAAAGGTGATAGAGCCTTTTCTGTTTCAGCCCATAAGCTGTGGAATTCGTTACCTCAATCTGTTAGGTTATCTTCTTCCTTATCTGGATTCAAATCATCACTGAAAACGTATTTTTTCTCAGGCCTATTCATAGCTGTTGGATATGTTGGTCTTAGTGAGTAAATTTCTTATTCCTGTTTTTACTAGGTTTTATGTTTCATTGAATTTTGATACTTTGTATTTTTTATCATTGTATTATATTACTGTGAAGCACCTTGGTCAGCATTTAATGTTGTTTAAAGGTGCTATATAAATAAAAATGACCTTGACCTTGACTGGACTAGAGAAAAAAAATCCTTATTGTTGAGCCCTGCTTTGTATGTGCGCGTTTCAATGGTTGTTTTAGTTTCTGCATGATTGTATGAGTGTGGTCCTTACAAAATCTTTTGCTGGGGGTTCTCTGAAGAGTTGTGACGGTCATGGGTCTCCAGGATGCAAACCTCCTGAAAGAAGTGAGAGAGAGGCAAATAAATAATCAACATTCACAAAGTCAGTGTTTGGGACTGACAAATGTATTTACTAACTGATACGAGTGAGAAGCAATTTCATCCATCAAATCTGAATCAACTGATGACAGCAAGTGCTGAAAATGTAAGGGAGTCAGTTTGGCCATCTAATACATTTGTCACTCTCATTTATAACCAAAATGTGTAAATGTAACTTAATTAGAAATTTAACACTCGGAAACAGACTGACAAACCTATTCCGCTACCGTGAGTGTAGCCACACAGAGACATGCAATAAAACCATCAGATTTCATGACCGTTTGGGGATTACTAAACACTTCACTACAATGCAGAACTACCTGCTTAAGTATCCATTAGCGAGTGAGTGTGTGTGTGAGGGAAAGAAAGAATGGTCAGCCAGAAACAGCACTCGCTACTGTACATTTGACAGGTTCAAATATATGTTTTACAATTGAAAGTTACTTTTTTCAAAAGAAACAGAGCAAAGAAACTATTTCCTAAGGCAGCACACATGTGCACGCACATCAGAGTCCACTTTACGAAGAACGCCACTGATGTGCAATTTTCCGTGTGTGGACGTCCAAAGTGGATGTGAACCAGTGCTATCATTGTCTGTCATTACTCATTCCAGCCCAGACAGCCACGGAAATTCTAAGTATTTTGGCCGAGCCCTCTTGCACAAAAAGGGAAAAAAATGACAAGGAAGACAAAAAAAGTCAGAAAAGTCATTCTTTCATAGTAAGGAGTGAAAGTCAGGTTGTAATGGAGTGGAAGAAGTCTGGAATGATCGAGAGACAGAGAGATGGATGCATGACAGGAGCATATGATATATGAGGGGGCTGGACAGAGGGCGGACAGGATGATGGAGTCATTTAAAACTGGTGATAGTGGGAGGAAAGGAGCAGGCAAGAGAGAAAAGCATTGGCTAACCTCTCCTGAAAGTGTTTGGATGGGATGAGTCCTGCGCGCAGGTTGCCATCACCCTCCAGTTTGGCTTGCCACCAGGTGGCATCGTCCTGGCTCATAACCTGCAGGATATCTCCCTTTTTGAATGCCAAGCCTGCCTCCTTGCAAGGGATCGCCTTATCCTCAGCTGGATTGTAGTCAAAAAGCGCCTTTACAAACATCTGAAGAGCAAGAGAGAGAGAAACGGCTTTAAAATGAACAACATTAAATGGATTAAAATGAAATTAGAGAAGGATGAGATTCAAATCACATCTGCTCCATCCCTCTCTCTAAACCATGACCAAATAAAGGTGTATTTTGGGTAGCAGTCAGGCTTACTTTCCACACATACACTCTACAATGCAACAATTGGAAATTGTGTGTGATTTTCATTAGCGTTTCTCTAACAAAGAAAATCATGAGGTGTTTAAAGGATTGGAATGATTGTGCTGACATAATAAAAAAAAATACAAATAAGAAGGGCTATTGAGAGCAAACGGAGACAGCAAAGTTCCCAAAGCGCAGAGCAGTGGCTTGTGTTGATTTAGAGAGCTGCATGTGCCATACAGAAAAATGATGTTACAGAGGAGAACGTTCCCCACAAACACACCAATACATCCTGAGGGAACGCTTCATCTCTGTCTCGCACTCCATCATTTTTTTTTATTCCTCTTACACATGTGCAGCCAATTAGCAGCACTTCAACATATTCATTACACGTGCAGAAAACAGTAAACTATGGTCACTGGATAAATCACACATGCGGGTTATGACTGAATTCAAAACTGAAACATATTCAAATCATTACAGCACAGTAAAAGGAATATAACAGACCAGAAATGGTACAGTTCTCATTTATAACACAACACTCAAAAGATTGGGGTCAGTAAGTTTTTTTGCCTTTTATTTATTTATTTATTTTTTAATGTATTCACTCATATTCAACAAGGATGCATATATATATATATATATATATATATATATAGTGGGTACGGAAAGTATTCAGACCCCCTTAAATTTTTCACTCTTTGTTATATTGCAGCCATTTGCTAAAATCATTTAAGTTCTTTTTTTTTCCTCAATGTACACACAGCACCCCATATTGACAGAAAAACACAGAATTTTTGACATTTTTGCAGATTTATTAAAAAGAAAAACTGAAATATCACATGGTCCTAAGTATTCAGATCCTTTGCTCAGTATTTAGTAGAAGCACCCTTTTGATCTAATACAGCCATGAGTCTTTTTGGGAAAGATGCAACAAGTTTTTCACACTTGGATTTGGGGATCCTCTGCCATTCCTCCTTGCAGATCCTCTCCAGTTCTGTCAGGTTGGATGGTAAACGTTGGTGGACAGCCATTTTTAGGTCTCTCCAGAGATGCTCAATTGGGTTTAAGTCAGGGCTCTGGCAGGGCCATTCAAGAACAGTCACGGAGTTGTTGTGAAGCCACTCCTTCGTTATTTTAGCTGTGTGCTTAGGGTCATTGTCTTGTTGGAAGGTAAACCTTTGGCCCAGTCTGAGGTCCTGAGCACTTTGGAGAAGGTTTTCGTCCAGGATATCCCTGTACTTGGCCGCATTCATCTTTCCCTCGATTGCAACCAGTCATCCTGTCCCTGCAGCTGAAAAACACCCCCACAGCATGATGCTGCCACCACCATGCTTCCCTGTTGGGACTGTATTGGACAGGTGATGAGCAGTGCCTGGTTTTCTCCACACATACCGCTTAGAATTAAGGCCAAAAAGTTCTATCTTGGTCTCATCAGACCAGAGAAACTTATTTCTCACCATCTTGGAGTCCTTCATGCGGGCTTTCATGTGTCTTGCACTGAAGAGAGGCTTCCGTCGGGCCACTCTGCCATAAAGCCCCGACTGGTGGAGGGCTGCAGTGATGGTTGACTTTCTACAACTTTTTCCCATCTCCCGACTGCATCTCTGGAGCTCAGCCACAGTGATCTTTGGGTTCTTCTTTATCTCTCTCACCAAGGCTCTTCTCCCCCGATAGCTCAGTTTGGCCAGACAGCCAGCTCTAGGAAGGGTTCTGGTCATTCCAAACGTCTTCCATTTAAGGATTATGGAGGCCACTGTGCTCTTAGGAACCTTAAGTGCAGCAGAAATTTTTTTGTAACCTTGGCCAGATCTGTGCCTTGCCACAATTCTGTCTCTGAGCTCTTCAGGCAGTTCCTTTGACCTCATGATTCTCATTTGCTCTGACATGCACTGTGAGCTGTAAGGTCTTATACAGACAGGTGTGTGGCTTTCCTAATCAAGTCCAATCAGTATAATCAAACACAGCTGGACTCAAATGAAGGTGTAGAACCATCTTAAGGATGATCAGAAGAAATTGACAGCACCTGAGTTAAATATATGAGTGTCACAGCAAAGGGTCTGAATACTTAGGACCATGTGATATTTCAGTTTTTCTTTTTTAATAAATCAGCAAAAATGTCAACAATTCTGTGTTTTTCTGTGAATATGGGGTGCTGTGTGTACATTAATGAGGAAAAAAAAAGAACAAATGATTTTAGCAAATAGCTGCAATAGAGTGAAAAATTTAAGGGGGTCTGAATACTTTCCGTACCCACTGTATATATAAAAATAAATAAATATAAATTGACAGTTAAGACATTTATATTGATAAAAAAGGTTTCCACATATTCAAAATAAATGTTATTCTTTTGAGCTTTCTATTCAAAAAAAAAAAAAAAATTTATATATATATATATATATATATATATATATATATATATATATATATATATATATATATATATATATATATATATATATATATATATATATATATATATATATCATGACATTCATAAAAATATTAAGCAGCACCACTTTTTCCAATACTGATAGTAATGAGAAATTGTAAATGATACCTGAACACCAAATCTGCATACTAAAATTCTGAAGGATCATGTGACACTGAAGACTGGAATAACGGCTGCTGAAAATTCAGCTTTGCAATCATAGGAAAATAACATTTTCAAATATATTAAATCGAAAACAATTATTTTAAATTCTAATAATATTTCACAACATTACTGTTTTTGCTTTATTGTTGATTAAATAAATTCAGCCATATAAACGTTTAAAAATATAAATATCTTATGGATTCTAAACTTTTGAGTGGTAATGTATGTAAAGACTGTCTTAAAACATTGACATGTCCACATAGGGAACATTTTTAGGCATGTTCATGATGTTAATGTACATGTATGTTGTTTTGACTGAAATTTCAGTCAGCATTTCATTTTTAAGGACAAAGCAATCTCAGAATGCACTGCAAAACTTTGCTAAAAAGTATAAACGACTACAACCAAAACTAATTAATTTTACCTAATATGTATGTGATCTATGTTTTGTCTTTAATCGCATCATATCTTTAGCTTAGCAACATGGTCTTAATTCTACTGGAATCAATCAGGAGTTAATGGTTCCGAGTCGAGTTTCTAGCTGGCTTCACGTGAAGAGTGCTATTTGTGTAATGCGAGTGAGTGACAAGCCGCATTTCAAAGCAGTCATTATTCAGGTTTCACGTAGACAGCAGGCTGTGAGGCAGCGCACTTGGTTTAGAAGCAGATCGACAGAGAATGTTTGTAAGCTGGACGGGAGCGGAGAGGTTTAGTGCAAATCACTTGTGTTGAAGATGAATGGGAACAAAAGCTTATCCATCAAACCAGCAGCCTGTGGTACTTGTACAGGGAAAAAACATCCCATACAGGTCAACTCTTTCTCCTAAACTGCTGATCATGTCTGATCGGCAATAGGGAGGATGAATTGTACCTTGGGCTCTTTGCTTTGTGCTTCTTCTTTGATGCCTGGGATCACTTTGAATGTGATAGCACCTTGCGACTGGGACTATAAACAGAGTCAAAAAAGACAACATATCAACCTTTTAAGCATATAAAAAAAAGACTAAATTAATGCACCAGTGCACATTATTCATTTAATTTTATATCTTATCCATTTAATTTTATAACTTCCACTAGCTCTTTTTTTAAATTTCTGCTGAAATAACCAGGGGAAAATATTAACCAACTTCAATATCAACTTCAGAGTCTATAATGTTTCATACATTAACAGTCCAAACATTTCCCTCTGGATAAAATCTTTTCACAGCATTCTGTTATACTACAGAAGTTCAACATTCTGTTGCATGTTGATTTTCCATAGACACACGCACATACCAGGATGTGAATTATTTCCTCAGGCTTTTTGTCATCTACAGGGATACCGTTGACCTCTTTCAGCTCATCTCCAACGTGTATTAGCCCTGGATGCAACAAAGAGGAGTTGATAAGAGAAGTTAAGAGACCACATACAGCACTTTAGCAGTTTATTCAGTGTAATAAACCATCTCAGGCTTCATATAAACAAACTAAACATCTGGGTGCTGTTAGAGTGCATTTGTGTATAGAGAGAAGAGATACATCAGCACTCACCACTTCTGTCTGCTGCCCCACCCCTCATGATGCGCGCCACTATGATTGCTCCACTGTGTTCATCCTTTTTTATGGTGGCACCCTGTAACACACATACAAAAAGTCAATCACATTTACTCAAAGAAAACATGCAATTAAAAGGGACCAGGTTTATATGCACGTAATATGTTAAACTTCAAATTTTCATTAATACCTATTTGAATATTAAGTGACTCAAAAGACAGTCACTTGATTTGTTCCTGAAGGAACAAGCAATTTTTAATTGGTTAATCATTGGTTAAATGAATGATTCAATGACTCTAAAGACCTGTTTTATCACTGAATCAATCAGTGTGTTTGAATAAATCAGTAGAATGATTCAATGACTCACTAATGAAAAATTTTCATTCTTGAATGAATCAGTGTTTTTAAGCAAATCGACTGAATGAATGAATCAATGACTCACCAGATATGTTTCTATACAAAGCTGGTATTTTAACTTGTGCACAAAATTGAAATATTCGATTTTAGAATATGGAATATTTTATACAAAACGGTAAACTGGCACTAAACATCACTAAGAAAAATCGGAGAAGCCACTGAAAATAATAATTTTCATATATAATACATTACTTGCAAGCAGACAAAACACAATAAATGTGGTCACTGCTTTCGGAAGTGTATGCCTGCTGTTTGGGAACGCAGTCGTGTAAGACAGTTCTGGGAGGCAATTATACAGAAATACTTCGATGACAGACTTTGGCTCAGGCTTTGCATAATGACCAAAACAACATTTGAGATGCTGTGCAACGAGATCGGTCTGCTGGTTTAAGTCAAGCTATCCCATCCCATCACGCAAAGTCACATGACGTTTTTGATGCGCATGGAGGAATTTATTCTGCAAATGTGTTTCCATCTCCCATTATTCCCATTAACTCTTTTTTAGTCAAAAACCACCTCAAGCGAGTGTAAAAACTTTTTTTTTTTGGCAAATTAAGTTTTTTTTTTTGTTGTTGTTGAAATTTGGTGTTTCCATCACTCGTTTCTGATGCAATACTTCAAAATGCACATAAAAACGGGGTGATACAGTGTAGCATTTTGAAAAGAGTATGGCAGGTGGTCTAGTATTTCTGGCAGATTGTTGAAGAGTGGATTCATGCACACTCTAATGGCTGATATTGTCCATAACCCATCATACTTTAGAGCAGTGATTTTCAATCCTGTTCCTCGGGACCCACTGCTCTGCACATTTTGCATGTCTCCCTTATCTGACACACTCATTTGAGTTCAAGGAGCTCTTTCCTAATGAGCTGATGATCTGAATCAGGTGTGTAAATTAGGGAGACATGCAAAATGTGCAGAGCTGTGGGTCCCCAGGAACAGGATTGAAAACCACTGCTTTAGAGGAGGATTCAATTCAGAACTACAAACACAAATAAAAAGAACTGCAATCATGGCTGATGTTTGTGAGATACACTGTTCATTAATAACTCAAACAGGTTGGAGTTATTAACAATCATGATGAATAATATTTATTTAATGCTACTTGTGTTATATTTCATTTAAAACAACAATATCGTGAACTTTTATAAAGATGCAAACAGCACAATAGCAAAGCAGAAGTGTTTGGCCACTAACAATTACATACATAATTTTGCAAAACATGAGCAGTTTTCCGCATTAAAGAACCAATACTGGCAGATCAACGTGCTACTAGTTTTCTCTCCAATATGGTAGGAGGAATTCTTTGTTTAGTGTAAATTTAATTATAATATTGAGTATGTATATAAGGATGTTAACAGTGACAGGATGACGGAAAGGCCAGTTTACACTGACAGAATAAACATAACTATGAGTACATAGTACAATTTCATGACAAACAGAGTACAATTTTATGACAATTTGTGTACCAAATTTAACAAACTCTTCTACTACACACTCAAAAGTATTTACTTTTTCTTCACAAAAACACTACATACTTTTTAGGGCACAGCATAAGTAGGTGAATTGGGACACAGCAAGTCACTTGTTTCATTCCTGAATCAGTGTTTATGAATGAATCTGTTAAATGAATTATTCACAGATGTAGAGCGTTACACGTTTCATTCCTGAATGAATCCCTTTTTGAAAAACATCACTTATGACTCACTGATGAAGAAATTCACTTATTTAATTCCTGAATCAATGAGTGTTTTTGAACAAATCAGCTGAACAAACGATTCAGTGACTCACTCCATAACAGGCAATTGTTACCACCCACTGGCATTAACATTTATAAAGATATTTGTGTGAAGGAAAGTAAGTGCTCTGTGACTGTGGAGTATGGCTAGATACACACAACCACTTAATGGCTTAAATGGACTGCTATGACTGCCAAAAACACAAGCAGGAATGCAAAAGCACAAGCTATCCATGGCACTGGTCTGCCAACAATACGCCAGCTCTGTGTGTCATCCTGCCGCCATACATACTCGTGCGCTACTGTAACAGAGACCAGTGTGGCCAGATGCTCACAGCATGGGCTGTCACCACACACACAAACACACGGCGAAATTAGACAGCGAGACTAAGACAGCAAGACTCCTAGCAGGGTGCAGGGCTATTCAAACACAGACAAACATGTCAGACAGCTTGAGCCTTCTTTTGCCCTCTGTTTTCTGCATCAGTGTCTCTAAGGCTGTTATTATTTCTGAAGCATCCATGACAGTGGATGAAGGTGCGGAACAGTTCCTCCAGTGTGCACTAATGTGTTTAAAACCTATTGCTGTTTTTACCTCACCTCATTTCAGGTGTTTGAAAGAGGTGAAAAAAACCACCTTGACGAACTTGTTCCATTGGCACATGAATAGGATTTTTAAAACCCTAGGAAAAAAAACACTGAAGACACACACCACACACACGTTCCTCTTCTATCTGCCTTACCTCAGCAAGACCAATAATCTGCTGTCAACGTCATTTTGATAACTTGGTCACCTGTAATGATTTTGCGATGTCATCATCATAAGTAATACATTAGCTCAAGGTCCTCCTCTGATGTGTTAAACACAGCCTTTAAGATGGAAAGAGCAGCCGTTTGTCGACACTCCCTTCAGAAGTCTTTGAATATTTCCTGTTGATCAAATAATTGGAACAATTTGGTGACCTGGGAGGACAAGGCAGCGATTGGCCTGGAGCTTTGGGAGGTGACAGAAACCAGTGATCAGCTTAGCTGTTACATCTCAATGTGAGATAAAACAGTGGTGTTTATGACACACATGAGGGAGACTGAGAGAGAATGGGAGTAAAGAAAGAATTAGACCACAGATATACCATTTAATTTGGGAAAATGTGAAAAAGTGAACGGTAGAACCGGTCCAAAACCTTTCCTTTAATCAAAACATGAATAATTTAAAAAAATCTATCACTGAACTGAAGGTACAGTAGTCTGTTTAATCGAGTGTGGAAGGAGTTTTTTCCAAGTGTGTTGGAACAGATCATTATTCACTCAACGAGGTCATTATTCATATCAATACATCATTACACACTCAACACTCTCTGGCTCATTGTGCAAGGCAGATTCTTAGATATACAAAATGCTTTCATAAAAGATGCAAAACAAAACAAAACAAAAAAACAAAAACCAAGACAAAGATTTCTGTCACATCCAATAGAAAGGATATTTCTCATATTATTCTAATGAATCTAACCCGTAATGACTAACATCATTCTGCAATGCTAACACACTGATCAGAGGCAAGATAAACAGCTTCCACAAACCTCTTGAGGCCTGTCTTAGAACTGCCCACAGATGGAAGGACTCTGAGCAAAACAAAGTGATATGCATTAAAGCAAATGAAATCTTTGTCATTTATCCATGCAAATGACTGAAGTCCATTTTTTCCTCTCTCTTGGTGAGAGCGCATGAGCTGATATTATTCAGGAGCAGGTTTGGCCTCTCTGCCTCGGACATAACTGACTTCCTCCAAATCACACATATTGCTGAGAGAGCCATACTACACTAGGTTGACTAACCAAACTCATCACGCATGCACAATTTACCCATCAGGAACTCCACCTCTGTTAGTCATTCTCGCAATCACGCTCGCACGATCCTCGCAAGTGCAACTTCATTCTTGCAGTAAGGTCACTTGTAATAGGCAGCCGGAGGAAATGAGCAGGTTCTTTGATTGAGCATTTTCAAGGTTTTCTTATTTCCTCTTGTTACTGAGGTCTGCCCATTAAAACACGCTCTATAAATAGACTTTAATGAAAATTTTTCCTCTGAACGTCGAGAGAGAGAGAGAAAGCAGAAACTGAGATGGAAGAAAAATTAAGCAAGTTAGAATTAAGAGGCCGCGGCTCCCTAAATTACTCATCAGTAACGTGACCCACGGCTGCCAGTTGTGAAGGTGATCAGCTCCATATGCTGAGACTCTTAGCACATAAATGCTTATGACTGTTATTATAAGGCCAGCCAAAAGTGGATGGCTTAATCTGTGCAGAGCTCAGAGCGCCGGGACAAAAGTCATTCTTCAGAGACGGTTCATCCGTTGACAGATGCAAAAATCAAGCGCACATCACTGCCGCTCATGACTGTGTGATGACAGTAACTGCTCATGTGTACACTTACTCTCACGACAGAGAAGTTAGATGAAGACAATGAAGAAAACCTGTTCCTTTATACAAACACACAAAGACGATCTACAAGCACATTAGATGTTAAACAGATGTTGTGGGTGCCGATTGGTCAAGGGGTGTGCCTGGTTAGCAAAGCCCAATTAGCCCCTGCTGGTTGATTTGTATACCATTCAGCTACCAAAATACACAATTTCTTTCTTTACAACAACTAGATGTACAGTTTTATATTTGAATTAGTTGTGTGTATAAGTGCTGTCAATTGATTAAATTTTTTTTTAACTAATTAAATCGCACATTTTTTATTAAATTAATCGTGATTAATCCCACCTACCATTAACGTTTTTAAATATACTTTTATATTGCAATAATTTCACATCCAATATTCAAATTAATGCAGAAACAACAAAGATAGTATATTTTTTATATTTGTTTAACAGCATCTTTTTATGACTGAAGGCAAGTATCACTGATACCAATACTACTGATGTCTCTAGGAAATTGTTCTTTTTTTTTTTCTCTAATATTTAACCATTAACTATATGTAATGTTGACTATACCAACATTACAGTATAACAGAGAGCTATCAATTTTAAAATTTATTAGACTTTAAAAAATAACTTCTAATTTAAGTAAACTTAAAAATCTTCACATAAACCCATTATAACAAATGTCACATTTACCTGTGCCCTTCAGCAAGTAGGAAATATACAGAAATTTAATTATCAAACACTAAATCCTAAATTAAATCTGAATCCTTAAAGCTACAAAAATGACTGATTTCCTCATTTTTTTCTTTTGTATTTGATTAACAGACATCACAGCATCTGGGTTATTAGGCTGCTATTACTTTAAGAGCTGCCGCTGCTGAATGTGACGTGGATCTGATACTCGTAGTTTCATTCACGCTTTAATATAAAATGATCCATACAGTCTGTGGTAATGATACAGGCTATAGCGTGCGCCACCATATTTGTGGGTGCAATTGAAGAGCGTGCGCTACAAGCACAGTATAATGGCCGACCGGAGAGGAAAATTAGTTTTTACTGACATATGGCCTGACAACATCTCATCTGACCACAGTTCACTGTTGTTCTACTGAAGCTCCTTGTCATCTGTAAAGTTTCCGCGCTTGTTTGACTCGCACCTGGTGTTGAGGTGAAGTTGGAATGCACGTCTGAAAAGTCTCCGGTTTGATGTGGTCGTAAAGATGTTCTGCGTCAAAATAAACAATTCTTTTAAAGAAAAAAAAAGAGACAGAAGCAGCAGTTGTGAGTGGGATGGCCAACCCTACATTAACTGCATTAAATATTTTTAATGCCGTTAAACTGGAGAAATTAATCAGCTGCATTAACACATTAATTTTGACAGCACTAATATAGATACATACACAACTGTTCAAAAATTTGATTTTTAAGCTTATTATTAAACTCACCGAGGCTGCATTTATTTGATCAAAAAGATTATTGCAAATATAAAATATTGCAATTAAAAATAACAGTTTTATATTTGAATATATTTTAAAATGTCATCCTCATGATTCTTATGGTGTGTGTGTGCGCGCACACATGCGTGTGGGTGTGTATAAATCACAGGTCTTTAACTTATGGGGGGACCACCTGTGCCAGCCAGGTAATGGCCATTTAGATGAATGGGAATGTTAACAGATAGATTATAGATCCCCTTGGTGCATACCAACATATTAAACTTTTTCGAACACACTCTCTGACATCATAACATAACTTTTTCAAACGTCATTACAATAAGAGTCTGAGGTTCAGATCACTTCAGCAGAACCTAAGCTCTAGGCATCAAGAAAGACTTGAAAAAACAAATACAAAGAGCCGGGTCGAGACAGAGCGAGTGTTTGACAAAGTCACTTAAACTGGTGTGAAAACACAAACAACGATGCACACTCTCTTCAATTCATCCGCTCAAATGAACATAAATTACAAAGAACAAAATGGCTGTGTTAGCTGTAGATTTGGCAGGGAGAAAGCTAGGGAGGAAAAGACAGCAAAAAGAACAACAGCGAGGTCATTAAAACACAATTAGCCACAATTATCACTGCTGATTTATGCCACCTGCGAGGATACCAGCAGGCAGAAGATGCGTGTTAAACAGGGTAACATGGTTATTAAACTTCCAATTATATATGCACACATACAAACACACAGTGAGACTCAAAACAAACACAGAGTCTGTGATGTTTCACTCCCTTTATATATACTGACTGTTATATTGACCCTTCAATGACCTGCTCAGTAAACACTCAATGTTGCTTTAACCCTGTTGCATTACAGTTCCATCATTAACAGGTATTATGTTGAAAAAGGAAAATTGGGTCTCATTAAGGTAATAATGGCTGAGGAATGCCAGGGTATGTGCTGAAAACAGGACAGGCCTGAATTGAATGGAAATAAACAAGAATGACAGGAAGGTAAATGGGAATGGGTGGAAGACAAGAGGGAATAAATGGGAGAGGGAAGTTGAGGCCTGGGATAAAACGCTGGATACCATCTTTCTCCTGCAGTATGACCCTAAGGCTAGACACGGTCATTTCATATCCAATGGGAAAACACACTCCAATGCAGG
Organism: Spinibarbus caldwelli; assembly: GCA_039654775.1. Taxonomy (NCBI): domain Eukaryota; kingdom Metazoa; phylum Chordata; class Actinopteri; order Cypriniformes; family Cyprinidae; genus Spinibarbus; species Spinibarbus caldwelli. The sequence continues at coordinate 14,451,750 of CM077256.1, read as the reverse complement.
TTTCCAGCATCAAGTGATTTTTCCGTCCAAGCTGAAACCAAAATACTGCACAAAGCAATTAAAAATGGCAGCTAATCAAAAGCATTTTTTTTCTTAATACTATTTAATATGGGCTTTTGGACTAATATGATTCATCAGTGGTTGAGGCTACTGAGTACAACACAAAAAAAGAAACAAAGATTTCTTACATGCTTTTGGGATCGATGCTGTAAGTGTTGCCTGTGTACCCCACTAAGGAAACATCACTTTCAGAAGTCAGATCTGGTTCCTTCACCTACATGAGGAAATGCCTTCGCAAGACAAGCAGAGCTCACTACACAAAGAACACAGTGTGCGCTAATGTGTGCGCTCGAGCACCTCCTGTGTGCTCTGTAACAGGATATAGAGACAGAAACATGGATACTTGGGAATACACTATGCAGAGGAAGGAATGAAAGATTAGAAAAACAGCAAAAGATGAGGAGAGAGGCGCCTGAACCCCACACTTACATAATGACCAGTGACAAACTCTAACCATAATAAATCTGCATTTAAAATATTCTTTAAATTAATCATTTGTCTATTAATAAATGTATTAATTATTAAATGATTTTAAATAAAATGTTTATTCTGTTGACAAGGCTGAAGGAATGTATGGAGGAACCTTGTATGAACAGCCTAAAACCTTGTCTGGCCAATATATCAGTCTATTACTGATCTCAGGTAATGTGGGAGATGAGTGACACACTAGGTCTCAGGTCAGTATTACCCTCTGATGATGCATGTCAGTGTGTCCACAATTTCTCACTGGAGAGAACGTTCTCTTCCACTCGGAGCCATCAGGGTCATGATATATTTCTCCTGAGCACACAGATGTATCTCAAAAGTGCTATCATTTGTGCTCCCATCTTTCACCCTAATCTAATTTGCACCTTCATTATTTCTCATTTATATCATTATAAGTGATATTACCTTAGTGCTCAGTTTTTCATCGCTAACTCAAACAGATGACCTTATAATCTCCATATGCTTCAAAAGAAAAGAAAGAACAGATGAAAACCTTAAGCAGCAAAAACTAACTTTAAATTAAGGTAGAAATAGATACCATGTGGTTATTAGGCCTGTCAAGCAATTGACTTTTATATCCAATTAATTTCATGATGTGGTGAATAAATAACATAATCGTAAATTAAATCGCACATCAATTTTGGCTGAGAAATTACCCCCTCAAAAGGAAAAATGCACTCTTGTTCGTATGAAAATGCTAAACTATCTAAAACAAAGCTATACATGGTCTTTTTTTGCCCTCATGTTGAATTTTAAGGGCATTTAGATACATTCTATAGGCTTCAGCATGTAATGAGTCGTTGTACTGCATCATGTTTGTCAATCAGCTATTGCATGCAAAGTATGATGACAAACAAGTCTGGGTTTGAGTTGGGTGCGTTAAATGCGTTAATTTTAACGTTATTTTTTCATAATTATTTGAACAAAATTAACATGTTAAATTGACAGTCCTAGTAGTTATATAGTAATTTGTACCCTATATATATAAATCCAGAGTAGTCTATAAACCCTAATGATATTAAAAACCAAAAACTACTGTTTGGATTTATCCAGCTTCAAAATGGATGTCAAAATATACAAAAAAATAAATAAAATAAAAAAAAAAATTATAATTCTAATGAAGCTAATGGAGAGGAAACATTAATGAAGCCTTGTGTCATCAACCAATGAGAGGTCAAAGAGGAAATGAGAACAGTGTGAACTTTTATAGTACAGAATGTCTGTTGGCTGTGCTTGTGTTCGAAGGCTCAACATGACAAATCTAAGCTAAGACATTCAAAAACATTTTTTTCCAAAGTAGTAAGTCTTGTTTTGGCTTCACGGTCTCTGAGACTTAGTCCTCTAACGCTGTATAGATTTCATTGCCATGAACAGTCAACAGCAATAAGCCAAAAGAAACAAGTGTTCTAGGACGTTCCGCATGCTTCATTGACATTGTCCTGAGGTACTGAAACTGCTTGAGAAGAATCACACAAACTCAGTCATATTCCTTACAAAAACTGAACTCCAGAACACACTCAACTGACAAGCCTTCTGCTGGAACTGAAGTTCTCAAACTTGCAATATTCAGTCCGACAGCAAAAAGAGTTGAGTGTGATTCTATATATGTATATGTGTGTGTTCAAGCAAAGTGACTTCTCTTTTCATAAAAAAAAATAAAAATAAAAAAAGACCATTTACAACACATGTACAACACATATTTAACAAGCCTAGAGCCGGATTCTCAAAAAGAAAAGTTCATAAGAATGTTCCTAAAACTCAATTCTAGGAAAATTCTTAAGTTCTCAAATATTTTCAACATAACATTGTTTTTGTCTTAAAAATAAAAATAACAGGCTTTGTTGGTATCTGATTGTATGGTGGTTTTTGCCGAAGACTCATCAAGACTCTCAACTGATCATCTCCAAGTAATTCCAATTATAGTAAAAAAAAAAAAATATTATATATATATATATATATATATATATATATATATATATATATATATATATATATATATATATATATATATATATATATATATATATATATATATATATATATATATATATATATATATATATATATATATATATATATTTTTTTTTTTTTTTGGCCGCATTTATACAGTTATTTTTATAGAGCCTGTCTAAAAACTGAGTGGTCTATTGTGTTCATTTGTGCTCCATTTTTCTTGCACTCTTTGTGCTCCATTTTTCTTGCACTCTCTCTAGAGTGAATGCATCATATAAATTTGTGTGCATGAGTATGTGCTAAATGCTGTTGGGGAAAAAAGTCGTAATTATAAAATTAAAAATGAGGTACCTATTTGACTGATCTCTCTCTTTTTTTTTTTTTTTTATACATTTCTATCAGTGATGTCAGAAGATAAACGGAAGAATTTTATTCTTAAGAATGTTATGTGAATCCAGAATTCTGGATTCTTTTGAGTCTAAACAATTTGAAATTTGAATTTGAAGACAAGATACTTTTGAGGACTATACAATCCATACTGGTAGAGATCATTAGGAAAACAAATAGAGTGGCATAATTACTTCAATCATTTTTAAAATACTAATAATTAATGAACAACTTAAAAAAATGATCATATGCCTTAAAGATTGATTCTACATTTCTCCAAATGCACAGCAAAATCAAATTTGTAGAAATTCAATAAACACTTTTCTGCTGACTTGTACATTAAACTTCACTTGTTTAGCTTCGATCAATTATACTTACAGTTAACCAAATAAATGACTTATGTTTGATTCATTAAAAAAAAAAGAAAAAAAAGAAAAAAAGAGTATGTGTGAGATGAATGAAGAAAGAGATACAATTGTGCTGCTGTCATTAAAGAAAAATGCAAATATACTAAATTGTCAACTTTTCAATCAAATTGTGATACTGACAATAAATATAATTCGTGATTAAAAATTATATTCAAACAGAACAGAAGCCAGAGGAGGTCCCCATTTTGGAAAAGGTGAGGAGGTAGATTACTACAGCCCTAAGGATGAGCAACATGTAGATTAAAGAAGACTACTACATCAAAAGACAAATTGTATAGTTAGGGATGAAAGATTTTGTTGGGTGGGCTCCATCTTAAAAGTGCAATAAGCACCTAGATGAGAATATGCTTGCCAAAACAAGCCGTACAATGGAAAGAGTGCACACACAATCTATAGCCAAATTATCTTATTGGCAAATGTCTGTTCTGTCTACTCTTCTCCTATTACTCAGTCTAAAAATCTGGATAGAACACACACACACTTTATCTAACAAACACACATCCATACACAGTCTTTCGCCTTCCTATAGACCTTTCAGTAACCTTATCCAAAACGACACATTCTTTCAATAAAATCCACCACTGAGCTCACTTCTGCTGCTGTTGCGGTCACCCCACGTGTATGCTGATCCAAGCCCAATTATTTCAGCATCCTGCCATTGCTGCTAATAAATCAGCAGGTTAAAGTTACCAAATAGAATGGAGAGCATTTGAGGATTTGGGTCCCATCCCCAAAGTGCTTGAACCCCCTCCACTTTCTCCTCAATAATCCCCTCACTAAAATACGCATGATGTCATGGGCTGAAAAATGATAGCAATTAATCAGAGCTACTGAATCCTACCCATTCGACTAATCACAATTATACAAACCGATGAATCATCCGCCTGCTAACTACCACACACCAGAGAATGAAAGAGAAATTAAAGCTAAACTTTGCATTACTTTTGTCATAATGACTGCACAGGCTGTCTGCACCTGATATATAAAATTAAGTTCAAATCAGAGACAACTTGGGAAAAAAAAAAAATAAAAAAAAATTTGACATTTGACTTCTTGTCTGAAAAACAGCTAGAGGTTTTTGAGGGGTAGCCAGCATCTAAAGTTGCTGAGGACTTGGGCCACAGGTCACACTATACCTAACCAAAGCACAATGTTTATTGAAAGGAAAAGAGAGATTTATTTTGCATTTGATTTCACTTAGGAGAAAGTAACATGCACAATTTCACAATAAAATCGAATGCTGATCGACTACAGATGTTAAATCTGAATTCTGAACGCATCTGATCTAGAACCTATTTGAAATCAATTATTAATTGAAACCTCTTTTACCACCACAAGTGTGCAGCAGCCACCTGGATGATGCGACGGCAGTCATGGTGTGCCAGAACACCCACCATATTCCTACTTATTGGTAGGGTTGGGTATCGAGAACCGGTTCCATTTTAGAACCGGTTCCAAATTTCCAAGAACCGGGTATTCGATAAGACACATGCGTTTCGATCGTTCTGCTTAACGATACCTGCGTTCGCACTTTAATGTGACTTTAAACTATTTAAGCACAGGAAGGGAAAGAACTTGTGCACTGTTTACGTGCAGCGCACACATCTGAAGCGCAAACACATAGAACAGTGGCTTTGACAGTGGTCCCGATGCGGGTTCCCGACCTGTGTCCGTTCTCGAACCGGTCCATGCGATTCCACTGTAGAAAAGATTGTTCTGGGCCAGAACTGACTTTTCACATTTATCGACCAGTATGCACAAAATACATCAGGATATCATCATAAACACAGACTTTTTTTGTCTTAAGTGAAAGTAAACAGATGAGAAAGAAAACACACGTGTAACAGTATTTTTAGATCCGCGTGCGTTCGGTGTTAAAGAGACAGATGCCTAATAAACGCGCTGCCTGTCAATAATGTTAATCAAAGAACAAACAAAAATCATTAACTGATCTTGACTGAATATTTTAACTTTAACGAGGATTAATCTATTTTTTTAAGAAAAGAAAACTATGCAGTGTTTTTAAACTTTTGATTTCAATTTCTGTACATGAAATTTGTTCAGTTTTATTATTTTATGCTATTGCTAACTGATTTGTCTGTTTCTATTTTATTACTTACTGTTTACTTTTTAACAATTGAATGTTTGAAATTTATATTAGTCTAGTTGTTTTTTTCTGTGATATTGTTTGGTAAAACCATTGGCAAAAAAACAGAATAAATATGTTTGACATCTAAATGTTTGACTTATTTTTTTTTTAATGGATTTGTTTATCTTATTGGAATCAGAATTAGGAATCGATAAGAATCAGAATCGATAAGCAGAATCGAAATCGATAAAATTAAAATTCAAACGATACACAACCCTACTTATTGGTGGAGAGGGGGGTGATGAAGCCAATCAATGATGTACAGAGGGCAGTGGGCACATTTGGCCAGGATGCCAGGGTTATACCTCTACTCTTTTCAAAGAACTTCCTGAGATTTATGACGACCAAAGAGGTCAGGACTTCGGTTTAACATCTCATCCAAAGGATGGTGCATTATGACAGTACAATATCCCCATCGGTAGAACACAAACAGACCACAGGCTAAGCACACCTTGCTGGACTCACTAGCACCTCTTCCAGCAGCAACCTAGTTTTCCCAAAAAGTCTCCCATCCAAGTACTGACCAGGCTCAACCCTGTTTAGCCTTAGTAGGCAACCAAGTGAAAGCTGCAGAGTGATAGCTGCTACCTTTAAAAGTACAGTACCATTAAAAATACAGTAAAACTGTAATATATTTAAAAATAGTAACACTTTAGTATAGGGACTAATTCTCACTATTAGCTGCTTATTAGCATGTCTATTATTAACATATTGGCTGTTTATTAGCACTTATAAAGCACACATTCTGCATCCATAACCCTACCCAATACCTAAACTTAACAACTACCTTACTAACTATTAACAAGCTGCAAATTAGGAGTTTATTGAGGCAAAAGTAGTAGTTAATGGCTTGTTAATGGCAAGAATTGGATCTTAAAATAAAGTGTGATCAAAAAAAAAATATAATCTATTTTAAATTGTAGTAATACTTCACTATATTTTAAAGTGCAATTTATTCCTGTGACGACAAAGCTGAATTTTTAGCAGTTATTATCTTTAGTGTAACATGACCTTCAGAAATCATTCTAATATGCTGATTTGGCTCTCAAGACACTTTAAAGAAAAATTTCTGCTGAAAACAGTTGTGCTGATTAATATTTCTGTGGAATCTGAAAAACATTTATTTGAAAAAAAAAAAAGAGTTTTGTAACACCATAAAATGTCTTTACTGCCACTTTTGATCAATTTAAAGCATCATCTTTGGGAAAAAAATAAAAATAAATAAAAACCTTACTAAAAAAAAAAAAACCATGCTACACTACCACCTGCAATAATTTTTTTCTCCCCACAAGCACTTTAGTCCAACATATTTGTTGTTATGTAGTAAAAGAAATCTAATACATTGGCAAACCACCCAACAACTGCTCAGCTAAATACAAAAAGATTTAATATGTCATTCTGGGATTCTCGAAACTCGAGAATGCCAATAGATGTCAATGCTCATTCATTGTCACTTTCAAGTACAGTACAGCCTCAAGCTTGAATTCAAACAGGTTTGGGTAGCTGATGACTATACATGTAAACAGAGGTCTCGATTCTGACAGCTCGTAGAGAAACGAGATGAAATGGAGGAGCGAAAGTTGGCCAGAAATCTGGCCTAGAGAGAGCTGTGAACGACACGTAAGGGAAAGAGGAACAGACACATACATCTAGACGCCGCAGGAGACCACTGGACACAGGGCGGGTGAGAGCGTCTGTAAGGTAATGCGGAATGTGGCTTGTGTCATGTTTAGATGGAGGATATGTGGTCACTCAGGAACTAGAGGATAAGGGTGAACAGGGAGCGCGAGCCAAACACATCACTGACACTATCGCGCGAGTGCGCTTGTATTTATGTGCTTCATGTTCACAAGAGTGTTTTCCACTACGTGAGCTTGAATTATGGCAGCCCCTGTGTGTCTGGCTTTAACAGCATGTGGAAATTTGCATGCGTTTGTAAGTAAGTGTGTGCGAGAAGGAAGTTCTCTCACCAAAGGCTCTTTATTCTTGACCAGTCGAATGATCTTGACAGAATCTTCTTCATCATCAATGTCGTCTGGCAGAGGAGGAAGTTCTGGATCATAACTTTTCCTGGCCACGGTATCGTGAACAGACAACAAACTCTGCAACGAGAATGAGTTGTACACATAAAAATCCACAGAAGCTCATACAGCAAGACAAACAGTAGTCGTTTGACTGATTTTGAGTAGCTACTCGTTTTGGCTAATCATTCCAGCCCTCATATTCCAAGCATCTTCTTGAATCCTATAGTATAAATCATGGAGCTTTAGAGGTCTGCTTTAGATTACTACCTCCTACTGACAAATAAAGCTGCTTTTGAATTGATTACAGTCACTATTTCACTACAACCCTCTTTGGCAATGTTGTTTGTTAAAGTGTCTCCAGCAGGGGAAGAAAAAAAAAAAAAAAAAAAAAAACAATCAAAACCAAGACCAATCATATTGTCATCTTTCATTTGATTACATTATTATGAGCATTACGAGTATCCCGCTGGGAATACGGTAACATTGCTGTGAGTTTCCAAGGGGTGAGGACACTTTATGGCAGATGGATGGACAGAAGGCAATGAAGTTCTCAGCCATTTCAGATATTTCACACCTCAGCTCTCAGAGAACGAGCTATAGCAAAAGAATGACGGCATTCAGAGATTCATTACTGAACTGCTTTAACGATGCTGTGTGTCAAATGCACCTGGAAAAACTTTTTCTTTTGCTCCTTTTCTCCCTCGCATTTCCAATATAAAACCATCTTCCAGTTGTGTGCCAGAGATAAAAAAAAAAAAAAAAAAAAAAAAAATGGGAGGGAAGAGAAAAGAAAAAAAGGGGGGGGGGGGGGAGAGAGAGAGAGAGAGAGAGAGAGAGAGAGAGAGAGAGAGAGAGAGAGAGAGAGAGAGAGAGAGAGTAGAGAAAAGAGAAGACAGAGAGGAGAAGAAAAGTGTCTGTTTTATGACATGGGATTAAGCTCCAGAACAACATTCAACATGTGGCTAAAGCAGAACAGATGGGAGAGAGAGAGAGCGAGCGAGAGAGAGAGAGAGGAAACAAACAGTGAGAGAGTCATGTGTCTAGTAAGCAGGTCAATTTCATAAATCCAGATTTTTACTGAAAACTAGATATTAGAAATATCAGATTTGTTTTTGTCTGAATACTTCAGCCTTCATAGCTAATTAAATTGAATAAAAAAAATAAAGTTGAATCTGAATCACTCAGTCACCAACGCTGCTGAATCCCCTACTAAAGAAATCCTATTTACCAGAAAGTGAATTTGCAGTCCA